>BMAW01050861.1:388245-508739 GCA_019974015.1 Nephila pilipes | reverse complement strand
GATCGGACCAGAAACAGCTGAGTTATCGAGGTTGAAGTAAAGTCGTTTTGTAGTTAGTTTAAAAAATGGAAAAAACCGAGTTTCGTGTTCTGATAAAACATTGTTTTTAATGGGTAAAAACACCGTGCAAGCGAAACAATGGATTGAAAAATGTTACCCGGACTCTTGTCCATCAAAAGCAACGATTTGTCGGTGGTTTGCCGAGTTTAAACGTGGTCGTACCGACACAAATGACGCGGAACGCTCGGGTAGACCTGTGGAAGCCGTTACACCGGAAAATGTGAGTGAAGTGACAAAAATTATAATGAAAGATCGTAAAGTGAAGCTCCGTGAGATTGCTGAGATGACACAGATATCATATGGAAGTGTATTTACTGAAAAAGGTTTTTTCCAAGTGGGTGCCGCGATTGCTTTCGATGGAACAAAAACAGCAACGAGTCGATGATTCAGAAAGCTGTTTATCGTTATTTACTCGCAACAAAAAAGATTTCTTGCGAAAAAAAAAATTTTTTTTTGGAAAAAAAAAAAAAAAAGATTTGGAAAAGCGTTGGAACGATTGTTTCACCCTAAAAGGTGATTAACAAAAGGTGTTATGTTGATGAATAAAAAAAAATTTTGCAAAAAAAATGTTGTTTTCAATGTTAGTCTCGGGAGTTATTGATTGATGTGTTATATAAAGTCGATAGACTTAAAAAATTTAGTTTCTATTCTAGCTTAGTATCCCTTTCCAAAAATCTACGTAATTTTTTGGGGCATGCAAAAAATGCATACGATGACATTACTGATACAGACCTTTATATTTAAGGCTAGACCTACCAATCAATTTGTGTTTTTTTTTAAGGGGGGGGGGGCTAAAAAAACTTCATTTTGAAGAATTGTGTTTTCAACTTACGATTGTTATAGATAAATTATAATAAAATATTTAAGTAACATATAGATTAAAGTTTTGCTTTCGTCCATGAAACAGAACCTCAATAGCTGGAATGTTTACCGATACTGAAAAAATTGAATTTCATAATTATGTTGCTTCTTCCCTTTGCTCTGTGGAATGCTTTCAATTTTTTTGCATCAATTTCAAATTTGGCGTAACTTAAGACTTGTTTTTAACTAACGCTTCAACATCTGCAAATATTTAATTCATAAGATTAATACTTTTGTCTGTGTACGGTTCTATTTTTATGTTTAGTAACGCAGTAGAACCTTGTTAAGTCGGACCTTTTAATTCGGGATCTCCAAATAACCCAGATCTGTTTTGATTTGAGAAGCGATCTGCAAATTTCTATTGCAACATTTTGTTTCTTCCACACATTATGAAAAATTGTTTTCATTGCTGAAATCTAATAGCTATGAATGTGGAAAAGGAAAGTGGGAGGAGGGAACTTTACAAATATTCTATGTTAAATCAACGAAGGTTCGGTGACCTCTTATTCCCAACGACATATAGCATGTGGTGCTAAATAGCATTAATGAAAAATGCAATAAAACAACTTTAAATGCACTTCTCTTGTTCATAAAATAGACGTTTTTAATCTTCTGTAAGTATGATTCATACTCGATTTGCTCGATATAAAGATGATTTGTTGTTTGTTTATTTCATTTGGGGCCCCCCCCATTTTCTAGTTAATCTGGATGAGTGTCGACCACGGTAGACTTAGTGGTTTAGGCAGCGGACTCGTGACCGGCAGTTTTTGTTGAGTCGTGGGTTTGAGCCTTGATGCCACAAAGACCCGCCGGGGCTGATGCACGTTAAATCTGTCGAGGGTCAAAGTCTTCCAATTGGCGTGGTGTGGAAGTTAGGAGAAGGGGTGCCAGCTCAGGTGTCGTCTTCGTCACTTGACCGAGATTCAAAATTACGAGATGTGTCGCCAATAGCCCTCATTTTGCTTCTAGTGCAACGTTGATAAAACCAAAACCGGATGAGTGTTAGATAATCCGACTTACTAGCTTTTAATGTAAGTATATAATTTCCTTATATAGTATTAATTTCTTTTCAGTCATATAAGTAAATAAAAATGCAAAGCAAACAATTTGAAATCTCTCAGTGTTACTATTCTCATCAGCAATTTATTATGAAGTCTTGATAAAATTATTTATCATCATGATGCCTGAAAAGACGAATAGGATCTATTCCAGATTCCTTTTCAGTAGTGCTTAGGAGTTAGATGTGTGATATGAATTTTAAAAGTCTTCTATAATAAATTCACAGGGAGAAAAAATAATAAAACTTCTAAATTCTGTTGAGAAAAGTCAAATCCGTGTATTAGAGCATCGTTGACAATTGAATGAATAAAATGAGCAAGTTGTGCCGGGAGGGCGGATTAACCAATAAACAAAGTGGCAGGGCCGAACGAACATTTCGTCACTCCGGAGTAAAAAAAATTGAAAAGCTTAAAATTACCGAAGCAAAATAAAGCTTCTGAATTTTGGAAAATTCTTTGAAAAAATTCAAAAAACGACAAAATAAAACAATCGGATTTTATTTGTTAATGACCATACAATTTTCAAGATACTATTCCAATAATAAATAAATACATTTGGCAAATAACGCTGGATATTATAATGGTTATAAAAAAAATACGAAATAATCATAATAGTTAATAACTTACATCCGTATGTAAAGAAAAATGGGCCATTTAAAACTTGAAAAGGGGTTAAAGTTACAAAACATATATTTGGAGAATGAACATATAATACCTTAAACGATGAAGTAAAAATAAGTAATCACCCTTGTTAAATCTGTTTTCTCGTCTTTTTTAATCACATTCCATTCAGTATCATTTAACATTTATTTGTACTATATTTCGTACTTACTCTTCAGTTTTATTTTGTTCAAGATATTACCCAAGCCACCTGTTTTGAAGTTTGTTAGTATAACTTAGTATTCACACACACTCAAGCATCTGACGAAGTTGCAGAGTTACGAAAACTTAAGGGTACCAGGACATGCGGGGGAAATGAAATACCGAATTTCAGACTACTTTTTTGTGACATTTATGTTTCAAAATTATTCGTAGAGCTTAGGATTTTTGTATGTCTAATAATGATATTTTAATCATTTTATTCAACTATAAAAGTATTTTTTTAGTCAATTTTTTTTATTTTTCTTTGAGTTGAATATGGATATGATTTTTCGGATATATTTGCATTTAGGTACCATTTTTTAAAAATAATACTCCATAAATATACAAAACACATACCATACATTTTTCTCCTCATATATAAAACAATACACAAAAAATAGTGAACCTACTATTCTAATGATATTACTATCTAAATACTATTAATTCGAAAAGATATATATCACAAAAGCAATGAGTCTTATATATTGTATTCCACAATTCCTCGGATGTCGTAGTACCCTTAACTTTTCATATCCATTCAAACTTGTTAAAGAATGTAATTAAAGAAGATGCAAAATAAAAATAAGGATCTGACCGATACACTTTTTTTAAGCTACGATTTACATCATTTTACTTAGACGTAAAGTAAAAAAAGAGGGTTTTGATAAAAGTACGTCGAATTTGACAGAAGTTTATACTTAAGGAAAACAAAAAGTAGGAAGGATCAGATAGTGAATGACTGTCAAATAGGTACCTCTAAAATCAAAGTTTATATTGCATTTCAGAACTGTATTCTTAGAAAAATTATTTTAGACCATGGCAAATGTGCTAGAAAAGTCTGTATTAGAAAAATTATCGGTCTTCCCAATTTTTATGTCCTTTATAAGTAAAAGAACCATTTCATTGACAGGCATACATGATAAAATTATTTGAATCGGTCACATTTCAGAAACCTCACACATTCTGAACATCTCAGAAATCAATAAAAACTGTAATACAAAAGTACGCGAATTTCCAAAAACTTTTTTATGCAGTTAAAGTGCAGATTTTAAAACGTTCTGTGGACTCCGTGCTTTACTGCGATCCCGTTTTCTCTCCAGAAAAACAAAGCATTTGATTTATAAAACTCTCACCAGTCCGATCCTAATGTATGGCTCTGAAACTTGGACTCGAACTAATGTAACTACAAAATTACAGTTTCTGAGAGAAAGGTTCTCAGAAGTATTCTTGGTGGAGTTGAAGAAAATAGCCTTTGCCGAAGACGTTTAAATTCTGAAATTTATAGAATTTTTAATGAGTTGATATCATTAATCGTGTTAAAGTGAAACGAATAAACTGGGTTTCTTATATTATAAGAATGGATGATCTCGCACCATGCGATTTGTAGCTGTTTCTGAAATTGAAGAAGCTCCGTGGCAGAAGGTTTAATACAAATTCAGACATTATATCAGCAGTGTAGGCTTTTATGTAACAGTAATAAAGGGGGGAAAGCTTCTCTAATTGTTTTGAAAAGTGGGTTGAATGATGGGAACGTTGCATATAATCTGAGAGAAGATATTTTGAAAAAGAACGATTTATTTTTTGCTGTAAATATATTTCTTGGGTTTTTTTATGATTTTACTCTCAGCTTTTATGGAAAGCTCTTTACATATTACAGCATCTTCATAATTTTAGCTGTCTGCCTGAAGATAAAATGATTTAATTTTTTATACATGATAAAATGAATTTTTAAAAAATATGAATTACTCTTAAACACAGTTACAGAAAACTCTGCCTCTCCTCTTGAATTTGCCTTTTTTGGGAGGGTTAGACAGTTATTCTTATA
Source organism: Nephila pilipes (assembly GCA_019974015.1). Taxonomy (NCBI): domain Eukaryota; kingdom Metazoa; phylum Arthropoda; class Arachnida; order Araneae; family Nephilidae; genus Nephila; species Nephila pilipes. The sequence continues at coordinate 504,074 of BMAW01050861.1, read as the reverse complement.
TCAAAAGGTAAAGACAGGATAAAATAAAGTGTACGTTTTTTTTAACTTCTAGGGCTCTCATTTGGTAATGGAGTGGTAATCTTTCAGTATCTTTTTTCTTACCTAATCACCCGTGAGCAATACGCACACACAAACATATATATATCTCTGTGGGACAGCTAAGTAATTGCAGTTTTTGAAAACCAAGACAATTTTTCATGAACTAAATAACTTTATTCTTAGCAATGCTATTGCCTATTTTGATCAATGACCTTTGCCATCTTTCAGGCAGCATCATAATCCCACGTTCATAAATCTTCTGGTTTTATTAGCAAAACTGAATCGGGTACCATTTGCATCATCATCATATTGAAATTTTACCATTCAAGGAGTTTTGCAAAGATCAGACAAAAGTAATCAGATGGTGCAAGTCAGGACTATATGGTGGATGTGGCAAACATCCCAAAAAGCTCCAATAATTTTGTCAGAGTGACCAAAATGTGTGGCCTTGCATTGTCATGATGGAATACAACACCTTTCAATTTGTCGATTCGAATTTTCATGAATTGTTTAATTACGTTAGTTGTTTAATGAACATCAGAATTGATCTTCTGTTGAGTGGTAAGAGTCAAAATGTCAATTCCTTTGTAATCCCTGAAACCGATAACAAAACCTTCTTTTGATGTAATATGCATTTTGATGTTGTTTGATGTGTTCACCTGGCCTGCTCACGATCTTTCGCTTGATATTGTTGTAAACAATCCATTTTCATCGCCAGTTATCAGTTGTTTTAAAATGGATCATTTTCATTACGTTTCTTCAGTAAATCGCAGCTGTTAATGCGTTGCGTTAAATCGTTTCTTTCAGTTCAAGAGACATATATCGAGTTTTGCATAGCAAGTTGTTGATGATTTTCAATGCATGTATGTGATAAATGAAGCTTCTCTGCAATCTCGACGGTTGTACTGTGACGATCCGATCGTTGCTTTGATTTGGCGTCATCAACTCAACTGGACGACCAGAGCTTTTCATCTTTGAGTGAAAATACCAGGGAAATTTAGCCAAAATTTGACACTGCCAAAGGCTTCGTCACCATAAACATCACATAACTTTTATGAGCTTGTGATGCGTTTTCCCTTTGGAAAATAAAACCAATACTTGACGAAAATCCTGCGTTGTTCTTCTTCAACGAAGGCTAAGCGAAACTACGCAACCGATCAAAAACTTTTACTGATCGACAGCTAAATGCCAGCTATCAAATAACAAAATGTTTTACACTTGTACTACGTCTTCAAACCTAAAAATTCAACATCTATGAGTGAAATGCAATTCCAGTTTGCCAACCCATTCCAGCTAATTATCAAAGAATTAATTTTATTTTCCAATGTTCTGTAAAACCAGTTCCTCAGATATTCGATAGAGGGCACCACGAATCAGCGTCATGTGATAGCTAATGCAGCGCCACCTATTCCAGAACAAAACTGAGTGACCTTTCGTTCTCGCTCTCTTTCCGCTTCTCTTCTCCCTCGTATTACCCGTATCGGAAGTAATCTCCAAATGCCAGAGCACGTTCCAGCACCCTTCGCCGATATGGGTTAAATGAGGCAGCCATCTATTTTGCTCCGATGAACTGATCAATTCGTCACCTCATGGTGTATATACTTTCACTCTTCATCATCTCTTCTAATAAACGAAGTAAAACAAGTCGAGCCTCATCATTGAATTGATACAATATCCCCACAGAATCCGGTAATGGAATTATCCCCCTAGACAACCAGCCTTTTGCGTAAGAGCCAACTATCGTAGATTCGGGATGTACAATCTCATCACCCCACCGTCTACACACACACACACACGTGTGTGTGTGTGTTGCAAAGTATACAAAATGCATGGTGATCTCGGAAGATGATTTTTTTTTTTTTTTTTTTTTTAGTTTTAGATACAGACGCCTATTCGATTCCATACCTAGGACGCCAAAATATATGGAGCGAGTTATTATTCTAATCATTAATTCTTTTTTAAAAATTATTAATTCCTAAATCAATAAAGAGCGCCCTTTCATAAGAAAAATTCTTGCAGGTTGTTCCTCAAGAATCCGTTTTAAGTCCTTTTTACAATTTATTCCAATACAATTACTTCCCTCATACCTCTTTCTCTAGCCTCTTCGCAGATGATATAGCCATTTTCACCCAATCCAATAACTAACACTACGGCAGGAAAAAAAATTACCAAAACAACTCAATAAAATAAAGGAAATAAAACATTGCAATAAATACAAAAAAAAAAACTTCATTACCTATGAAGACCACACTCCTCCCATTAGAAAACTTTAACTCCTTAAAAGCAAAATCACTTGGAACTCAGAAGTTTAGATCTAAATATGTCGATATATTACCTTGAATTTTAATCCTACCTTTAACAATCATGTTAAACGTAGGTTGAAAGGCGCTGGACTAAAATTAACAAATGTATCCCCTTAATACGTCGCTACTCGTGCCTCTCCTCCCCAATAAATTAATACTGTACGAACAAATCATATGCTCTCTACGTTTCCTTCATCTGAGTGCATGCTGCTAAAATAGAATAAAAAGAATTTGAATTCTTCAAAAATGAAATGCTCAGAATAATCGTTAATGCTCCCTGGTTTACCCGCAACTCAGTACTGTATGAAGATCACACACACACACACACGAGAGGAAAGTCAGAAAAGTTTCCAACCGAAAAGTGACGATGCAGCACTCATCAATAAAAGCTAGGGAATATGATTGCGCATCTTTTGACAAGTACTTATCAAAATTTGAGCCATTTTGAACTCGTAGTTGTCGTTTGACAATCGTTTGAGCGAGTCTATGGTGTTTTTGTGAAAATAGAAAAAAAAAAAAAAAAAAAAAAATCGAGTATCGAGCTATCATTAAATATTTGATTTTGAAAGGCAATACACCTACGCAAATCAATGGTGAGTTGGAAGCTGTGTACAGGGATTCTGCCCCATCATTTACCACCGTGAAATTTCGGGAAGCTGAATTTAAACGTGACCGTACTTCTTGGGAGACAATGAACGTTCGGGAAGTCCAAAAACTGTAACCGCGGATGATAACACCGCTAAAGTTCACCAAATGGTGCTTGATAACCGTAGAATTAAAATGAGAGAGATAGCAGAGGCTATGAATGTGTCCAACATATTGAATGTGTCGTAACATATTGAATCAAGATTTAGGCACGAGAAAGCTGTACTCGCATTGGAAGCTGCGTTAGCTCACATTAGACCAAAAATGTGTTTGAAATGAACATTTCTAACGCTCTGTTGGCGCAGTAAATCAGAGTTTGGGAGCCGATTAATTACAATTGATATAACCTAGATACACCATTGTAAAGCCGAAACAAAATACAGTCAAAACAGTAGACTGTGAAGTAGAAATCGGCTCCAAAAAAAAAAAAAAAAGCAAAAACATTTTTTTCGGCTGGGAAAGTGATGGCGACTGTTTTCTGGGACAGTCATTGAGTTATCTTAGTCGATTATTTATAAACATGGTACACTATTACAGTATGAATCCTTACTTGACAAGCTGAAAGCAGAAATTGAGGAAAAACGGCTAAATTTGCAGAAAAAAAATTCAGTTTCACCAAGACAATGCGTCGTCTCACACATCAGTGGTTGCCATGGCGAAAATCCGAGAATTACGATTTGAACTGCTTGACCACTCTCCTTACTCAACACATCTTACCCCAAGTGACTTCTTTTTGTTCCCTAATCTAAAAATTGCGCTCAGAGGCAGAGTGTTTCCACAAATGAGGAGGCCATCACCTTCGCAAAAAACTATTTTGCATAGAATGACACCGAGTACTATTTAGACGGCTTAAAAATGGGAGCATCGCTGGGAGAAATGTGTAGACTTACAAGGAGACTATGCAGAAAAATAAATTCAAAGGAAAAAAATATCTTGTATCTTTCTTAGGTCGGAAACTTTTCAGACCGCCCTCTTATATAAACTGCTGTTTGTAGAAAATGCAACACCATGAAGGAATCATCAGAATCAAATGAAATTCGCAGCAAATGTCAATTGTAGGATATTATGCAAATTAATAAAGTTTCAGAGCCATCGCGCGTGCGCGGCGTGCGCAGCGCCCTCTGAATTGATGCTGAAAGCGTATAAATAAAGTGCTGTAGCAGGACGTTGAAAAAAGTCTATGATTATTTGTTAGTGGCAAACGTTTAGTGAGACCTGAGTATGCCTCCACGACGGAAGAATAAGAAATTCAAGCAACTTACGGAGTTTGAACGAGGGAGGATAATCGGCCTTCGAGAAGGAGGATTTTCCTATCGCGCAATAGCAGCTCGTATGCAGCGGAACAGTTCCACTGTGATGCGAGTTTGGAAGCAGTGGACCGACGAGCACCTAACAACTCGAAAAACAGGCACTGGACGACAGAAGGTGACGTCAGAGCGCGATGATCGACACCTGCTCCGCATGGCGGTGAATGATCGCACAGCTTCCTCCAGGCAGCTGGCAGCACGTTGGTCTACTGCTACAGGTGTACAATTGTCGGCTTCGTCAATTCGTCGTCGTCTGCTGCGCCGTGGATTGCGTGCAAGGGTGCCTTTATACAGGATTCCCCTCACGGCGAATCATCGACGGCTGCGTCGGCAGTGGGCTCTTGAGCACAGAGACAGGCGAGCTGATTGGCACCAAGTTGTCTTTTCAGATGAATCACGCTTCAATTTGTGGACCCATGATGGCCGTGTTCGTGTTAGACGTTATGCCGGTCAACGCTGCCTTCCTGAGTGTATTATTGAACGACATAGTGGTCGAACACCCGGAGTTATGGTCTGGGGTGCGATTTCGTATCATGGACGATCCAATTTGATACGAATTGAGGGTAATCTCAATAGCAACAGGTACGTCCGTGAAGTGCTACAGCCCGAAGTCGTTCCTTTCCTTCAAGGCATCCCTGGAGCTATCTTTCAGCAGGATAATGCACGCCCACATGTTGCGCGGACTGTTCGAGACTTCTGTTCAGCACAACGCATGCAACTTCTTCCTTGGCCTGCTTATTCACCGGATATGTCGCCTATTGAGCACGTGTGGGATATGGTTGGTCGGCGTCTCGCTCGTGATCCGCGTCCTGCAGTTTCCAAAGACGAACTTTGGTTGCGCATACAAGCGATATGGAATTCTCTTCCTCAAGCAGATATTCAACATCTGTTTGACTCCATGCCACGTCGTATAGCAGCACTTATTGCAGCGCATGGTGGCTGCACCAAATACTGATTTCGGACGCTTAATTTGTTTCTTTTGTTTTGAAAATTTCATCATTTATTTGTATCAGTACAAGTCGTTTCTGCATTAAATTTCATTTGATTCTGATGATTCTTTCATGGTGTTGCATTTTCTACAAACAGCAGTATATATATATATATATATATATATATATATATATATATATGTATTTGTTATATCATGATATTGGGGTGATGGAGATTGTTCATCCGAATCTACATGAGCTGATGTTCTTACGCAATGATTGGTTGTCTAGTAATTTCGATCCTCAGTACGTTGTTGATGATATTCAAGGGATGAAGCTTGCAGTAGCTTTACTTGTTTATTAGAGAGATGATGAAGAATGAAAAGTATTTACACATATTATGAAAAGTAAGTTGACAGTTCATCAGATAAAGATAGATGACCGCCTCATTTAACCCATATTATCGATGGATGTTGAACGCTCAGCTGAAGTTTACTTCGACGGGTAGAAGGAGAAGAGAAGCGGAGAGAGTGGCGGCAAAAAGAAGCGAAAACGAGCGTCACTTAATTTCTCGGATAGGTGGAGCTGTCAACTTATCACATAACTCTGAATCAGAAGACATCTATTGAGTATCGGAGGAACATTTTACAGTAGATTGAAAAATAAAAATTTAATTGGTTAATAATAATATAACCGCCAGTTCGACCTCCAAATAGAGCTGGCCTCCAGCTATACTGAATTTTCAAACACTCACTATACTATACTTTCAAAAAATAACTATAACACAAAAGTGAAAATGAATTTCAAAACTCATAATAATATCTATTATGGATGACAACAATGTAATCAATTTTTCTATCATCACTCAATAGAGGAATAATAAAATATTGCATATAACAGCATAAAATGTAAAAAAGCAATATAAAAAAATGGCCAACTACAAGATAATATCTATACATAAAAAAAATAATACAGCATGAAATTAAATCAAACGAATTTCACCACAAATAACTATCATTTGATATTTAAATTGGTGTTGATAGAAAATGTTTTATCATGTACAGAAATGGTGGTAGAGTTCGTCCTTCAGATAACCTTTTCTACTACATCATAGTCTGCGAGGGTGACCTTGGATTTATGGTCCCAAGAATTTCCTGGTTTTAGTTTTAGTCCAACTCCAAATTGAGTCTTTGATGGCTACCAGATCACCTTTTGTATTCCGAGCTTTTCGTTTCATGTTGTAAGTTCTGATTTTCGTGTATTGTATTTTTCTAGTGTTCTTTTAGAGTCTACCTCAAGTCCGTGTGGTGTAGTTCTTCGAACACCTCTTCGAGGAGTGTCTTTATTGACATTCTTTGTTTCTCATCTTAGTACCAATCAAAAGTCATAGTGACCATTTTGTGTTTGACAGGTTGTGCTGTTACTTCTCAGTTATCAATATACTAGCCATTTAGTAGAGTCATTTAGTAAGTTTAGTAAAAACTGGTTAGTGTACGGTGGATCCTTTCAACTCTGTCCATTTCCTCGTGGATGTCTGTGGCTAATTTGTAGATGTTGAATACCTCTTCAGTATACACACTAACACTTGAAGTAAACGCTGATCCCTTATCTGATATGATTCTAACGGTTTCCAAAGGTTTCATTTTTTGAGTTTAGTTCTCTAGAGCGTTTTCAGCTGACACAGTTTTTACAGGGTACAACCAAGTGAATTTCTAAAAGCATCTTATACGCGAGAAATGTTGATAATTCTATTCTGATGGTAACGGTCCATGGAAATCAATATGGTATGTGTTAAAGGGTTGTCTTTGGAATAGGATTTAAAAATTAATTTTTGCCACCTTCATTATTAAGATACATGTACACAATTATTAGTTACGTTCTTTACTCAACTCCTTAAATTTAAAAAAACTTGTTTGACAATCTCTTCTTTGTTTTTGTACTGAAAAATGACCATTTTCGATATCTAATTAGTCTTATTCTGTATGTTCTTTGAGCTACTATCATCATCTACCGTTTGAGTATTTGTAAATATTCCATTTTTCAAAAGTCTTCTGAATCTTGCTTTTAATACTGACTTCAATGTTGATGTTTTCGTCTCTTGCTGTTTTTTAATTTCGCTGTTGAGTGTCACTGCTGATTATCATGACAGGATGTTACCAAAGCATCTACGTGTTGCATTCTAGTTCCTGTTCGATGCGTTCGATTTCTAGTCGAATTTCTCTTCTAACTGAAGAGCCCATCTGGCTATATATTATCAACATCCTTTATGCATTGGTCTTTGGAACGCAGAACAATCACTATTTTGAATGCTCGACCAAGAGTGTAGTACTCATAAACTTCTTTAATGCTGTTATAATTGCAGAACTTTTAATTCATAACTATAATATCTTCAGCTGACTTGTTTGACATATAATAAATAGGATGTAATTTGGTATCTACATTGCTTTGCAATAAACTGTCGTCAGTCAGTTTATCTTGCGTCTTGTGTAATTTTCTTCTTCATACTTGTAAATTGTAAGAAGGACTTTCGGACAATAATTTCTTTAACTTTCATAGTTTTCTGTTGTGTTCCAAAACAAATCGATTTTCTTTCCTGTGAGGTCGCTTAATGGTTCTGCAATTTCGAGTTCTTTGACATATTTTCTGAAATATCCTGTTAATCCTAGAAAACTTTGTACCTTCTTTAGTTTGTCGTTGGTTCTGGAAATTTTTTGCAACTGCTAATGCTCTTGCAACTGAGTAGTCTTGATGATCCATTCTACTTATGTGACCAATCAAACCTGCATTAGGAACTGACACTTCTTGAATTTGTATCTCTAGACCATATTTCTTTGCACTTCGAATACAATTTTAAGCTTTGAGCCTTCTTTCATCTTTTGCTGTGAACAATAAGATCATCCATATAGCTTACTAAAATTCTTTACGTAAGGTCTCTGAATATGCTTATGGACAAATCTCTGAAAACACCTGGGCTCGTAGCTAATCCCAAAAGCGAACTTATTGAACCTGAACTGTCCATCTGAACGATAAAAGACGTGAATTTTTCTGGCAATCTTCATCAACGTGCCTGACGTGAAAATCCGCTGAAATCTAATGTGGAGTAAACTTTTGTTTTGTGAGGTACTAAAATCATTCGATGAGAGTAAAGAAATTTATCTTTCTACTAGTTCTGAAGTTTTCTGGTAATCGATGCACATTCTCGGTTCCATCTTCTTTTTGACCATTACGACTGGACTTATGTACTCTATGAGCTCGGCTTTTATGTATGATGCCTTTGGCCATTCTTCTATTCGTTTGTTTACTTCTTCCGTGAATTGGTATCCGCGTGGCGATTGGTAAACTGGTTCATCATCTTAAAAATAATTCGCATGGTAACACGTTTGCCGTCTTTCAGGTTTGTAGCTTTCTATCATTTCCGTAAGTTCTTTTTGATCCTCAGGATCCCTATGTGATTCAAGTTCACTTTTCCGTTAGTATCTGTACAAGAATGCTTGATTTTCAGCATTTACAAATTCTGGCCACCATTCTTCGTGAAGTTGACTGGATGCTCTCGTTCTAAAATAATTGAACCTATGACTGCGTTTCTGAACTTCAGTTTTGCTGCTGTAGGTACCACATGCCAAGAAGATTAGTTTTCTATCTATCTGAAATTCTGTCAGAAAGATCCATCGTAGTGACTTGAGCATCACCCATGCCTGTTAAGACAATTTTGTTCTTCGCTGGTTTCTATTGGATCGATGATTCTTCTGCTGGTATTTTCGTAGTAGACTGACGGTACTCCGGTGTCGAGGTGTAATTTTCTTGTTTCAAAACATTATTTCCTTGTTGCGTAGATTTTCTCGATTGATAGTGGCACATGCTGCTGTAGGCTTGTTTGTTTCTCTCGTGAACAGTTCTTCGACTGGTTTGTGCTTAGCTCTTTCGCTGAATCGTTGAATCTTCTAAACCCGAGTAATTCGTTTTGAGCGTGATTAGAAACATTTGAATACCTTCTGCCGTGAGTTCGATTTTCGATCCGTCGATTTGAGTTTACGCATTTCCCTTCATGAATTTCTGTGACTGGCGGAATGAGCATCGTGATGTTGACACCAGTGGTTGCTGCAACTTTCCCACCATCTACTCCTGCCTGAACTGTATGATCCAAACTTGAAATTTTCTTAAGCTCTGAAATCTTGTTTCCCACCGTGTATTAACTGGCTTTCACCCTAATGTTCTTCTCTGACGTCTTCATACTCTTCTTCGAATCCTTTCTGCTAATTGGCTGGCGAATTTATCGTTGTCCATTCGTCTAGAAAATGTTGCTTAAAGTCTGTAGGAGCTCTAATGTTTCATTTGATCTGAGATGATCAGTTTCCTTAATTCTTCAAAAGATTCGATACTTTTAACCCTGATGTCCATCCCTCAAAATATATGCCAAAGTTCAGATAAAATCGGTCCAAGTGTGGCTATAACCTTTTGATACGTGGTAAAATAATCATGCAAACTCTTTCATGTTAATTTAAATCTTTGCTAGAAGTTCTTTTACGTGGTCGTAGTTGTTTGCTATCTCCCTGGTTCACGTGCAATTATGTGAGAAATTGGACTTGGCAAAGAGTCCAAAAGATGAAACCCAATGTTCTTCTTGAAATTGTTAATCGTTGCACTTGATGTCTGAATAAGACTAAATATAAGCTTATATCTTCTTTAACTCATATTTATGGAGAAATTTCCTTGCCTAGTAATTCCTCGAATGGTCGGTTTCACAACCGTTGAGGTATAATTTGAGCTGATTCTCTAATTTTAATCGCTCTAGCTCAATTTCAAGTTGAGGGTCGTCGTTTCTCTCTATTGTGCAAGTACTTTAGACGCAACTTTTCTTCTTCAAATTCTTGTTTTGCTGTGCTTCAAAAGTGTTCTTGGCGCAACTTCTTTCGTAGTGTTCTCATGCTAAACTCTTTCTTCTTCGTAGTGTTTCTGCTGCGCAATGCTTCTCTTTTCATTGCTCTATTATACCAAAATCTTTAGTGAATTCCTCATCATATTCAGTAATCTTTAGCATTAAGTCTCTTCAATCTCTAATTGTCATTGAAGAATCAGGGTTTTAGATCTAATTCTTTCAGATAAATATATCCTCCGACCTTTAGTGAGGTAAAATGACATTTTAAAATTAATATGAGAATAGTTAAATAGAATCAATAAATTTGAAAATTTATACCTAATCGTTTTTGCACAACAAATGCTGTGATTTTAAAATGAAACACGCTTATTATAGAATATTGTTTACTGAATTTTCTTAAATAAATGTATGTGTAGCTCAAAATATATCGTGAACACAATTAATGGGTAGATATTTGAAAATAAATTTCAGAAAATAATATTGCAATTATAATTTGTTAAAGTACACCTTTTTTAAAAAGAATTATTTATACTAACTGAAACTTTGCTAAAATTTTCCACAGAACTTAAACCAACATTGTGAAAAGAATTATAAGAATTAGTTGATACCTGCCTCGCTTCGGTTGGGCAGATGATGTATTATATTTTGGAACCTATACATAAAAATATCAAGAAAATTGAAGCTACTTGAAACGACCTTTTGTGTTCTAGATGGTTTTTATCGGTATTAATATAACCTTAAACCTGGTCTTAGAAACTGAATCATCAGCATTGAAAATCTGTGAATATACCTTGCTATGTTCATGTAGTTCTTTGTAATTGGCTAATTCTATTTAACAATAGAAAATACTTCCACAATGAATGTTTTCTACATCTTCATCACTCCTGCAGAGAGTAAAACTGGAAGAAAGAAGGTTGTTGAGAGGTCACAGCCAATAGGCTACCCATTCCAGGTATACCTGGCCCTGGAATCTTAACAAAGTTGGGAAAATTTCCTTCCTCTTCAATTTTTTTTGCTCCGAATGACGTCATCTGAAAACATCCATTAAGTACTTGTCAGGGTTGTGTACGTTCTGTTGATCCTGCTATTAAGAAGACTATTCAAAGTGTTCAGGAAGATCTTAAGGACAAGAAGCTATAGGACCTGACTGTTCCAGCACATTCCTGAGGTTCTTCTATCCCAGCACGTGGAACTCGAACAGGGCAACCGTTTTCCTGATACTTTCGACAATTTTATCATTTTGAATAGTCAATATATATTTCATATTTAAAACCAAATTTTCTTTTAAAGTCCATATGCGCTAAATTAACTTTTGATCTTTTGTCATTGTATTTTAATTACAGCTGCCTGATTCACGTGGGGGGTATGAAAGTATTTTCATGCTCTGTACTGAATGGCTTTAGTATATTTTTGAAGCAGCTTTCATGTTCTCTTCAGAAAGACTTGAATATATTTTTGTAAAGCAGCTATCTTACTGGTTATACCTAATTTAGAATCTTTTTCTTCATTTCTTTCTTTTACCTTTATTAGTTGAAGAGATATTACACTTCATTAATAATTGATCACTGAACTTGAAAAATCAATGCTGATAATATTTGAGTCTTGAAACCAACACAGACACATTTTCTGAGGCTGAAACACTGAAGACACATTTATTTTCTTCATTTCCTGTTTGCCATATTTATCATAACCAGATTAACTTACTTTGTTTTTTAATCCAACCATTTAAATAAAACATCAAAATGACAACCACAGTTTCAGTAAAAACGTAATATTTTTCCCCGAATTGCTTCCAACAGAAGCTAAAATGGCAGCCACCTTTGAGCAACCTCTGAACTGATAGGGTGTCATCCCTGTCGCCGCCATAATTTCTCAAAAAAATAGATCCATTCGTGTTTGTTATTAATAAGATTGCAAAATATAAATCGTTGGCATTATAAGGAGCCAGATAGCATTTGAGTGTAGCATTTAAAACCGATCCCACTATTAAAACAATGAGAAAACAATAATATTTTCATTTTATACCATCGATATGTCAAGAACACCAGCAGCATAGAGACGAAAAGAACATGCTCTGTCGCCAAGAATTCTTAAAAATCCTGAAAGGAGTAGGGTATTCCATTGATCCAAATATATTCAACATCCATTATTAAGAACCATAACTAAAAAGTAAGTTTGAAAATCAATTTTTATTAACCCACAATGAAATACTTTTCAAGTTAAAAAAATATAACCGAAATTAATTTTTTAAATCAAATTATTTTAGTAACAAAAAAATACTAACAAAAAAAATGAAGTATTGACTAAAAAATTTTAGCAAAAGTCGCACTGTATTACGATCCTTTGGTAAAAAGGATAACCTACGTAGCAGCATTGGAGAACCGTAAATGAATAGACAGAATAGCTCTAAAAATCATAGCATTTAAAAAAATAATTCTGTATTCCCAAACAATAAATAAGACCAGCCATTTTAAAAAATGAAAAATTGCATTCTAGAAACAAAAACCAAAATTACCAAAATATTGAGAAACAAACTCCTGTATTGATATTTACATTAGGTCAAGTTAATTAATTTTACATCAAAATATATATTTTGATAGCTAATTTTTTTTTTTTTTACATGACATGAATAAATATACCGTTATTATACTATTTGTTAAAAGCCAACTCTCACAACTTACATTTTGTGTTGATTTACAAATGTAGTTTTATCAACTCATTATTAATAATAAAATACTTTTCATAAATTAAACTTACGTCTAGGTTCCACAATAATAAAATTATCGTTTGCTCAGCAAAACCGAAATCAGCTGGCGAGCCAAATCAGCTAGTTGCCATAGTATACTTTTTTAAAATTACAATGTAAGGTCATTCTATCATAGAAGATATTGGTGATATTTTGTTAGTTTCCCTTCTCCAAAATCTGCCAATCATCCATCAGCGCTTCAATATTAAATTACTAAGTATTTTTCCATTTCGCACGCGTAACCTGTAAACTTAATTGCGTGATACACAGTATACATTTAAAAAAAATATAGTTCTGTTTTGCGTTAATATGTAATTTTTTTGGCGATAAAGTCGCCAAAATGACATGATGGGTGGTAAGAAAAGATTAAACCGATGATAACTACATTTTTGCTAAGAATTCCATAAAACTGTTCTTAGTGAGCGTCTACATTGCAAAATGAGTAACTGTACCAACGTTAACGTTGTATAGTCTAGAGATATCGTGGATGAGTCAAGCCAGTGGTATTTCGCTTATATATATATAAAGATTCAATTGGAACCAAAAAAAATAGACTCCAGACATACAAAGTGAAAATAATCATAGAATAAAAAAAACAGTCACTATTTTGGAGAATACACTTTCAATTTGCTTTTAATTCAATCTACTAGACTACCAAACCTATTTTTAAAAAGTAATAAAAGTTATCATTCATTGAGAGAGCGAAATGGAACAGCAGAATTTGCTTGACTAAAGGAATGTATCTCATGGGAAAGGGAAAATGCTACGATTTTGAAAGAGAAGCCATTTATGCATTTATTCCGTTTCTCATGTGAAAACGCTGACCGATTTGATATCAGTGTATATCAACGGCCACACACAATAATAATAAAAAAAGACACCCTAGATTTTTAACTTAAGATGACAATTCTGAAAAATATATATATATAAAAAATGTAAATTTAGAAAAATAATACGTTTAATTTATTTTTTCTTCAGATATTTCTTCTATAATTAAAAAAACATTACATGCATTTGCACTTCATTGAATTAGATGATTGTCCGAAAAAATAAATGTTTTATGTACCTGGAATCTTATGTGAAACTTGTACATTATACGCTGCATCTAAGTATTTATATATTTCAGTATCAACGCCTTTCTCTAGAACGACGGCATTTATAAAGAGAGCTTTAAACTGAACACACATTTAGATTTACACGTAAAAGTAACGAATAAATAAACTTCTGATGCGAAGCATTTGAGATAGAAAACTTGAGGGTTCTACTTGTAGGCGGGACACACTGTCGTCTGTGGAAACTAATCGTGGTGGATGAGGCACACATTTTCTTTGTAGAAGACATAGTCACCGGACACTGGCTATTCTTGTTGTAGCTATACGTTGTCACTGGATACACATGTTGTAGAGGCATACGCCATCACTGACACTGCCAGCCTTGCCGTAGAGGCATACGCTGTCACTGACACTGCTGCCTCTTGCTGTAAAGGCATACTGCCTAGCATTAGCATCTTGGAAATTTTGTTGACCCTGTATGAAAGCATCAATTCTTCTTCTTTCTTCTTGTAATTCTCTCCCCATTAATTTGACGCAACCTGGTCCTCCCACTCATTCATTTTTGAAGGAACTGCTGAAGCCGCCATAAATTTTGAAGCTAACTCATGGACGAAGCGACCAGCAATTTGTAGATATTGAAGATGGAGACATCCTGAATTCCATGATGTATTTGCTCTGCAATGGGCTGTTCAGGGGGTACTTGACTCCATGTAATGTTGTTGGATGATTAGTTCATGATGAAGTAGTTTTACTATGCTTATTAGGAGAGATGACAGAAGAATGAAAAGTATTTACAATATTATGTGAAAGTAAGTTATTCAGTTCATCAGATAAAGATAGATGGCTTCATTTTAACCCATTATCGATGGACGCGCTGGAACGCGCTCATGCCGGAAGTTTACTCCGACGCGGGGTAGCGAAGGAGAAGAGAAGGGAGAAGTGGCGGCAAAAAGAGCGCGAAACGAAGCGTCACCAGTTTTATTGTTCTCGGATAGGTGGAGCTGCACATTATTATATGACTCGAACGTATGGAATATTCATTGATATCGGAGAACCTGGTTTTACAGTAGATTGAAAAATAAAATTAATTGCTTAATAATAATTGGATGGAAAATCCTACACACACACACACACACACACACACATATATATATATATATATATATATATAATAAATTGTTACGAACATGACATGGCTTTTTCCTGCAAGGGCCTCTAGTGAAGGAAAAGAAACATTACGGACATATCATCAATCAAACAAAGGAAGGTTAAGCAATAAATCTGAAACCTTAGCGATGGATTTGGCGGTTTGGCGAAAAACTTGGCAAATTTGGCAACAAATAGAAAGTACTCGAATGTGCTGGAACCTAGGCGAATTATTAATAGGGAAGCAAATTACGGACTTTTCGTGAATTTTCCGCGTGACGTCACACCTGGCCGGGACAGGTATAAAACTTCAAATCACCAGCAAACTTCTAATCACCATAGCTCTTAAACTACTCATCCAAAACTCAAGAAACTTTCAATTTATCTCCATCAACTCTCTCTCTCCTGAATGAAAACTCCACCTTTCCAAAGAAACTATTATTCTTCAAGATTTGGGCTAGAGGAGCACCCCGTGCTCTAGCGCCCATTGAAATTCAACGTCAACTTCAGAGGGGAATCAGTCTGTCTTTGGAGTCTGTGTTGTGGAGATCGACCAGGGAATCGAGTGGACACTATCGGCGCTTCGAATGAAGCGTTTCAGGTGAATTTTCAGATAGCATCATGTATCTGCTGGGAATTGTCGAAGCCTGCGTGGGAAGTAATAAGTATTACTGAGGAGGAAGTCCGTAGCGAGAACTAGTAAGCTGGTGAGCTGGACGTTGTTGTTATAAATGTGACTGTCCTTAAAAGTGTGTTTTGTTTCTGTATCTATGTCACTTTGTAAGTGCTGTGTATCTGTTTGTACTATTATTGTCCAAGCTGTGATATATGTGTGTTGTCCTGAAGATTTTCGAATAAAGCGTCATTTGTCGTTATCCTCCGAGTTGTGGACTTGATTTCACTTCAACACATCTAAGAAAAGGCTTTTTGAATATCTAAGAAAACACCGGCATTGATTTGCTTGTCTCTAATATTTGCTCTTGTCGAAACAACTGGTGGTATTGGTGTTATTATTGAGCTTAATAAAGTAATAAACCAAGTTTGAATTGCCTCGTGGTAAACTTCTAACTCCTTTCCTTAGAGATAAAAATGTTTTTAATTTTTTTTTTTAATATGCAATTTAAATTTTAACTTCTACTTTCCTTTTTTTCTGTTTTAGCTAACTCTTGTCTCGACATATTGTAATCGTTGTTTTTTATTCTTACTGCAACTCTGAAACATGCGCAAAATGCCTTCCCAGGTTAATGCTCAAGCACCTCATGTGATTGTCTCTGTGAAAAAAAACTCGAACTAGAAGAATAAGAATAGAGAAAATCAGATTGGAGTGTACAGGCAATAATTCGAGTCAAAATAATAGTAAGACAAAAAAATTTCTTTCCTGAAAATTATATTCATTCTATTGGAACTATTACTTTACCTGCACCAAAAAAGGTCAAGAGGGGGGGATCCATTTTTCACGTTGTCATAAAGTGTCAGATGTATTTAAAGGGGACATTTTGTTAATTATTTTAGGTATGAGAGATATTAAAATATATTAAAGATGAAGAAATGTGAATGATTATCAAAAAATAAAAATAGCTGTTCTGAAAAAATTTGAACTCACTCCATTACGATGTTTATAAAGTTTTCAAAAAGCTAGACGTATAGCAGATAAAACTCGTATTCAATTTGCCCCGAGATTAGTTAAGGGATAGTAACAATACTGTGAGAGAATTAAATGATTTTGAATCTTTAAAAAGTACTAATTGTGTGAATGATAAAATATATCAAACACTTGACATCACAAGTCATATTAAACAAGCTCATATTAAACAAGGTCAAAGCTAATTTGGACTGCTAGACATGAGAAAAGAGTTCGACATGTTTTACATTTCTAAGGGAAAATTGTTGACCGAAATGCAAATTTATTTTCGTAAAAGCTGTCCGGATGAAGATAATGGTTACATAGCATTGGTTGGCATTTGTGTAACTTGGAAAAATCAGTCACTTCGAATCGGTTTAACCAGTTTATTCGTTTTTTGAAACAAAACATAAATGTTATGAACACAACACATATTGCATAAACAAAAGATGCTAG
Source organism: Nephila pilipes (assembly GCA_019974015.1). NCBI lineage: Eukaryota > Metazoa > Arthropoda > Arachnida > Araneae > Nephilidae > Nephila > Nephila pilipes. The sequence continues at coordinate 486,954 of BMAW01050861.1, read as the reverse complement.
AACATTCAAATTATATAAAAATTAACTTGCCATTCTCCCCAATGATTGCAATATCCTTCGCGATTACATCATCCTCTGGCGGTTAGACCATCATCTAGCTCACTTAGTACTGAAGTACCCAATTCTTTTTGTGAAATAGCGCCATTTTCTAGTCAACTGAATCCCTTCGTATGCAAATTCTTTACAACAGTCAACGTAAATTCTCTTCTTTAAAATATCCCCCCCCCCCCCCCCGCATATGAAATGCGATCCGTGAAATTCTAAGCAAGTGATAGTAATTACACATAATGTATGGATGATAAAACGAAGTCACAATGAAATATAACAATTTTTAAAAATCACTTTGAATAAAAATAATTAGTTTCATATGAATTGTTTAAAGTTCTGTAAATTATTGTCAATAATTTTATTTTCACCACAGACCCATCTAAATGGGTCTGCATTGGACATCTTTGCACCACGGCAATGTTTAATAGTTATGTTATACCTTTGTAGTCTAGCTGAGTGTGGGACACTTTTAGTTAAAAATAGAAGAGGTTTATGTGAACTGTGTAAAAAAAATTATATCTCAGTTCAAACTTGAACTTTTTGATATTCCAAACTATGGTAAACGCTTCTCGTTCAATAGCTAGCCAACGTAAGATAATGATAGAGGAGAGCACGCGCCCAAACCCTGCTTATGATGGGTATTCAACTGCTGGTTTTGAAATGCTGACTAGTAAAATAATTTCTTCAGCCCATATAAATTTAAGAATACCCAAAGGTCCTCGACGTGTCCTTCAATAAAGTAACTTAAAAGACAATACCCCAGTTGTCGAATTAGGAACTTCTCCATAAGCGAACAACAGTTATGGAATCTGGCAATCCCTTGTCTTCAGATCTTCTTGTATTATGTGACACTGCATGTCTTAAAATTTATTCCATCGCACTGCTAGATCATTGCTGGTTGGATAGGAAAACCTACGATTTCGCAGCCAGTATTTTTTAAAAAAACTCTTCAGCAAGAGAGGATGTGAAATTTGTCCCTTCATTGCTGATATTAATGTTCGGAATCCTTGGATGATTTGAGTGCCTCTCACGTTGATTTTACAGGAAGTGATCCGAGAGAAATGACTACAGGTTATTGCTTGTGCTGGTCCAGCATTCAAAGGATATAACAGTACTCGCAATTAGAAATTGGGTCAACTGGACCAAACATGCCAATATCCGCAACCTGAAAGCTATTTGTGGATACGCACTGGGAGTTACAAGTGCTCTATCGTCAATTCTATCTATTTTACGAAGTTAACAACCCGTACACATGTCTGGATAAAATTCACAATATCTTTAGCTCCAGTAAAAGCTATTTCTAAACCTTTCTTTGGTTTCTCTAACATCCATATGCCCTACGAAAACTGATTCATGAGCTAATTTCATAACTTGTTCTCGTCTGCGTTGTAGCAAAATTCAATGAGTTACCGTTTCGTTAAGAACTTTATGATTAAACTACGAGGGTTGTTCATTTAGAAATTCCAAGAGATGGTGCTCGTAGCATCGAAGATGGTTTGCATTTAGTAAGCATCATGATTCACTAGACAGCAGTCTAAGTCTCGGTTATTCCCATTCGTGATCATGACGCCTTTCGCACCTCAAAAATTCTTCGTTATAACTTTTCCGGATGACGAGACCATCTTCGCCATTTTTAGAAGAGATTCACCGGAACCAAACAAACTTTTCGATTTTTGCTTGATTTCTGCTGCATAATGATGAATCCAGGTTTCATCGACGATGGCATTTCGTCGCAACAGCAATCAAATTATGATTTGGCAGCAAATGACTACTACCAAATCAAAACTAATGTATCAATGTCATATGTGCTAAGAGTCCGTCTAACTGATGGAAGCAATTGTTTACCTTAATGATGCCATCTATCTTCAAATACAAGTACTTTTTGAATCACCCGCGTATCAATAGTTATAAAATTATCTTTACGTATTTAATGTTTTATCATACGCCCACTTTCTAATGACCGATCAGAGAACTTCTTTTAAATTTTCATTTTATTTACTTTACCCGACTCTTAATTAAATCCTTCTAATTTGCTAGCTTTATTTAAATACGCGCAGATCTTATCTTCATTTCCCCCTTCCCATGCGCTTTAATGTTCCTTCCCCCCTCCAGTTTCTATATTTACCTTCGACAGTCGTTCCGAGAAATTTATTCTTTTATCCACAAAAGCTTGAACATCCCTATCCCTTTCACTAATCTTGTTATTCATTGAACGTAAAGTGTCATAAATATTTGGGAGAATGAAACAATCACAGTGTAAGTTTCTCAGTCAAAGCAGTTAATATTTCTAATGGATGACTTAGTAATTTATTATTTCCAAGGTAAACAAAAAAAAAACTCTCATTGGTACTGCTTCAATCCTTCCTCCAAATGCTGATGTCAGCATGATCTTCCCATAGCAATTCAGATCGTTATTCGAAAAAAAAAAGAAAAAACCTGGAATGCAAAACATCTAAATCTGCTCCATAATCACAAGAATATATTCTAATTTGTAACCTTTAACGTGAATAAATAGATGACATAAAGGGTTATACGCTAACTGCAGTAATACTGAAATGATTTGAATTAATTTTTTTCAACTACCACGATATCATTTTCTTGTTTTGTTTCATTGATATACTTTATTATCACAGAGTTCTTAGCAAAATGATACCCACCTCGCAAATGAAACATTCTAAATTAGTAACACTTTTATTTTACTGCTTGTAATAATAATTATATGTTATTATACTTACTGTGTGTTAATAATTATATGTTATTATACTTACTGTGTGTTAATAATTATATGTTATTATACTTACGTTATTGTGATCGAATATCTACTAGTTATTTTGTGAATTAATACTTACCTTTTGAGTTACTAATAATAAGAAATTGATTTTATTTTAGATGAAAAAAATTAATAATTTTAGAACTTTGAATAAAGATTTTAAATGCTTCAATGTAAGGAATTAATTCATACATCTGAATTTCAAGTACATTTGTTATATTTGAATTGATTTTATTTTAGGTATTTGTAAGAAGTATTTTAAATGATTTTTTTTCTAGATAAAAGGGGTTTGTAAATCTTGTCAGATTGAGTGTTATGAATATACGTCATCTCCAACGGGCAAGGAGGGGAGATAGTGGATGGCGATATAGAAAAAGAGCTCACCAGGAGAGGGGCTGTTTTAAGCGAGTAAGTTAGAAAGATCACCGACGCTGAGGTCAATGGAATAATATCTCTCCTGTTCCTATTATGATCGTGAATGTAATTATTAAATAATTTTTTTAAAAAAAATCTGAGGGTGACAAGTGAGAGGAAACAAACCCCTCGGCCATGGACAGAACCTCAACATCCGGATTAGCTCTGGTCCCAACTAATCCGACTCATCGAAGTTTTTTTCACTAAACTTATATGGATTTTAGCTGCACGACCCCAGAGTGGACAAGCGTAAATAAGTACTGGTTTGAGAATTGGATTACAGATAAACAATTTATAACGTATTCTAAACATATAATAGATTATGTACACTATTTTCAAATTGCTCCCATATTAATGTTATGAATAGTAGAAAAGTGAGAATTGTGGTTTATCCAAAGTCACATCAAAGATACCTGGTATATAGGCACGTAGGAATGAGGACAACTTTTATTTTGTAAATAAATACCAGAATGGAATCTTTTTCTATTTCTGGAGAAGATAGCATCTATTATAGAAACATTCAAGACAGTTTTACAGAGAACTAATCTTTTAGCACCATTAGAAAACCTGTTAAGTGAATGTGCAATAAAACTCGGGCGTTATTGTTTATAGATAGCACCACACTATCGTCTCCGTCCATGCAGATAACTATGTTGGTCGTCTAAGAATGCGTGTTTGAGAAATTTTCAAAAGTTTCTTTAAATTCATGTGTGTATTTGGAACCTTGATTCCGATTTCCTTTCCCTCTCTCATAATGAGATAAGAAAAATCGAATGCAATGGCAGTTCCTTGCATGATCTTCAAAGTTTAAATTATGAAGTGAGCGTGAGTGAATGAATATAAAGTTTATTGGCGCAAGAGCCAGATATGGCTATGCTGCGCCAATCAAGATTAAACTGTGGTCTAGACGTGAAGTTGAAATAAGATAAGCGGTTGACAAGAAGGAGGGTCGAAAATAGAGAAGGATCGCTAGGGTATCCCGGGAGTGCGTCACCCGTGTTTACTAAAGACAGTAAACCCCGTGGGAAAGAAAAAGATCACTAGGGGGCCTCGGGGTCATGATGCCCGTACTTACCAAAGAAGGCCAGTCCTGAGGTTCCCTGATATAATCCCCAGGGGCAGAGTGCCCTGCTATACCCCCAGACGCTGGGTACTCATTTTAGTCGCCTCTTACGACATGCATGAGCTACAGTGGGACTCATTCCCAGTCACTACACGGGTCATGTAATGAGCGTGATTTGTGTAGAATTATCACAGAAAATACTAAAAAAAAATCAACTCAATTTGAGCGAATCACAATTTTTATTTCACAACATTACGTTTACATTTTGAAAACTTTTGTAAAACATTAAGTCACACTTTTATTTCTACAGCAAAACTAACACTGAGCTTTCTATTACGAAACGATGCAATACTGTTGTTGACTGAACATGATATATTTCACATAAAAAATTTTTGTGAAATATATCATGACATACATTAAAAATAGCTACATTTTAATTACTCTATTATTGAAGAAAAGAAGGAACAATATACACACAATGATTACAACATTGATATATTACGGTTTTCAAGTCTAATGTAATAGAAAGACAAATGGGATTTTACACAACAGTTATAATAAAGAAGGCATAATTCTTAAGTCTGTGGGTGTTTCTATCATATATAAATTTTTCTAAGGTTAAAGTGAGAAACATTATATCTAAATATATAGAATTCATTGAAATATTCAGGTTTATACCTTTCGAAGCGCAATGCTTATTCGTTGCGTTTGTAGGAAACGTTTTATATCTAAATATATCGAATTCGTAGAAGTAAACAGGTTTATACCTTTCGAAGCGCAATGCTGATGCGTAGAGTATGTAAGAAACTTTATATCTAAATATATCGAATCCATATAAGTATTCAGGTTTATATCTTCAAAAGAGCAATGATTATTCTCTATCAAGTTTTTTTCCCCTCCTCATCGTAATATTTTATGAGAATAGTTAAAGGAATTTTAATTTCTTCATTCTCATGCATTCATTTTTTAAATCTCTCTGAAAACTTGGATCAGAGTTCAGGTATATACTTTTCGAATTTCTATCATTTTTCTCATATCTTAGCGAAAGATAAGAGCACTGATTGGATTTACACTTATTTTTACAAGACAAATACTATAACTTAAGCAATAAAAATTCTGTTTAAAAAAAGTCGTTAACTAACTCATCACGTAATTAATTTGAGTATTATTCTACAGTTCGCCACGCGAAAAATTGTATGCACGTATTACATTTACATTCATTTAGTTCATTAAATCACTATAAAAAGATAATCTATTCTTATTCTTAATGTCAACTTTCATAACGTCTAATGCAGATATATAATAGGACATATAAATTAAAATATACATCAAACGTGGGATACATTATTTAAAATTCCAATTATGGAACTTCAGAATATTTTGTACAGATACTATTAGACACATTAATAGTATATACAATGAGTAAAATTTAAATAAACTATTATTTCTAAATATACATATATCCAAATAGGAAAATAACACAAATTTCAAGAAAACTTGAAGGGTATAAATCAATACAATTTATAAAGCAATAATTATGATTCATATTTCATTAAATGATCAAATATAATTTGTACAGGAATTACTAAATTTAAACCACGGAATTTTAATAATAATCTGTAATTAACACATTGAGTTTTCATAAAGAACATATGTTAATATATACAATTTGAAATTTATATAGATGCTTACATCAGTTTAAATAAATTAAGAATTAATGTTGATTACTTTTGAGTTACAGATCTAAAGTTTTTGGTTGTTTTTTTATCCTACCCGAAAGACAATAAGGAAGAAAACCGAAGCTTGAATGTTTTTTGTGACCCTAGTCCAAATTCTAAAATAATAATAATAAATTAATGAATAAAATAAAAACCGCGTGTTTGCGAGAGGGAGAATACAATTTTCTTTTCAAATAATGCACAGTAACTGATGTGAATGTGAGGAAATTCAAGAATTCAGTATTTTGTAAAATTTATAATTTACCACGGCAGATGTTTTGCATTTTAATAATATGTATTGTTTAAACATAAAATTTTATTTGCTTCTTAAGATAATAGTTTCTAAATGTAATGGTGATGACAGTCAGGAAAAAAAAAAAAAACATCACAAATGAAGGAAATTTACAAAATAAACAAAAACAATTAAAAACACCTTCTCCAAAAGATCTAATCATCAGTTATTTTCTCCCCCTTAATATTAAAAACAGGACTGTACCAACCCGACAGATGTGTGTGTGTGTGGGGGGGAGTACCTGCTGATTCCAAGGCCGGAAACTTTCATAAAAGGTGAAGGAAGTTAGTAGAGAAATTATTACCACACCTAATACGAGCTAGGCCTTACACATAACTAATACGAGAAACAGGGTCGGACAGCTTCATTCAGACGTAAAAGATCTCGTATCTTGAGTAGCAAGATACTAAAATCACACCATTTGATGTTAATCTAGAGGTGGTCCAATGTTAGAGGTATGTCGTACCTAGGATTCATGAAACTGCCAATCCTAAATCCATAAATTCGTCAGCAAAATGGCCTACGTGGGTTTCTTTGAATCATTGCCAATAGCACAAAAATATTTGCTTCGACATAGATTAGGTTGTTATACTACAACACGTCCCGATCTTTGTTCTGTAATGCTCAACAAGCAGTACTGAGATCGGTGTAACTCTGTAATTAGCGTCTTAGATCCATGGAGACCTTGAGATGGTGAAGTTTAATGAGGTGCCAGAACTAGATATGGTTAGTTTAGTTTTTTTTTATTAACGTCGCACTAGAAGTAACACGAAGGCTATTGGCGAAGGACCTCGTAATTTTGAACCACGGTTAAGTGACGAGGACGACACCTGAGCTGGCACCACCCCCTCTCCTAACATCCACACCAACGGAAGGACGACTTTGGGCCCCGAACAGATTTAACGTGCATCAGCCCCGGCTACACAGCGGGTCTTTGGCGGCCAAGGATCGAACCCGCGACTGAACGAAAACCGCCGGTCGCGAGTCCACGACTTTAACCACTAGGCTACCGCGGTCCCCACTAGATATGGTTAAGTTGCGCCAAACAAGATTTTACTATGATTTAGACGTTCGAAAAGAAGGAAAAAAAAGAGAGATTAAAATAGGTTGACATGTAGGAAGGTTGAAAATAGAGAAGGATCGCGGAGGCCACAGAGACTTTAGCAGTCGCGGTAATCGATAGGTAATGGTTGTGAACTCGTGCTCGGCGTATTTTTTTAGTCAAATCGTTGTCAGGGTTCCGTTAGCTTCACGTTGGCATGGTGTTGGAAGTTAGGAGAGAGAAGTGCTAGTTCACACACAGGTGTTGTCCTTGTCACTTGGCCGAGGTTCAAAATTATGAGGTTCGTTACCAATAGTCCTCCAGTTGATTCTAAGTGCAAACTTTTTTGTACCTTTTATGATGTCCCGAATATTCTTCTAAAAACATCATGGAAGTCATAATTTTCGTTTGTCGAAACAAGTCTGCTACAACAGTGAAAGATGGCCGCGGTAGCACAGTGATCTTTATTGAGGACAGCGTTGCTTTCGTCGAGTCATGGGTTCGAGCGCTGATGATAAAAGACCCACGTGAGCGGGACTGATGCACATTAAATATGTATAGGTCCCAAGTCCTCCCATTGGCATGGTGTGGGAGTTTGGAGGGGGTGATGTCTGCTCAATTGTCGTTCTCGTCCTTTGACCAAGGTTCGAAATTACGAGGTCCGTCGCCAATAGCTCTCGTGTTGCTTCTCAGGGCGACGTTAATAAATCTACCACGGAGACCTCAGACTTCAGTTTAAAATATTTTCCTTTCATGATCAATATATCTTCTGAATAGTTAAAATTTGATTTTTTGAATAAAATGGATCAAATATATATGTATAAGAACCTTTCCGATAAATGCTTTTGGTGGATGGTTTTATTTTATTTATCACCCCCCCCCCCCCCTTTAGCGCTATGTGCATGACATACCTACACAACTAATTTCTTATAGGCGTAAGAGTAAAAAAAAAATTAAAAACACTATTTACAATACGAAATAAAATAATGATAATGAATACATTTTGCATTTGAGAAATGAGATTCAATTGCGATTTTAGGAATATAACACAAGGCGTTATCGGTGGCCTCTTTGAGATCCATTCTAAATACATTAAAAAAAAAAAAAAAGAAAAAAGCCCGTACACAATCACAAATACGAAAATAAAAACAATTAATCAACAAAAACTAAAGTAAAAGCAATTAATAATAAATATATATGAAAAGAATAGATACCAAACGGAATTAAAGATCGAAATTTCGCTTGATATCGATTAATTCCAAACAAAAAGCAATTTATCTAACTACATGAAAGAAAAGAAAAACCCTGACGAAAACTCTACAACAGGATGGAATGTTTCGTTCGAAAATTGCTACAGAAAAATCAAAATCCTTAACCACACGTAAAAATTTTTTCGAAAGAAATTGATTAAAAAAAAAAAGACTAACTGAAATAATAGAAGGGAAAATGAATATTTAAAGAGCAATCAGATATTTCACAAAAATTCGATTTTTCCCTTTTATCGCCTCTAAAATAACAGCGAAAAAACGATAATCGCATTAAATTCATCAAAACAAGCTAAGTTTGATTTTATGGGTATAAAATTTCAAAAAAAAAAAAAAAAAAAGCATAGCATTAAAATATCTGAGTTCACCTTCAATTATGTGAACCAGTTTCACCGAGTTTACAGCAATGAAATAAGAACAGAAAATTTCGTTGCTACGTAGTTGTGACTTTTTTGAAGTGCCTAGCTTGTTGGGCTTTTATCTTCCGTTTGATAGTCTTGCTTGATTACTTCAAGTGCTCAGTGCAATTAGTGGTCTATTGAGTTTTTTAAAAAAATAGAATTAAAATGATAATTAAATAATTTGAGTGAACGTTAAAGAATTATAGCAAAATTTACAAAGTTACATGAGAGGGGTGGGGGAATATAAGGTGAAATAGGTACGTCCAATCAGGAGACAGCAGCTCTAGTTTGATTCTGAATGAGGTGTGGCAGGTTTTGGGATTGTCTTAGGGTCCTAGAGAGTGTTTTGTGATTGGCTGGTAGTCAAGAAGTGTTCTTTAGTAAAAACTTTTTGGTCTAACTAACCACTAAAATAAGATTTTCAACGAGAGCTGGCGAGTTGATCGCTTCTGTTCAATTTAAATTATTGAAGTTTAAAAAAATCAATAAGAAGGAAAAAAAAAAAAAAGATTTTTGAAAAATTTAAACAGAAATGTTTACAGGAGGTGTAACCATTTCTGTTCCCCCCCCGAGGGGGGGAGTGCAGTTTTGGTCATATTTTAAAGATTTATATCATTGAAGGATTGTATTGCTATGGAGAGTAGTGCTATGGTGGTTTTAATGGTTGAAGCCATTTACTTGTTTTGTACGCAACATTTTGTTTATTATTTGTCTGTAAATATGGTCTGCTCTCTGATTAAGGTATTTGCATGCTTTTCAGTAGAGAGGTAAGTATTTCGAGAGAGTTTTGTAATAAAACTATCAATATTTTCAATTTGGAGGTCGTTATGTATAACAGAATTTCTAACGTACCATGGAGTGTTGGTGATTATTCTTAGGATTTTGTTTTGCAAGGTTTGAATGTGTAACTTTTTTGGTCGAGTGTTCCTTAGAATTGTACGAGAAAACCAAAGCAACTCTGCCGTCAGGGTTAAGGAGGAGGGTCGGGAGAGGTGATTCTTTCGCGCGTTTTTGTGTATGTATATTTTCAAATATTATAGGTTGGAATTTCTAAAATTGATGGATTTGTACTTGAATTTAGATTTTCAAGGAATTTTTCAGTAATGTTATTTAAATAATTTTTGATTGCTAGTAGGTCAATTGAGTTCCGTAGATCTACGTTTCCCATATATCATCTTGCAATGACCATTTATTTTCCCTCAAAACGGGACATCTACTAACTTTTGGATAAAAGCATGTGTATTCAAGAACACGCCCCTTTCTTCATAGTTTTTATTTATTATTTAGAAGAACAAGAAAATAAATAACTTATGTAATTTTAAATTTTCCTGAAAAGCAAACTTATTACACTTAATGTTCATTCCGTGTAAAAGTGACATTTTGGACTGTGTTTCTTAACATTGGTCATAAACAAAGTTGGGCAGCCCTCTGAAAATAGAAAATTTCGATGTCCCGAAATTGTGCTTGAGAACATGGTACCTAAAAAAGGGATGGTCCCTTTAAAATGGGACGTGAGGTCATATTACCTATGGCTCCATATTAAAATGAATAAATAAACAGAGTGAAAAATCTGAATAGATCACAATTAGCTGAAAGTTTCAATAAATTTAACACTAGAAAATATGAATAGAACCTATCATTTTTTTTCAAAATTCATAAGCCCTTTTATAATTGTTCAAGTAAAAAAAAACTTTGAAAAAAAAATATAATAAATAAATAAAGGAAACACCTCTTATATTGCTTACGGCATGTCAGAAATTTAATATATAATAGTATAAAAGTGGTATCAACTCACTTTTTAATAATACATTGCCTCTCGCATCTCAGATGAAAATCAAACCGTCATTAAGAGTTCTTTTTACTCATAAAAATTAAGAATTAATTGATAGGAGACAAGAACTTGAATCGCAAGAACGGTTAGAACCTTCGTATCACATTTATTGTGCCTTATTTAATTAAAATACCAAATTCACAAGTACAACGAAGCAAATAATAAGCTATCCATTGACAGAATGGAACATCAAAAATAAAATTCTTAATTCTAGTTTTGATATCTAAGTAATAATTTTCTTCTGATCATCTGATAAATGATATAGTCATTTATTTAATCACGATACTTGCGCCTGTCAAGATAACAATAATCTTTATGCTTCGTCATAGAATAGGAACTTTCAAAGGCATTTAAATTTGTAAATGGTATGAATTTACTATGCATATTAAAATTTACCTCAGCAATTTGGTATCAGCTTTGCTGGTTTTTACAACGTTTTCAGCAAATTTGAACTGTCTATCTGCCGGTCCCCAGAAACGCGCTCTAACCAAACGAGAAAGGCAATAGTTTTTTATAGACCAGTTAATAGACGCTTTCATTCCTGTCATTTCATTTTGCATCCTAATTAATCAAGGTTTTTAATTTAATCTATCTATGTTTCCGAGTATTAACTCGATTAAGAATTCCATTTTACATTTATTTAAGAACTTTTTGATTTCATTAAGGGGAGAATATTATAGTAATAATATAAGTTTAGTTATGCATAAGTTCCAGCATAAAACTCCATTAATAACACAAATATCTCTAATTAATGAAATGAATGTGGTAACAGTTTTATAAAGCAATAGACCAGAATGACTTTTGCAATTCAGAGTTCTGGAAGACACAACCTGAAATAGGTTTAGCTGATAATCAATAAAGAAATATTAGTAGATCTATAAAAAGTTCATCCAAATATTACAGCGAATCAAGTGTACCTCACTATGTTGAGTTTGGGAGGAAACAATGAGCTACACTATTCTTATAATGGTTCTAAAAGCATCGCCAAACATATCAACCGTCTTTTTCCCACGTCAGAATCTATAATACAAAGCAAATGTAAGGGTCATAATAGGGAAAAAATGTCACAAAAACAATTCATTTCCATCTAATCTCAAAATATGTAAATATATTCCAATTATTCCATATTCTAAAAAAATGCCAGTGAAACATCTGTTAAAAGTCCTTACCACATTATGTATATTACGATTACTTAAGCTCAAAATAGAGTTTCGATTTAATAAAAGATTACCAAAATCAAAACCGATATAGAAATTTCAATGTCTTATACATATGAATATAAAAATATTATTACCTTTTACACATCGATGAAAAAATATATAAGGCCAATAAAATATATCAAAGTAAATCAACTAAAAATGCTAAAATCAATTTTCAGCTCGATATTGAGATAAAAAACGATGTATGTGAGAAAATATTATATCATACTAATAATAGCAGAAATATAAGATAAAGATACGCAGAAAAAGTAGATTTTAAGGAAATGAAATTTCAGTAAAAATGCTTATCGCTACAAACATGCCCTTTCCAAAATTAAAATCCCGCCTTCAAAATTATGTACATAGACTACTACTGCTTTTAGTATAGCCCATGTAATGAAAAGCAAATTCTTGTCATTAAAAATAGGCAAAATTTACCTTTAAAAAAAAAAAAAAAAAAAAAAAAAAACGATAAATGAAAAATGAAGTTATTTGATGTGTGCATGCAAAAAACATGTAAAAATATTATTGAATTCAATTCCTGCTTTCATCATGAAATTTGACTTATTTCATGCCTAAACATCAAAACTCTACGTAATAATTCTACATAATAATTACAGCAGCTTGTTTTAAGAATAAGAATGGTTCTTATTCCGATTTTGTATGAGTATGACTAACAATAAAAAACATATCATAAGTTTCTACAAATAGATTCAAAATCATAATAAAATAATTCTGATGTCAATCGTATGTAATTTTTTTTTTTTTTTTTTGTATATATTTGTACTAAAATTATAGACTAGAAACGCATTGTATCGAAAACATTGAAGCAATTAGATTTCATTAGTACTGAATTTTCAGAGAATTTTCTAAAGCTTGGTTGATTACACCGTTTTAAATAGATTTCACTGGTGATCGAATTCGAATCTGCGCATTTTACTCTTATTCAAGAATGCGTACGTTTGTGTTTCAAGAAATTCGATCGGAATGTAAATGCCTTGTTGCACTGGTCACACTTGAATGACTTTTTTCTGTTTACATGCGCACTGCAGTGTTGATCAAACAGAATTTTGTTGTTGTAACCTTTACCACAATCCTTGCAGATGAATTGCTTTTTCTTTTTATGCTGTGCCACATGGCTTTGTAAATCGTTTTCTGTGGGAAACTTGTTGGAGCATAAGGTGCAATGATAAGGAAGCTCGCCCGTGTGGATGACCACATGTTTCTTCAGACACTTGCTGGTCTTGAATCTCGATTCACAGAAAGGGCACTTCAAACCTTCATTTTCCTCATGGGTTTTCATGTGCATAACTAACTTCCTCTTGCCATAGAACTTATTGCCACATTTATCGCAAGGGAAAAGCACCTTCTTATGCGATGCTTTGTGATAGTGCAGAAGTAGAGTAGTGGCAAACAATTCCCCACAGATGTTGCATTGCAAATGCTTCATCTTCATATGGCTCTCTAAATGATCCTTGGCCTCCGTTTCGCTATTGGAAATGAAGTCGCATAAGAGGCACTTGTTCCCGTTGAAGTACTTGTCCAAAGACTCGCAAGAATTGATATCTGCCGGAATACTGTCGCCATGATTTTGAATTTGCTCATCCGGACTGATAGGTTCGTTAGAGACGCGCTCTTCAACACTTGTAGATGCCACATTAAAATGCGACACATCTGGTGAATCTTCGATTTCGCTTCTTGACAATCTCAGAGGAACCGATAACAAGATCCCAGCACAAGTTCCATCACTAAGAACTTCGGGAGAAACTCTGATAACGGGTTCTGTACGAAGCTCTTCCAAACTATCATAACTTCTGGTTTCATTAGTGAGACGCAAGCGACTTTTCTTGAGATTAACCAAACCCGATATAGAATTACAAGTGGAAGCAATGGTACTATCTACATCTACATTAGGAGGTAGGACATTTTCTTTACAAAACGTGGTTTCATACACCACGTAGTTGCCTGTGTTCTGATCTCCGGAACAGCTCCATTCAGTTCGAAGAGGCGTGTCTATATCCTTGGCAACCAGCAAATGGGAAACGCTACTCTTATCTTGCGCATTGGTGGGTATGATGCGGGTGACAATCCTCACAACAGACATACTCACGCAGACATCTCAAAACCTAGTCTTGAGGACTTTAATCTGTATGTCGTCTTGCATTCTAAATACAAGGGAGAAAGATAAATTAGAATATTTTAGGATAAAAAGATACACAGAATTTAAGATAATTAATCAAAAGAATAAGAATATTAATAAATTTGAGTGAATGAAACTAGAAATGTAAAAGAAAATGACAAGCTGTTTAAAAGTTTCGAAACAAGTAAGAATGTATACTCCGAAATGAAATATATTCTTTATTGTACCAGTCTCGTGACCGATAAAATTGGATCGTCATTTAAAATGATTAAATAGCTAATTTATTTTAAAAGGAATTTTACTGTCGACTACTCTAAAATTATATAAAACATATCCTCAGAAGTATGCACGCAATAAGAACTCTTTCATGACTGTTTTCTTTTACTCCTTAAAAGAGAAAATTAGTTCTGGAAGCCTCTAATACGAATTTCTCAAAAACAAAGCAGTCTTTAAATAATTTACATAATAAATGGAATTTTACAGCGAATTTGAATAAGGAAAATAAGATTATTTTAATATAATTTAGGAAAATAGCACTAATTGCGACATATTAATTTTGTTAGTACTTAACTAGTTAATTGAGAATTTATCACGTAGTGATATTATTCTCTTAGTGTATATTTTTCTTAGCGTGTATTACTCTTAGTGTAACAGATTTTTGGATAATACCAAGAGTATCTCGAAGTTTTTTAAAAAAAATTATACAGATAAAAACAAAAATAAAACGTACGCACAAGCTTTACAAAAAGAAAAAACATAACACATCAATCAATAACTCCCAAGACTAACATTGAAAACAACATTTTTTTTGCAAAATTTTTTTTTTATTCTTAAACAAAACCCCTTTTGTTAATCACCTTTTTGGGTGATAATATTTTTCCCACTTTTTTCCAAATCTTTTTTTTTTTTTTTCAAAATTTTTCTTTTTTTTCGCAAGAAATCTTTTTTTGTTGCGAGTAAATAGCGATAAACAGCTTTCTGAATCATCGACTCGTTGCTGTTTTTGTTCCATCGAAAGCAATCGCGGCACCCACTTGGAAAAAACCTATTTCACTTCACTTCAAAAAACCTTTTTCAGTAAATACACTTCCATATGATATCTGTGTCATCTCAGCAATCTCACGGAGCTTCACTTTACGATCTTTCATTATAATTTTTGTCACTTCACTCACATTTTCCGGTGTAACGGCTTCCACAGGTCTACCCGAGCGTTCCGCGTCATTTGTGTCGGCACGACCACGTTTCAACTCGGCAAACCACCGACAAATCGTTGCTTTTGATGGACAAGAGTCCGGGTAACATTTTTCAATCCATTGTTTCGCTTGCACGGTGTTTTTACCCATTAAAAACAATGTTTTATCAGAACACGAAACTCGGTTTTTTCCATTTTTTAAACAAACTACAAAATGACTTTACTCCAACCTCGATAACTCAGCTGTTTCTGGTCCGATCGACTTAAAATTTTGACACGTTTCAAGCAAAAGTTAGTACTCTAGAAAGACCTGGTTACTGGTTTACTATAAGCGCCATCTCTGGGTTAGTCTCGGGAGTTATTGATTGATGTGTTATTGATAACACTTTGAATAATCAGATGAAGTGGATACAATGATCTACTTCCTCTGAAGAGAAATTAATATCTTTAAGAAGTTTTGTGACAGAACTTATAGCAAGTTCATCTATCATCTTTCTGTACTTTAAGCCTACGCTGAAAATTAATTCAGACTTTGAAATTTCAACTGATTTTACAAATACAACCAGAATATTAAAATGTACGTAACTATTTCTTCAAAATATGAAAATATAGCTGTTCTTTCTAGACAACAACATCTGCAGTAGTGAATGCTAGGTATCATGTCTTAGAAAAAACAGTAGTACATTTTAAGCAATTTTTAATTGTATTCTGATCAATAAAAATCAATCACTACAATTTTTTCTCTCAAGCAGTGACGAATGTCTCTCTCTGAGGGAAACAGTAGCAGATGAGTAAACAAAAACTACCCACGGACGGACATGTGATTTGCTGCTATAGCTTTTCCCGAAGAAACATTTTTAAGTACATATGTGAGTCTATATCTGTGTGTTCTGTTTCTTGTGAGTGTTTGTCTGGGATTAAAAGAAAAACAAATTTATTATTGGAGCTGAATTTCATTACAGAGTTTGGTGATCCAGGACGTGATCACGACGATTGAAAGAATGCAACTCGGAAATATATGGATTTTGATTCGACTACATGCCCTGATCGACGTAGATCCTCTTTTTTTTTTTTTTTTAATTGCTTTAGAAAGATTTAAAATTGTCATTGATGAGTGGCAATAATTCAAGGTTTAATAAAGTGACAAGCACGTTACTTCAATTGAATACTGAATCATTAGAAACATTTTCGCAGTTTCAAATCGTTGAAAACAATAGGTTCATTTTATAGTAGTTTATTGCACCTATCAATTTTAGTTTTCCAAAATACGCCCCTTTCTCGATGTTTATCTCTGAATTTTATGGAGATAGGTTGGATTTCTGGAATTCGTTTGTAGTGGTTATCCAAAATAACGATTCTTTGAATAAAACGGAAAAAAAATTTACTTATATAAAATCATAATTTAGAGAAACAGCTTTGACCGCTGTGATGTAATTGTTTGCTAACGACCCACTTAAAAGCAACACGAAGGTTACGAGTGACCTCGTAAGTTTGAACATCGGTCAAGTGACAAGGAAGACATCTGAACTGGCAGCTTCCTCTCCAAGTTTTCAAATCACACCAATGGAGGACTTACGACCTCGACAGATTTAACTCCGCTACACGGCGTGTCTTTACTGGCATCAGGACTCAAACCCATGATTCGACGAATACAACGCCGGACCAAGTCCGCGACCATGACCATTAAGCTTCAGCGGGCACCTCTGACCGCGGTAGGACTTGTTTCGACAAATGAAAATTATGACTCTTCCATGATATTGTTAAAATAATATTTGGGAGATCATATTTAATTATAAGTTTCCTATGAACAAACACATTAGTTATTACTGAATCGGTGAAATATGTCTCTAACGCAGGACGGGCCAACCCGTGGCCCGCGGAGCTGTGTCATTTGAATAAAGATTTAAATTTTTATTGTACATAAAAGTACTAAAGAACATTCCATCATAAATAGTTCGTATCATACCCAACTACTATAAGAATATCTCACTACATGACTCAACTTTTATCACAATTTTTCTTTAATCTTACTCACGAGACAATTACAAAATTTGTTTTAAAAAGCGCACGGGCCATCTAGTGCGACTGGGCGATACACAATCTATAACTAACTAACAAATTGATTGAAAAGCGCGGATGTACATTATTAGACGTAGGGAGGGAATGCGACACGCGGAACATGCGACATAGCAGTCTGTAGCAAGCCTAATATATTTGACGCAGAAGCGTAATTGTTTCAGACTGATTGACTGCTCGGCGTCTTTTGATCGCTAATAATTTAGCGCCAGCCTTATGTTGTAACTGCAGGACAGTTTTTTAAATTGTATTTCGTGTAAAATATTTAATTCATTTAATTGTAATTTTGCTTAATTTATAGCAGAATGTTCTTGATTTCCCTAATGAGATTCAGTAGGATTAGTCGCTTCCCATGACTCGAAAGCTGTAGCAGTTTTAAACATGAGAATTTGAATTAGCTTCGAATTCATCACTTGCGCGCGCACGCACAAACACGCAATATGAATCGCCTTAATAAAATGCGTTTCCAATGCGGTCAGCCGGAATAAAAATTATTTCCAAAGCGGCCCGCAAAGTCTTTGGGTTTGGACAGGCCTGCTCTAACGTTACAATACAGTTGTATGACGCAATATAAGTCCAAATTAAATCATTAAGGTCTTTGGCAATTGCTTCTAATGAATATTATACTAATCTTCTTCGCCCGGTGATATTACAAAAAATTCTTAGAAGAAATAAATACACTATATAACAGACAACGTTAAGATGAATTACTGAATTAGATTTAATACAATTTTTGACAAAGGAAATACACCGAAACATTTTTTTTTTTGTAAAGTCATGAAAAAAAATCTTGTGCAAATGAAATGCCCCTTAAAAAGGTTTAGAAAAAACAATGATGACAATTTCAAAATTGATCACAACAAAACAAATATAATTCTTCTCATAAATAAAATTTTTCTACAGCTGCAACGTTTAAACAATGGCCGGAAATATTTATGTTTTCTGCTCTGAATAGCACTAAGACTTAGATTGTCCGTTAACTGTGAACGAAAAAAAAAAAAAAAAAAAGGCTTTGAAAGTTCAAGGTCGATATTACATTTGTTTTGCCCAACGACATTTTCAAGGGAAAAGAAATTAACGTCAACAACGCAATGATTTTCATTATACTATATTAATTAATGATTCTGATTCTCGAATTCTCTATATGCGAATAAGCATAAAAACCTCAAGTTGAAAAATCTCTCGCGTTCAATGAAAATTTAAAATAACTCTGAGAATCGGTTTGGGTGAAACCATTTATGACAGTAATAAAAGGCGTGAGAAATCGGTGTCTTCCTCGGTTCGAAAACATTGCGTTCTTTTGTTATGAGAAGTCACCAATCGACAAGAGTTGGAATGTATGAGTCAGCAAGACCAGTTAATTTATACATTCGGTTGTGAGAATCCGAAGCGTCACATTTTTTATAACATTGATGAATTAATTTTGCAAAACAGAGCCTATCCTGGTAAGGAAATAAAAATAAAAGTCCTAGTTATTTTACAATATTATTTCAAAAGTCGATTTAAAGTAACTTTATAGAGAGTTGACACGTGACAAAATGGAATTTAGTTGGCGGATATGAGTTTTAAGAGATATATTCATATTTAAATTGGATCTCCCCCCCCCCACATACTTTTTTGAGGTGACATCGATAGGGCATAATTAGAAGTGAATATTGCTGAGGAAAATCGTGAGTTATTGAAATGTATATGAGGTGAGAATGGGATTGGTCTCGATCTAGATAGTTAGTATATTAAGTAAAAATAAGAGATTCATTTGGAGTCAAACGCAGCCGATTCCTATTAGCTACTACGAGAAAATTACATTGAAAGAAATATGACACTCGAACTTGCGTCTATCGCTAAAGATGCGTTTTCTATAATGAATGTAAGCAAACACGAACTTGAAACAATTGGCTACGAATTCTCCAGAATTTTGTAAAATATGGGGAGAAATTCATAAGCAATACCTAAGAAGGTTCAGAAAGAAGAAGGCCCAGAATTTTGTAAAATATGGGAAAAAATTCATATGCAATACCCGAGGCTACGAAAGGTTTGATTTGGGACAATGGAAGAAACATACTTAAAGTAGAAATAAACCATAATCCCAAATTGAAAGACGTCTCTCATACTACAACGAACTGTCATTAGCGTTTATGGAAAGTTGTTCAACTTGGTTTATTAACATCATATAAAATCAATATTAAATTTCTGATGCAGAACTTTTACAGGGAAGAGGTTTACAGGATCAATCAGTTTTACTGGATATAGAACTTTTGTTCAATGTTCAGATGGATGAAATATTAGCGTTACAAAACATTATATTTCGATAATATTGATTGGTTGGAAGTACATATTTTTCTGATGCAACGGCCAAAGACATGTGGTTCTATAGCTTATGTCAGGGAAACATCTATAAGGAGATTCATAATATCTAAAACTCGTATAAAGTATTTGAAGCAATTAAATTCATTTAGATTGGAGCTTCAAAAACTTTGTAACAGTTATGCTATGTTATCTTAAATTAATTTTTACCTTTCAGAAGGAAAGTAATATTTATTTGAGGACAGACTCACAATTATGATTGCACTGGATAAAAATGTGTTGATGAAGATAGGAAGAAATTATTTCGAAATCGAGTATTTAAAAAGAAGATTAATCCGATGAATTGGAACCTCTCTGAATCATTGCTATTAGAGTCCTTCGGACCAATTCAGCTGACCGACTAACCATAAGATACAATGGTAGTTTGAAAAATGTTCTCGGAATCACTAACAGAGGTCATCCCTAGCGCAACCCGCATTAAGGAGTAATAATTATCAATCACGAATAAACATGTTGCATATCAGTGTTGTGCGTGGAAAGTTTTGGTGTGGACATCTCTTATTGTTGTTCCCACTTAGTGATTTTTAAAGATGAAGAAACAAATAAGAATAAAAAAAAAAAAACCCGAGATTTGTACAGGCAGTGACAAAGTACTTCTTAATCCATGCTTGTCGGGGTGGTTTGACATCCCACAGTCGACGTCTAGTCTAGACGTTCACATCTAGACGGTGAATTGAGTACTCCATTCTATTTTTTCAATCACTTGGCAAGATATGTCAAAAAAATAGAC
The DNA here is from genome assembly GCA_019974015.1 of Nephila pilipes. Classification (NCBI taxonomy): domain Eukaryota; kingdom Metazoa; phylum Arthropoda; class Arachnida; order Araneae; family Nephilidae; genus Nephila; species Nephila pilipes. The sequence continues at coordinate 466,409 of BMAW01050861.1, read as the reverse complement.
TGGCGTATTCTACATACGCCACCATGACAAAATAGAATTGTCAAATAGGAAGTAACCTGAAATGAAAGCCAAACAGTTTCAAAGCATAAAACATAATTTTAAAAAATTAAATTGCAGATAAAAAATATAAAATAAAGTTGAAAAATTAAGTAGGTGTTTAAGTTTGAAGTTAAAAGATTAAACAGAAAAATGTATTACACTAAAAAAAAAATGTTTTTATAAATGTTATTCACCATAATTTTCATTGGCCTAAATAAATAAATTTTCACGGTAGAAATAAATCGTTTTCCCCAAACGACTTTATTATAAAATCAGAAGTCGCTAAGTTTTTCAAGAACACTCTTCTGAATTTGGAAGACGCATTGGATTAGCGAAATTCTAAAGAATTTTACATTAATACATGGTACGTTTTGAAGAGCAAAAATGGTTGCCAATGTCCACCTGTTTGTTTTTCCAGTTACAGTGTAGTTGCTACAAAACTGGGTCTACCGTATCTACCTCCCCCTCCCTTTCTTTGAACTTATTATAATCCACAATTATATCTAGCATTTTGGTATCTGTATCAATTTTGTCATCATCGTACGCAATAATACGAATAGTGGCATATGTATTGTTTTTTTTGCTGTGTACGAAACCGTAGTGATATTTTTTTGAAAGCCAAAAATTGAAATTCCGAATTATTTTGGTTGTATCGACTCTTTGGTTGTGATGACTCTTTGTTGTTCCACATCCCTCATAAATAAATAAATCAATTTTGTTGTCTGGAATTCATTAGGAATTTCTTTTTTTTTTTCTTTCTTTACAAAGTTAATACCGTTGATAAGGGATGATTGCTCGCATTCGAAGTTTTGTATGGTTCAGGAAGTTCAGTGCCACAGTATAATCCTTTAAACTACAGGAAGCTACTTAATTTTAAGCTACAGGAAGTTCGTGAATCAACAATAGCACATAGATTTAGACCATATTTAGGAGTGTATTTGGAATTTCCTGGACAAAGGAGCACCCACCACGAAATGACTCAAAAGTTCACATCACTTTTCCTCAAGTTCACATAAAACACGTTCAAAATTATCTGGAACAATTTCGTTACAAGACATAATTGGAGGGGTGCCGTACAATGCGGGGAAAGTAAATCAACCTCCGACGGAATAAAAAAAAACAAGTGATCCTAGTAAGATGGACTTTTATATACAGGAGAAGGGTAGAGGGGAGGATTAGGGATTGGAGTTTTCTCCTTCACACTAAAAATAGTATCTTTATACGTAAACAGCATATTTATATATAGCATACTTTATACGCCAGTCCTGCAATTTAGGATTTAAAAAAATGGTATGAGAGCAAATGAAATGTATATGCCAATTTCGTTATACACTGGGGAATTCTACTACTTCATATTCAACTGTTGCCAAGGGGGACTAAAAAGTATAAATTTGGTCGGAAGAACTTAAAAGATGCGTAGCAATCGGCCAAAATATATCCCCAACCCAGAAATGATTGCAAAGGATGGTCTTTGGAGGATGCCAACTGAAAGTGCGAGAAATTGTTTTGAGACTATAGAGATAGCATTAGAGCTAGGATGAAAAAAAATACATGGAATGCCGCGTCTGTTAATACACGTTAAAAATATAACAGATTCCAAATGTCTGGACAATGTTTAGCCCATTTTCAGAAAACCCCACACGAATTTTCACGCCCGTTCGAGACTATAGATGAGACATGGGTCCTTTACTACATTCCAGAGTCAAAACAATATTGAAAGCAATCGAATCATACTGATACTCCTTCGTCGAAGAAAACAAATATAATACAGTCGGTCAGAAAGGTCATAGTATCAGTTTTCTGGTATGCGAAATGGATTTAGATGATAGGTTTAACTTACCACTGATCAAATAATTAAAAACGTCATCTTCATTCAAGACAATGCGCTCTCTACACCTGTCCTTGCCATGGCAAAAACGCATGAACTGACTGAGGATGGAATTGTTTCTATACCCATCTTATTCGCCTAATATGGATCTATAAGATTTCCATTTTCACCCGAACTTTAACATTTTCAATGGTGAATGGAAATTATCATCTTCAAATGAATAACTAATAGTCGGAATTGATGAGTTTTGCAAGCCTGGAGAAATTTTTGAAATGGTATAAAGACATCGGACTAAGTGCATTAATGTACATCGAAAATAAAAATAGTTCGAATGAGGCCTGTTACTATTTTGTATTAATTCCGAATACTTTCAAACCATCCTCGTATTAGAGCTCATTCTTGAATCACGGATGAACTATAGTGGTGAAAGCCATTTTGAAGATTAGACGTCGATAAGTCACAAAAAGACAAACTATGAAATAAATAAGTAAGAAATTAATGAAAAAGAAAAATCAATTATCTTACTCAAAGATGTGGCATTATCTTATTGATGATTATCTTATTCATCCGAATACCTTCTGAATGCAGAGAACTATAGTGGTTTAAACAAAGAGTTCAGGACCGCAGTATTATACATTATGTGTTTTGAGAAAAATTATACTCCTCATTCGGCTAAGATGATAAATACCCCAATCACAGAAGAATTGAAAGGTGAAGAAATATACTGGATAAAATATCTGGAAGGGGGAAAAAAACAGAATTTCTAGAAAATATTAACAGTTGATAGTTGAGTCTTCAACCTAATTTGAAACATTATGATTTAAATCCTATGTTGACTGCAGACGAACTCATATATATCTCATAAGTAGGCTATAAAATTCTGACTTCCAATTAAAAAAAAGTCATCTATGGATAAATCCAAATAGCCAGATTTACTGAAATTCTGATATTGATGAATAACGTAATATATGTCATTCTCACTCAACTTCAGGAAAAATCATTGAATCATCCTTGGTAGACTAAGTGTGAAATCTTGCTTCATTAAATGTCTAAAATGTAGACTTTAAAAGGACAAGAAAGATAGTAAAAATGTATCTCCTTGACCATTGGACAAGATCCATGCGTCCAGTATCTTTGAAATTATAGGTTACGACTTAGCCGGATCCTTACATACATGTGATCATGAAAAGGAATATATTGTTCTATTTACATGAGTAGTAACACATGTTTTCAATCTTTAATCAGTACACCTTCTCCATTCAGATGATTTTTGCCTAGAAGAATAGTACGCTGAATAAGAAATTCTGACAATGCATTTACATTTGAAGGTGCAGATACTGAATAGTAAAAAACACCACACAAGCAATATACAAACTTAAAGGCTTTAAACTTTAGGTAAACTTAAAGAAAAGTTTCGGGTGGCCAAAATAAAACTGGTCTCCCAAATTTTTTTTTTAAACTCTGACTCTAAATTTATTTTTGTAAATGAACAGGAGAGTTTTATTTAGTAGAAGATGTCACTGTTGAGCCAATGCAACGCTATGTTTGAAGTATGAATTGTGAGACACGCATAGCAGATCTGACTGATGTGTGGCAGCTTTAACATTTTCAATGTCTGCAATAGTTCTTCCAGTAGTGTGTACGGCTTATTTGTGTAGCATCTGGCTCTGTTTTCTAAACTTGAGATTGGAGACTTCATTTCGCGCAGTCTTATATAAATATATATATATATATTTATTTCGGTCAGTATAAGTAGACGAACAATGCAACATCATTTTAAAAACTATAAATAGCTTCTTCTAAAGTTTTGTGTGTAATTTAATCTGTAATGTGCTGTGTCTCTTTAATAATCGCTTTAACATGCAATAAAGATTAATATGCTAGTCGCTCGAGGAATAAGACTTTTTAGAAACAGAGATGCATAACAAATCGTCAATTTTCCCGAAATAACTCTGCAAATAAGATAAGTAACCTTTTTACTTACTCTGTAAAATAATTTATATTTTATTATTTTGAATATTAATATAGGTTTATTTTTTCAATGGCCAACTTGCCCCATAAGTGAAAATCACAGGCAGAGATAATGCAATCTTAGTGATCAGAATTACTGCCTGCGTTATCATCTCACTGAAAGCGTCAAGAACCCATGGTTAGGTTGTAAGTGAGATAAGTGCTGTAGCTCCATTCTGTCGAAAATATTGATACAGCTGTTGATCTCTCTCTCTCTTAATAAGGTTTTCACGATACTTAGAAAACACTCCTTTGCCAATATTATTTTGACCACACTGCACATAATGAATTGTCAATCTTCTCATTCCAACCAATTTCCTAGTTTGTAAAAGATTAACATAACCACATTTTGTCGATCATAAAAACCAAGAAATTGTGATAGGAAAAAAGATGTTAAATGAGAGCTTCTTCAATTTAGAAGATGTGTTAAACCTATTAATGTTTCTAGTGAGGTTAAAGTGAAAGTAGTTTTAATAGGTTATTATTCGGCAACGTGTCATTATAATAACTATAAAGACAGTTAAACATGCAGAAATTCAATACAGGCCGATATTTAATTGTAAGAAGTGTAACATCAAAAACTTCCATGAGAATCATAGAATGTCTAATTCAGTTTTTATATCAACTAGAATTCAATGAGAAAGTATAAGAGCTTGCCTGTGGAATATATTTCATACATCATTATGGTATTACATTTTACCTTGCAATGAGAACTGAGTTTCAATAATTCAAGTAGAATTTAATGTTCATAAAAATTATCACAGTGACGTAATTGAAATTGTCAACATACGCATTGTGCATAAGACTGTGTATTTCACTTCATTATGTAATATTTCAAGTGTTAAATTAATGTAGTAGTTGATATTTAATCTAGTACTTAAACTTTGATGAATGTTTCATCGGGCAGGGAGGAGGAAGCAACTTAAGACCAGTAGCCACGAAGTATCACTGCAGAAGAAAAATATCAGTCAAAATCCTGCTTCGAGAGGAAGAAAGCAAAAGAAAGAATAATGCCCACTTACGATACTGGTAACTTGCCGCTTCGGTTTTGGCCGAAAGGAATGTCATTGTGTATATCTGCATGTCTATTAGTCCTGTTTCATGAGGGAATGTTTATCTGAGGGTTTAAATTAACGATATTTATGGCTGAAATATTGAATTCTAAGGAATTTGGAGGATTTCAATAGTAAATTTGTTTTCTTCCGCTACTTTTTTGCTAAATAGAAAACTTGAATAAGCAGACTTTCTATATCGACTGGCAATACTTTATTGCTTTTGGTCACAAGGTGTATCAAATGACATGGACATTCAACAACTTTTAATTTTGGTTATTTAGGCCTTTAAAAACGATTTCATGCTTTTAAAAGCGGCTAGTAATTGTGTTGCAACTGTCATAGCAAACGGTAACACAGATGCTCCAGCTAACATTAAGGTTTAATTATCCAAGATATATCAAAGAAAATACAACCTCACCAGTATTGTGTGCTGACTCTCATAAAGAGTGTAGTCAAGTTACTATGCTTCCTTTTTTGATAATTATAGAAACAAACAAAAGAAAATGATGGTTATTTTTATTCTACAACATTGTTGCCAACAATTGCTCAAGAGAAGGAACTGGATTTAAATATTTCAAATATTTGTCTTATTTGTATCTCGAACAAATAATCATTCCTGTTTTTAGTCCAATCTCAATAAACTTCTAACGCTATTCTTGAACCAAGGAACATACTCGTGTTTCTGATAGATTCCACGTGAAGCATTAAGGAGAAAGGAACATTGAGTTCTAACAGAAATCTAACGCAGAAACCGTCTGCTTTAATAGTTTCCAGATGAACGATTCTTTCCTACAGGTCAGAAATATCTCCTCATTAAAGCTAGGAGATAAGAAAAACATAAAATGGGGTTGAATAATTAATAAGTTAAAATTTAAAGTAGATTCTATTGAAGGGCAATAGTTTTATCCTTGTGTATTTGTGGGCGGAAGCCTACGAGAAGATCGACGCAGGGACCAGGGGAACTGCAATCGTAGCCCTCGTGTCCACTTTATGAGAGTAAACCTTTTTACCAGTGTCTCTGAGTGGATTGAATGTTCAAGGGGCCACTAGGAAAGAAAAATGTTAGGAGGAGCGATCCGATTGGTTGAGGGTTTAGCAAAGAAAAATTAGCTATGATATAACAATCGGGAATTAAAATTTAAAGCCTTCGACATAAAACTTAAAAAATGCGTTTTCATTTTGAGAAGTTAGAGAGTATGGTAGGTTCTTTTAAGAAGGACACGAGCAAGTGTAGTTGTTGATATGGATAGCTTCGCGAAAGTGAGAGTCATGGATTTTAAAAATTTTGACAAAGAAAAAAGTTCGAGGAAAACATCAACGCCTTTCATCAAATGAATAAAGATGATAATCGAATTGAATCTGAGAGAAGTTTAAAAACGAATAATTAAAAAGGTTTTCATAAAATCTCGAAGGGTTATTAGGACATCCCTGATTTTACGGCAACGGGAAAATTTTGGAACGTATGTTGAAGCAGAATACGCGGTCTTTTTGCTGATGATGATCGAGTTGGATCATAGATAGATTGGGTCCTGAATAAAGCGCAGGGAATTTACACAAGAAATTGATAATTACCTTTTGATATTTAACAAAATGTGTTTAACTTAAATATCTAGATAAATGACTTCACCTCGTTCAAACTACGGGACGTTTACTATTTGTCCATAACGAGCAGTTTTCTCAAGTTATTCATGGCGTTATGTTACGTTACGTTATTCACGAAAGTCAATTTTTTTTATTGATCGAAACAAAACAGAAATACATGTTAATCTACATTCGGCATAAAAAACATTAATAAAAATCGTTAAAAAAAAGAGCTGAAGTGTTTTCAGCAAGAAAATACAAGGGAGAACATATAAAAATAGTGTACTATTTTTTAAATTCTATAAGAGCTTTTCCCACGGCAGGATTATTTTGTACAAACAATTATATCACATTCAGGAAATAAAAGTGCTGCTATGCTATGTTTCTAATGACTTAAATGTTTAATTTAATTTATTTTATAACTGTTTTCATTGTGAAGACATATTCATGTAAAGTATTATTTAGAGCTCCGGCCATTTTGATATCGTGAACTTTATGTTAATCATATGGAATTTCTACTACCGTTCTCAAATCTTTACTATTTTATCTACTTCAATGCAAAAAAGTGCACTCGAAAGAGCAAAAAATAATGAATGTTTCTGCGGAATTACATTTTTCCTCTTATTTTCAAAAATATTTTAACCCTAGTTTAATGATTTGTTTGTGGATATTTCGACGAATATTCTAAAATATTTCCAAAAATCCGAGGAAAAATGTAATCCCGTTGAAATCTTCCTAATTGTGTGCTCTTTCGGATGTACTATCTTCCATTTAAATAAATAAAATAGCAAAGTGACACGGGTGTGTCATGGTATCGTTTAAATGGCACAATAGCCATTTAAACGATATGTTGCGCCAAACAAGGTGTAACTGTAGTCTAGACGTCTGAGAAAAGTGGAAAATAGGTTTAAAAGGAACAATGGCTTTTAATGTCCTCATCCCTCATAAACCAATCAGGAAAATAGGTAAAAAATGATTGACAAGAAGAAGGGTCGAAAATAGAGAAGAATCGCTGGGGTATAACGATGGAGCTTCAGCCGTGTTCACCTCAGATGGTAAATCCCATGGGGAAGAAAAATATCACAAGGGTGTTTCGGAACGTGATGTCTGTACTTGTCAAAGAAAGTAAGTTCCAGATGGGAAAATAATACAGATTTGAGGACGGTAGTAGAAATTTCACATGATAAGCATTACACGTTCACGAAATCAAAACGGCCGGTACACGGCACCCTTAAATTTTTTTTTTTTTTTAAATTGCTGAATTTAATTACATTATTTATGTTTTTATGTACTGAACATAATTTACTTTCATAAACTTTGGACACACCTGATACGATAATCAAATAAAGTATATAAGGATTTTTATACATTACATTACACACACACACATATATATATATAGGATTTTCCAGCCAATTATTAAAGAATTAATTTTATTTTCCAATGTACTGTAAAACCATTTCCTCCGGTACGCGATGGATGGCACCCGAATCAGCGTCATGTGATAGCTCATGCAGCGCCACCTATTCCAGAACAAAACTAAGTGACCTTTCGTTCTCGCTCTTCCCCCCACATTCCGTTACTCTTCTCTTTCGCATTACCCGCGTCGGAAGTAAACTCCGAATGCCAGAGCACGTTCCAGCGCCCTTCGCCAATATGGATTAAATGAGGAAGCCATCTATTTTGCTCCGATGAACTGGTCAATTCGTCATCTCCTTTAGTAAATACACTCACAATTCATCATCTCTTCTAATAAACGAAGCACAACAAGTCGAGCCTTATCATTGAATTTCTACAAAAACAACATAATGGAATCCGGTAATGGAATTACCCCCTTGAAAAAGCCCTTTGCATAAGAGCAAACCATCGTAGATTCGGGATGTACAACATCATCACCCCACCGTCTACAAAATTTATGGGCGATGGGCCCGGGATATGTGCAAATTTTAATGAACGTTCGACCCGAGATGCCGGGACCTGTACAAAATTTTTAAGCGTTCGACTTGAGATGCAGGGATATGTGCAACGTTTATGAGCGTTCGACTCCAGTTGCCAATATGCGTACAAAATTTATCAGCGACGACATATGCCTCTACAACAAGAATCGCCATTGTCCAACGACGACGTACGCCTCTACAGCAAGAATAGCCAGGGCTCAGTGACGACAGATCCACTACAAAAAAAATGTGTATATCCTCATGCATTTCCACAATTAGTTTTCTGCAACGATGAGTGAGTCCCACCTACAAGTAGAACCTGTAGTTTTTCTTCGATGACAATGTGTCTTCGTGTTCGTTATCATCTAAATTGTGTTTAGTTTATGCTCTTTAAAAAGGACGTCGATTCCTGAAAGAGCATGGTTAAAAAAAAATCCAGCGTACATTAAAGTGAACATTTCATCGCAAGATTACAGGTACTGTAAAACATATTTATTTTTCGGACAATCGTCTAATTCTAATGAAGTGCCATGTAATATTTTTTTTTAATTATAAAAAGAAATATCGGAAGAAAATAAAATTAAACGTATTATTCTCTAAGTGCATTTATATATATGTATATATATATATATTCAAATTGTCATACTTGAATTCAAAATCTAGGAGTGCTTTTTTTATTATTATTATTATTGTGTGAATTGATATGCGATGATATCTCAAATCAGTCAGCGTTCTCACGCGAGAAATGAATAAATGCATAAACAATTATACTTCCTTGTCCACAGAAACAGTAAACTTTTTCGTTTCCCACATGATTTTTCTGTGTTCGGCTAAACAATGTCCGCTGCTGTTTGGTCTCACTGAGTCTCAATGAATGATAACTTATTATTTTGTAAAAAAAAAAAAAATGGGTTTGGCAGATTCTTGAATTCTAAATTAAGCAAATTGAAAGTGTATTTTCAAAGTAGATGATTTTGTTTTTTATTCTGATTATTTCACTGTTAAATATTTTTTTTTTTTTGGTTCTAAATGAATTACTTTGTATTCTTTCAGAATGTTTAGTTTTAGTTCTGTAGAAAATTTAAACTAAGGGATTTCCGATTGATATGATAAATAACTTTAAAAAAAAAAAAAAAAAAAAGTGTACATTAACAAATTATATTGCAATAGACTGAAAGAAAAATTTCATATATCTATATCATTTTCACAATTTATTTCAAATATAATTGCATTTAATTATTGTGTTCAATGTATATTATTGATACATATATGTGTTTAAGAAAATTAATTAAACGAGATTCACCATAATAGTGTGTTTCATTTTAAAATCACTTTTTGTTGTTATTACGTAAAAACGATTAGAGTATAAATTTTCAAATTAATTGATTCTGTTTAACTATTCTCATATTAATTTTAAAATGTCGTACCTCGCTAAAGGACGCCGGGAAGATATGTTTATCCTCTCGGAAGAATTAGATCTAAAGCCCGATTTTTCAATGACAGTTAAGAAACTAAGGGATTCAATCACTAAAGATACTGAATATGATGAGGAGTTCACAAAAAATTTGTTTACGAGTGTAATAGAACAGAGAAAAACGAAAGAAGAAATAGAAAAAAAAAGTTGTGCCTTGAAACATTTGCTGAAGCACAACGAAAACTAGACTATGAAGAGAAACGACGTCAAGATCAACATGAAATTGAGCTAGAGCGATTAAAATTAGCAAATCAACTCAAATTACACACAACGGTTGACGAAACCGACAATTCGAAATTACTAGGGAAGGAAATATCCAAATTTCTCCTTAAATATGAAGTTAAAGAAGATATTAGATTATATTTAGTCTTATGCGAACGTCAAGTGCACCGATTAACAGTTCCAAAAGAACATTGGGTTTCATATCTTTCAGGACTCTTACCTTCCGAAATTTCTCACATCATTGCTCGTGAACCAGAGGAGATAGCAAACAACTACGACCACGTAAAAGAACTGCTGCTAAAAAGATTTAAATTAACGCCAGAAAAGTTTCAATCAGTCAATAAAGTCTACGCACCAAGGAAATTAAGTTTGGAAACAAGAAAATTACTGTGCTTATCGACACCGGAAGTACCGTCAGTCTACTACGAGAAAATACCAGCAGAAGAATCATCCATCCAACGAAGCTAGCGAAGAACAAAATTGTCTTAACCGGCATAGGTGATGCTCAAGTTACTACGATAGGATCTTTCGAACAAGAATTTCAGATGGATTAAGAAAACTATACACTAACTTGACATGTGGTATCTACAACAAAACTGAAGTTCGAAGCAGTCATAGGTTCAGATATTTTAGAACGAGCATCAGTCAACTTCACGAAGAATGGTGTAGAATTTGTTAAATATGAAAATCAAGCATTCTTAATGCAGATACTAGCGGAAAACGTCGAAAAAATAGAACTGAATCACATAGATCCTCAGATCAAAAAAGAACTTACGAAAATGATAGAAAGCTGCAAGGCTGAAAAGACGGCAAACACCGATGTTACCATGCGAATTATTTTAAAAGATGATAAACCAGTTTGTCAGTCACCACGCCCATTAGCATTTACGGAAAGAGAAGAAGTAAATAAATAGATAGAAGAATGGCTCAAAGAAGGCATCATACACCCAAGCTCATCAGAATACGCCAGTCCAGTCATAATGGTCAAAAAGAAGCATGGAACTTCGAGAATGTGCATCGATTACCGAAAACTTAACCAAAAGCTAGTGAAAGATAAATTTCCTAAAAAGTCGCCAAAAATGATATGACCGACACCAAACGGAATATATATTTTTATATGTATACTGTGTATTGTCACCCATTAAGTTTACTTGGTGAGATTTGCGCGTGCGGAATAGAAAAATACCAAATAATTTTATATTGAAGCGCTGATGGAGGATTGGCAAGATTTTTGCGAAGGGGCTCTTTATGTGAAATTTCGTACATGTCGAAAATAGGAAAGGTACATATTTAGCAATAGAAATAAATGAGTTTGGAATAAATTGAGTTTCTGAATTTGGAATGTAGTTTAGCTCCAAAACTTAGCGGGATTTTGAAAAGTACTAAAATGGCGACTTTTTACGGAGTAGCACACACACAAGACATTCTTCATTTACTGGATGACCTCGCTACATGCATAAAGGAACTGAAGAGGCTATGACATACGCAAGATGTTTTGGACGCCCCGACTTTTTTAAGGATTGCAGTTACTTGCAATCCTAAATGGTCAGAAATCAATGATGTCTTGAGGCAAGGACAAAAATCTTATGATAGACACGATGCCATTGCGAGGGTATTTCATTTGAAAGCTAAGCACATGATGTATCAACTGAAAAAAGGTTGCATCTTTGGCAATACTAGGTGTAACATGTATACGGTGGAATGAATTTTATCCATATTATATATGGGGTGACTTTTCACTAAATTTTTTTTTTATTTTTCTCATTTATTTGAATGTCGAGGATAACCATTATTACAGAACAATCAATTTCTTAAAATTTTGAATTTAATCATTAAAGTTTTAAAAATTGAAAATTTCTTGATATCTTACGTATAGGTTCCAAAATAATATATTATCGTCTGTACAGCGAAGCGGGTGGGTATCAGCTAGTATAACATAAACAGTTTAAGGTATTCAAGGCTATTTCTCGATATTTTTTGAGAATTTTACCGTATTACTGGTAATAGAAAAAATCGGCGAGTTTCCAATCGCTACTCCAGAACAATAAACTTTCTTACTACAGAATTATGGGATAAACCAGCTGCCAGCGTTGGCTTGGATCAAGAGAACGACTGCATAATACACCATTCTTTTTGCTTTGCATATACAAAGATAATGCACGAATCACCAATTTGGTTTTTAGAAATGTACGTGAAAGGAAATAATTCGAAACATTTACACAACTAAAGCAGCTTAAAACAACCAACAAAAACAATTCACTGAAAAAATATAAATTTTTAATTGATTAAAATACAAAATATATAATAAAAGGCAAATACGCTTCAATCCGTAATAAGTAACTGTTATTAATAATGGAACTTCATAGTATGATATTGTGTTAAAAATTTAATTTACCAAGTAGGCGATACATTTTCCCTGCATCTCGGGCTCCCTTCGTTCCAGCTGAATCGTTCGAAATATATTTTACTTCAATCGGTTGCTTTCGAGCTGCCACAGCAAAGGAGCCGTTATAATTAACATTATATTATTGCAAAAATTCAGTCGTGTGTGGCTGTATGAGAGCGTAAATCAGTCCTACACGAAGGATAATGACAAATGGCACTTTATTCACAAATATTTCGGACAAGAAGAATTATAGGTAGAATGCTTGGGTGAATTAACAGCACAAATAGGAGACATAGTTTAGTTTTTATCAACGTCGCACAAGAAGCAACACTAAGGCTATTGGCGACGGACCTCGTAATTTTGAACCTCGGTCAAGTGAGCTGGCACCTCCCTCTCCAAACTTCCACACTACGCCATTGCAACAGCCCCGGCTACTCGCGGTTCTTTCGTGACATCAAGCTCGAACCCACGACTAAAAACCACCGCCGACTGCGAGTTTGTGAGTATGACAAATAGGCTACTGTGGCCGCTGGAATAAGTATTCAAAGAGAGAAAAAATTCTTGAGTTGAAGATACTGCTTTGCTTTGGATGGTGAGAGGCGGAGGGGATTGATTCCATTGGTTGTTCCCGAAGGGTTCTATTTTGGTGGGAGGAGTCACTTGGTCATTGACATCTGATGGCCTTCTTGATCTGGGTTCATCTGTCAAAGAAAAATCACCCGAATGAAATTTCGCAAACCATCTTTGGTAACATATGTTCGAGTTGTTATTGCGTCCTCTCCAAACACGCCACACAAGTATTTTTAGCCTCCATCACGTTATCCTTTTTTGGAACTCATACAACATACAATATCATAAGGGCACTTTTTCTTCACTCATGTTGACAGTTTTACAATTTTAAAAAACCTGATTAAAATACAATATATATATATATATATATAAATCATCAATCATATACTAATCTAACTGTTCAAATCGGTTTCAGTCGGATCAGAATTCTTGCAAAGGACTGACAACACATGAAAGTGTACGAGTTCAAAGCTTTCCCTTACAGCTAATAATATACAATCATAAGTTAATATTTTTCTTAGCTCAAACAAGACTCGTGTAAGATAACATTGAACGCAAAATCGAGGTGTACAGAAACAATTTATTTTTAATGATCATTTTAGAGTCCCGGCAAATTTTACTTTTCATTTTCCGAAACTTCTTTCGCCTTTTGTATTATATGTTGTTTGCAAGAGAGAGAGAGTTTTGTCTAATGTAACTCCTAAGTATTTAGCTGAGTGACTCCATGGAACTTCAGTTTGACAGAAGGTGGGAGGCTAATTTATTTTTCTGGTAAATAAAACTGCGGCAGATTTGTCCACATGAATTTTTATTTTCCAAGTGTTAAAGTAAATTTCGAGGCGTTTATTGTGGGCGCAACTGATTATGGGTTTCTGAATGACACAGCCGTGTCGTCTGCATACATATTTAATTCTGTTGGTGAGGATGCCATTAAGATATAAATTAAAACAATAAGATCCAATTAAGGGTTGAAGAGCGTATTGTGAACTTTGAAGTGAAATGCTCTTCCTGTGATGTAGGAGTAGATGAAGTGCATAAACGTATTTGGGAAGGAATAGTGTACGACTTTATAAATGAGTTCTTCAACACAAACTCAATCGAAGGCATTTTGTATGCCTAGAAAAACTACACCTGTTGCTTTGAGTCTTTCGATATCTGAAGAGATTGATTCAGTAACTTTTAGGAGAGGGTGAATAATAGTGACTCCCTCCGACTTCGCGTCTCTCCCTTTTTTATAGCCACTCCGACCACGTAATATGTCAATGGGATGATGATGGTTTCATTAACATCGCACTAGAAGCAACACGAGGGCTGCTGACGACGGACCAAGTAATTCTGTACCTCGGTCAAATGACGAGGACGACATCTGAGCTGGCATCTACCTCTCTAATCTTCCACAATACGCTAACGTGAGGACTTTGAGCTTCAACAGATTCAAAGTGCATCAACCCCGGCTACACGGTAGGTCTTTAGTAGCATCAAGCCTCGAACCCACGACTCGACGAAAACCGCAGGCAGCGTACATGAGCACTAGGCAACCGCAGTCACGTTTTGTCGGAAAAGGGGGAATTGTTTAAACGTGCATGATAATGTGAGATCATGGGGTTGCTTTAAAGGAAAGGTAATAATGATGGATATAAATGGCGTTGCAGAACAAAAGGAGAGAATCTGTCACAGGAAATTGAGGAAAAGTCTGCAACTTTCCTCCCAGTCGAGCTATCGGCTAGATTCCAGCATTTTCTAGAAACATCTTTTTGTCCCAAAACTCGTCGCCATTGCTAACATTTTCTTTGGTTGACGAAATTTCTCAAAATGTCTCTTTTCCTTCATAAGAGAAACGTTGCAGGGAAGCGTCATCTCGGATTGTAACAAATATATTGTTTCGTAAAAGGCAATGGCGTAAAAAAAAAAAAAAAAAAGGATAAGGTCATGAATTCGCGAAATAAATCGATAAATAAGTTTCAATGAAATAATTTTTTTTATGTTATAATTTAATGTTTCCTTTTCAGGCTCCCGCCTACCCACCATTTTGATTTCGTGGACGTAATGTTAACCCTATGGAATTTCGACTTTAATTCTCACACCTTTACTATTCGAATGCAATAAAGTGTATCTGAAAGAGCAAAAAATAGGGAAGGCTTATACGGTATTACTTTTTTCATCCGATTTTCAAAAAAAAATTCATATTTACCTTCTTATTACTGAAAAGGTATTAAAATATATAAGAAATAAAATAATTTTAATTTCAATTACATAAAATTATGTAATCTAATTGTGTCTAATTTTGGTGAGTCTTCAATAGTTTTAAAGATATAATTTGCAAAATGGTTAAAAATCACATTATTTGAAAATGGATTTTAAAGTTTCTTTTCGATAAAATTTCTGTAAGTAAACATGTATATTTTCAATATCTTGGGAAATAACAGAGATATTTTCAAGGATTTGTTGCATTCAGGAAAGCTTACACTTAAATACATGTTTTTCAGAAAATTGATCTTTTAAACATCATCGTGCCCCCTTTAAACATCTCGGTATTTGGTTGTTGATTCATGACTGAATGAAGAAATTCTCACCAGCCGAATCACATAGAAATTTGAATCAATGCGGATTAAACAGGATTCGACTGGTGTGAAGGCGGGGACTGAATCTTAACAACAATCAAATAATTCTTCGAGTACCAGCTTAGGCAGGCGTTTTACTCTTGTTTCATTTTAAAACATTAAGAAGGAAAAACAGACAGATTACATTGTGCCGAAGCACGGAGCAGAATACAGTAGAAGGCAAAAAAGGACGAGAGAAAGAAAAGAGACAAATAATTTTTTTTCAAGTTTTTAATTTAATTTTTTTCCTGCCCGAAATACAAATATTTCGGTTTTATTACTTTTTTTTTTTTATGGTTTATATAGTAATGCAAGATCGATATTATAAAAAGATGGTGGTAGTTAAAATTTAACAATATGAAAAATAATGTCCAAAAATGGTCTTATGATTAAGTAAAAATAGAGAAATTAAGCATTTTACAACACCTTTCCTGAAGGGAAAGGGGTGATATGATGATAGTGAAGTTTTAATGGCGCAAGAGAGAGAGAGAGAGAGAGAGAGAGAGAGAGAGCCAGACGTGGCCATACTGCGCCAAACAAGATAAATATGTGATCTAGACTGTAAAACAATGAAAAGATTGATCGACAAGAAGGGTCAAGTGAGAAAGTAAAGTTTATTGGCGCAACAGCCAGATATGGCTATGCTGTGCTAAATAAGATTTAACTGTGGTCTAGACGAGAAGAAATATAAGAAAAGACAAACTGGTTGACAAGGAGGGTCGAAAATTGAGAAGGATCGCTAGGGTAACCAAAGGCAGTAAATCCCATGGGAAAGAAAAAGATCACTCGGGTACCTCGAGGTTATGATGCCCGCACTTACCTGAGGTCCCCTGATATAATCCCCAGGGGCAGGGCGCCTCGCTATACCCCCAGACGCTGGGTACCCATTTTAGTCGCCTTTTACGTGAAGGGAGAGGGGAGGAGAGAAAGGAAGAAAAACCTATTTCCTAAACACCATTGAATCTAGGCGTATTTGAGTGCTGATTGGTTGGTTCGTAGTATTAACGTCGCACTAGAAGCAACACAAAGGCTATTGGCGACGGGCTTCGTACTATTGAATCTCGGTCAAGTGACGAGGACACTTGAAATGACACCCTTCTCCTAAATCCTACACCACGCCGACGGGAGGGCTTTCAGCCTTGACAGATTTAACGTGCATCTGCCCCGGCTGCACGGCGGGTCTTAGAAGCATCAAGGCTCGAACCTACGACTCGACGAAAAACGCCAGCGCGAACCACATTTGAGTGTTGAAGAGCAAGGTCGAATTATCTCCGAATTCATAAGTGTTGCTCTGTAACCAATCATTCGACTCATTGGATAAGAATTAAAAACAAGTTCATTTTTATATTACGTTTATTTACCTCAAACAAATTAGCGAATTATTTCAATTTAAAAAAATTAAAAAAAATGGTAGCAATTTGCATTTGCAATCTAGGCAGATGTTAAAATGTGCTCTCCACAAATAGCTTTATTGCAGTAATTGTATACGTACTTGGTCATTCTGTGTGTATAAATTTTGCGTTTGTTTGTCGCGCTTTCAGTAGTGTCTTTTGTGGGTTCTTATGTATTAAAAATTTCTCCAATATTTATTTTGATGAAACGTCTTAAAGTTACAGAATTATACAACAGTTCTTATCACCTTCGGAAAATTCTTTCTTTCTTTTTTTGGCTATGAAGGTACTGTGAGTGAGGTGCTGAAAGCACGAAAGGAGCATTTCGAATTTACAATAATAACAAGGGTAAGTAGCGTATTAGGGGAATGTTTAATAATTTAAATTTAAAAAAGAAAATCTAGCATGATTTTATGTGCGTGTGTGGGGTAGGAATTCAAATCCCCCTACACACACGCTCTCAATATTTTCCATATGTTTGAAAAGATATGAAACATTTGCAGCGACTCTCGTCAACAACGTCAAAAGTTAAAACGCCAGAAAGCAACCGCTCAATTTTTCTTCTTACCCACTGGTCAAGGTTTAGAAACACCGCTGCCGCACCAAGGTCAACAACTACTCTCTCCCCCTGCACGGGGTAGAATAACATCCCTGATGCCTCGGAGCAAACGTCCTCAGCCGAACATTAAACATTTTAACCAAGACAGTTTTATGCAAGTTGATCAAATGATATTCAAATAGAGCATACGATTTCTTGAACATATCGCTTTATAAACACAAAATGTAACATTAATATACAACGAAGAAAAGTTACTGTCAAATATATCTGTTATTCATGAAGTAAAATACAGAATGATCAAGAATATTTTAGTAATCAAAGTTAATACTTTTAAGGAAACAATGTCATGAATACTAAAGTCACTAATCAACATATAATTAAGGGATAAAAAAAACACAGAAATTACATTTTTCATGCAAAATTGAACAAGAGAAATTAATAATAATAATAATAATAAACTTATACTATAAATCATTATCATAAAAATAAAATGAAAATATTAACTCACACTAGATAACACCAAAAATTGTTTTTTAAAAAAGAAAAAAAAAAAGAGCTTTATTTTTCCAAATCTTTATAAATACACATATGACAATTAAACAAATTTTCAGCTCAGACAATATTTTGCACAGAAAATGCAGCTTTTCCACATCAAGCCAAAATTTAATTCTTCTTTTAATATTACTAAGCTACACATGTAAAACCCGCACATTTAAAACATTGATACACCAAGTTACAAACATCAATTTAAAACAGTAAGGAATACTTGAGATTCAAAAATAAAGCAAACAATTCATAATTTTTTTTTAATGAGTTTAAAAATTGAATTATAGATTTTTCATACATAAAAAGTCACTAGTAAAACAAGCAAGTGAATCCAAATCAAAGCATCCAACTAGTAAAAAAATCATCTTTTTTTTTTTCTACATTTTGTACTCGAGACATTTTATCAGTTTTCAGTACATTGCATCTTGATCAGCGGGTAAAAAAAAAAAAAAAAAGGAATATCACATAAAGTATTATCTTTGTTTTATATTTCCAAAGATTTTTAAGCATGAAATAGATTTAAACATAGAAAAATGGATGAATGATTTGATGAAATATGGAAAGCAATAAAATATATTTATATAAAAGAAACAAATATAATAAAACAATTAACCACTATATATGTATACACTTACAAAATGCAAATATTAAATATATATATATTTATTTATAAAATAGTTTCCATCACATTTTTTATTTGTTCCTTATTCAAAAGATTCTATTCGAGCTGCTTTACTTAAGAATTAATAATTATATATCCTTTTTAAATCTCAGCTGAAAATAAAACTTACTTCGAATCAATGCATCTTATAAATTTGAAAAAGATTTGCCAGACTGTTAAAATGGAAAGTTATATCTATCAATTAGGAGCCAAAAATTTGGGGAATTATACAACTTTGAAAGGTTATTTGAGAAAAATAAAAAAAATTTAGGTTATTAAGAAAAAATAGCATAAAATTACAGCTGGCTCATTTGGATTTACATCCAAGAGGATGTCTTTAATTCTAAACTATGACACTTGAATTAACATTTGACACTCATAATTTAACTGGCATGTTGAGTGAGGAATTTAAATATAGTTTATTTAGCATGTAGAGGTTCCTATTATACCACACTATAGCTTTCGAGAGGAACCACATAATATAAATGAGGTAAATTTTCACATAATTACAACTATGGAATTGAAGAGGGGAAATAAATTATTTCTAAGAGCTTTAAATAAGAACTAGTTTATATTAAATCTCCCATGTGTTTTATATTCAATTATTATTGATTACTAATAATAGTTTACTGAAAATTATATATTTATAATGCTTACCTAAGAGCAAATAGTTAAAAGTGCCATGAAAGCAACATAAAAAAAAGTCTTAGTTCCTCTGAATTTTTCCTCATATTTAATTCTTTGTGCTCAAAATAAACACCAATTAAAATGTGCAAGTAATATAATTTAATTAACAATGCACTAAACAAGTTCATAGTAAAATGTAAGAGACATTAAGGGGAAAATACTATACAAAAAACATGAGGACATAAGTTTTTTTAATATCAGGAATACTCTACATGCAAGATATGTAAATCCATAAACCTGAGACTAACTGGCTGTAAGCAGTTGATAAAGTTGAAACACTGTTTTACTTGCTTTTTAAAATAAAAACAGTTTTTTGTTACATAAATAAAGAACATCACAATTAAGTTAACTCAAATTATCCATAATTTAAGACATTTTAAAAGTTAAAAAAAAAAATCAGCGGGATTCAAAAAGTTTTTATGCAATTCTTTTAGAACAAGAATATGTTTTTATGATGAATAATACTCTAATCTTAGATCAGAACAAATTAATTTGAATGATTTCATGGCATAATTTAAATTTAAAAAAAATGTTTGATCTCAAAATCTTCTAACAAGCTCATCATGCGATAAAACACACATGTAAAAGCTCTTTAAGAAATATTTCAAAGAAGGAAATAAATTGAACCTAAAATCTAATATCTTTTAAATGTGATTGTACAGTCATTTTATCACAGTCAAACAATAAAAGGCTGAAATGAATAATACATTTAATATTATAATATTAATGAATTAACTAGCTTAACACACATTGTTAATTAACTTCACAAAGTCAATCTTAAAATAGTTGATTCCTACAAAAATTTAACCATTACAGATACAGTTCTTCAACCACATAATTGATTGTATATCACATAAAATCAGAATAAATTTAAACTTTTGAAACAGTCAGCAAAATAAGAGTTTAAATGATTTATGATAAATTATCACATGTTAATTAATCACACGATCTTTTAAAATTAATACACGTTAATTAAGCTACTTAATCTAGTCACTAATAACACTATTTAATTTTCTCTTGGTTACTAACAATTATAACTATTTTGTCCAGTTCTAATGATAACTGCAGAAGTTTCCCTTTTTTTTGACTACTCCTATTATCTATATTGGAATTATTATCTATATTTAAAAAAAAAAATCCATTGACCAATTTTTTGGTGGAATAAATTTCAAAATAAATAAATAAAATAAAAAATAATATTCAAGATCCGATTCCATTACAATATAATATAGAACACGTATATGAACAAGAAATCAAAACCTATAGGTGATTTACACAGATAATGAAGTAGCAATTATGTAAGGATCTCTAACCATATTAAGTATTTATTTCAATTACAAGCCACATTTGTTGTACAAATATATACCACAATTTTAAAAAACAAACATTTTCTCATCTAACAAACATTCTAATCTCTAACATCAATAGTTACAAATCAGATGACACAGGATTATACAATTTTCAAAGTAAGTAATATTCATATACATTCACTAATATTTTCGTAGTGTCATATATATATGCATTTTTTCCCATAATTTTATTCTCTTCTGACTTATTTCAGAAAATAATAATGGCTAAAATGGTTAAGTTGAACTCAAGGAGTTAAAAGGTTTATCAATAACATATTATATATATATATATATTTTACACAGCTCAAAAATTCCGTTTTCCAGGATTCTCAATTATTAATGCAACATTTTTATATCAGACTTCAGATCACAATTTTTATATCAGCTGTATCAGAGTAATTTCTGAATAAGAAATAAACCACAAGTTATTTAAACAGAAAATAAAGAACTTTATATAGGGTAGCTAATGAAACAATTTGTTAAACAAACTTTAAATATGCAGAAAATTTCTCATATAAAAGTGCCATTAAAGAAGTTATATATATAAATTTTTTTAAACCAGGGAATATTTTATTATGTAATTAAAAATATAAATGCACACATAAATCACACACATACAAAAAAATTGCAAATGGTACAGTTAGAAAGAAGCTACACAATGACATGTGAGATTTTTTTTAATATACAGAATACTGGTTCTGAAGGATTTTTTTTTCTGCATACCACTTATCCGGTAACTAAAATCAAATGCACGAAAATTTTCCAAAGCAATTATTTCAATTTGAAGTTTTATGAAAAGAAAATGAAATGCAACTAAGGTCACTAATTAAACATTTCAAACTTCAGAATGCTGATCCATAAAATGTTACTTTTCATTTCCTTTTTGATGAAAAAAGCCGTAGTTTAATTTCCTCGCAATAAAAAAAGTTTTATTTTTGAAAGTATTTTATTGGTTTCAGTGAATAAAAAAAGGAAACTTTTTTTTATATGCCCAACTGCTAGTAACTTCAAATGTGACTGAGCTTTCGTAAATCTGGTCTCAAGGATTTTTTTCTTCTTTTCCTTCAGGTTATCACAAATAATATTTTTTTAAAAGGTCTCAACCTTTATAACACCATGTTATAGGGATGGAGTATTGCTAATATGTTTGCCTTGAGATATTTGATTTTAAATATGATTGGTTGCAAAATTTATAAATTTATTCTTATTTAAAACAAATATAATTTACTATGAATTTATTGCGTTTATCACACTTTGAATTTTGTTCAAAACGTTTAGTTTTTTTCATATCAAAATTAAAAACACAATAGTAACTAAAACCATAGAAATCAATGCAAACTATGAAAGAAGCTACAATGAATGCTTACGAAATCTGTTAACAATACATTATTAAAAAATTAAAGGGGAAAAAATGTGCGAAAAGCTTTTGCTCTTGTGTTTAATTTTTAATTACTACAATTTCTTGGAAGATATAAAATAATTTGATACAAGAGGAAAAATTTTGTTTTGGCGTAGAACTTTAAAATTCATCTGAATGCTTTTTAAATTTAATTAATTTCATTTTCCGAATCTTTCGAAAAATGGAACAAAAAACCTGTTATGCATACATTTTTTTTAAGAGAAATTACACAAATATAGACAATAAATGAGTGATTAATAGTTTTGTTTTCTTATTAGATCAGCAATGAAAATTACCCTCCCCCATATTTAATGGACTAATGTTTTATAGCTTGATAAAGGAAAAGCTATATGTATAGTGTAATAATGTCAATTCCAATTTATTTATTTTCAAGTAGTTAGTAAAATTGCAGAAACAATTGAGAAAAAGAACAGAAAATTGATCAGAGGTATTAGTTTTTATTATTATTATTTTTTACTCTTAGCCCTTGGAAAGTTTTTATACACTTCCAAGATTACAAATGCCGTAATTTTTGAACTACTATTTTAAAAACATCTCAGAAGATTTTAGAACAAAAACTAATAAACAGAGAAGGATTTTTGGAACTTTTCCATTTCGCCGGCGGCGGCAAAATGGAGAAGTACCGAATTGGTACCTCCAAATTTAATTTTGTTTTGGAGTTTTACAAATGGATAAGAAAATTTAATTTGCTTTTTGAGAAAATTTAATTCAGGAATGCAGAATTTCATTTAAATTAATATCTAATCATGAGATCAGATAGAATAACATTCAGGAAAAACTAATACAGAATTTTAAAAAGAAGGACAAACTAAAGAAAGATTGAAATAAAAAATATTGATGAAAAGAAAATTAATCCTTTACAAAGTATGACACTGTTTATAAGGAAGTATATAAATATTTAGATTTATTTGCATTAACAAAAGCTTTAAGAATAAGCTACACAGATTTCAAGAGTCATAAACTAATTTTCTAAGTTTATCAAATAAATTAACAGGTAGAATTCTTTTAATTATTCATTCAAATTAATAAAGGATTTTACAAATAACAAAATAATTTTTATGATGCTTTGAGCAATAATTGCAAGCAAGCTCTAAAAAAATCTTTTTTTAATGTGAGCCAAGAATATTCCATGCACAAAAAAATTATCCAAAATTTAATAATATAGAAATAGAACACCATAAAACATCATTCATTTTTAAAATAACATTTTAAGAATTCCCTGAACAGAAATTTATATACTATGCAAGTTAATTTAATTCAAACACACACAAGTTAAGTTTTTCAGTAGGTATGGAGTCTTTTGAAACATAGGCATACATTTATTTGATTAGTAGATTTCCATGTCAGAAAAAAGAATAAAGCATTATTAGACAGATTCTATTATCAATGCTTATTAAAATCATACACATAATACCATAATAATAATAATAATAGGGATAACAGCCTTTATTGCTCTATAACCCATAAAACCAAACAATCAATCAATAATAACAATTTTGCAAGTAAAATGATCAACCAAATTATAACAAAAATTTTCTTCAAAATCAATATTAAAAAAAAAATGTTATAAAAATACACAATATTCGGTAAAACATGCTATTTTACATATAAAAACCCAACTTCTTTTATGATAAATTAAAAAACTAATTTATGTTAAAAAATACAATAAATCAATGATGAGTAAAGTTAAATATTATGCTATAAAAACATTTTCAGAATTTTAAACAAAATGTCATGCATCCAATAAATGGTTAAAATATTGTGTTGTTTATGTGAACATTTCATCTAGAATAACTTTTAATCCTTTTTGAAAAAAGAATTTGATAGAGGCAAATCTATCTCATCTAATAACTTTTTCAAACTTGCATTAAATCATCTGTAAGTTTTTTCATCACTCAAAGAATAAAATTTGATTCTAATTTATCATGAAATCTTAATGTTTTTGTTATGATCAAAAGTTGTCATTTTAAAGAACTTTCAGTAACAGAAGTACTAAATGACAACAATGGAAAACATATATTTCCTGGATTTTAACATTAATAAATATTTGCCTGAATGAAAAACACTGACTTGAAATCCTGAAGTCCATAAATTCTGAAAAATTCATAGGAATGTAGTAAATTGATAGGGAATGTTTTAAAGGATAAACTACATAAAGCTATTTTTAAAAAAAACAGCCCCCCCCCCCCCCCCCCCCATACAAAAATGTAGGGATGAAACCTAGCTTTCTTGAAAATGCTTTCTTGAAAATCATTTGTGATATTTGTAAGATGATTGTTAACACACTCATTCCAAGGTTTCAAATTCTTTTCAAAAAACTAACATAATATTAAACTAAACTAATTAGCAGTCTTAGTATTATTTTTTTTATATAAAACATGATCAAAATTACAAAACAACATAGTTAACTTTGATGATTTGAGAACTTGATGTAATAACTAAGCTTTTAGGATTATTTATATGAACGCCTTTTTTTTTAATTAACGAGTGAAAATTATTAGTGTTTATAGTATTGGGTAAAAAATAAATAATTAAAAAATATCGTGAACACAAGCATAGCAAATATTTCTTTTTCACCAGCCACTTATCTTGACAAAAAAAAAAAAAAAAAAAAAAAAAAAATACAAAGCTAAAGAATGAGGTTATTTCCCTTTTAAAATATTAAAAATACTTAACATATTTTCTTAGCAAATATAATGTGTTTTTCAATAGGATTTCATGATTACACTTTCAATATGAAATCCTCCTTGCATGTTACTGCTTTAAAATTTGATTTATTTTAGAAAGTATGAAGTCACGGTAAAATAATAGATGAGTAAATGTATTAAATAATAAAGTTACAAGAACAAAACATTTTTTAAAAGATCAATTCTTATTTAAAGCATTATTATTGGGAAGATTGATAAATGTTTCTATTTATGATTTACACAGTATAAAACTTTCACAAAGCTATAATGGTATCTACATATGTAAAAATATTTAATTTAACTATAATTTCATTGCAGCAAGCACTTTTCACAATTTGACACATTTTCTGCACAAAAATGCACATTTAGACTTTCATTACATAATATGTAGTCACTATCTCAATTGCAAAATAATAAGTAACAATTACTAAGTTGAAGATTATAAAATTCCACAGTTAATTTTGTATTTTTTAGTTGCTTGAAAATTCAAATAAAGTGCACTAACTTACCCTTTAAACCTTGTTTGACATAAATCAGCTCCACATTCCAGTTATTTAAAGACACCAGCTGGAACAATTTATATTTGTAAATGGAAGAGTTAAAATTCTTTGACATATAACATTTTAAACACTTGTATTTACATTTTTATTACACTGTGGATAAAACACATTCAGTTAAAAAAAATTTATCACACATAAAAAAGTATAGATTGATAGAGCATCATGAGGAAAGCTAATTTCACCTCTATTCGGAATGTTTAACTGAAGCAATATTTATACTTGCAAACCACTTATATCTCAGTCTCTGTGTTCATGGGTAATCTCCAGTCACATTTTCTTAAGAAAAAAAAAAGAAAAGAAAACTTACTGATATGGTTCTTAGAAAAGTTTTTGGGTGTTATAAAGTTTTTCATTCCTAACTATCCAGTCACTGACAGATAATTTTGTTTATTACATTAAACATTAAAAATAAAAGCATTCATTCATAATTTGTGATAAAAAAAAAACTTCATAAAAAAAGAGAGAATATGAATAACTTGTGGGTAAACACACACAAATCAGAAAACGGAAGTAAATGTGGATGGCATTAACAATGCTTCATTGTTGCTAAAAAATGTGACCAGAGAGGATCGATTAAGAACCAATTTAAAACTTTCAGTATTTAAAAAAATTACAAGATATTCGGTTAAGCAATCCGGTGCAAATGACGCACATGAATCAACAAATTGTTTAAAAAATAAAACCTTTTCCCACACAAAGGACATACATTTAATGTTCTGACATGTATCTTATGATTCTTTTGCAATTGTCCATAGGAAGCAGATTTAGATTTACCAAGTACTTTGCAAGTATAAGATGATCTTTTAGTATGAATATGAATATGGGAATTTATAAAAAAATCATTTTTAAACAATTTTCCACAAAATAAACATTGATATTTTTCTTTTCCAGCATGAATCATTTTGTGATCAGTTATTGAATCATCCTTTGATGTCAACCTGATATTGCAAATAGTACAAATAAACAAAGGAATCATTTTTTGTTTTAAAACACAATGATTCCTGCGCATATTAGTAGGAAATAATAGATGTGTATAATGACATATTAGCTGGTGCACTGTGAGGGAATGCTTTCTTTGGTATTTTTTATTACATGTATCACAGCAATACGACTTTACTTTTACGTGTTTAACAGCATGTTGATATAGAGCTTTTGCAGTAGAAAATGTGATTTCGCAAGAATTGCATAAGTAGCAATTGCTATTGCCATCAATATGGCATAACAAATGTTTGATATTACTTTGCTTTGACACTTTAGATGTAATAAACCCACAAATTAAACACTCATTTTCAATGAAATAACACAAAAGTGGCTGTAGAAGCTTTCCACGGGCCTTTCTCAAAGCATGATGATCAGCACAATCTTCTTTTATTTTTTTGAGATTCAAACGGATTTTAATACCACAACCCTTTTCAGATTCTGAATCAGTCCCCTTATTTTTAACACTCTGGATATACAGCATTTCATCCAGAGGATTACTTTCTACTCGAGAAAAAGCAGCATGATTATTACTAATCTCTACAATACAACCTTTTTCAGATTCTGTATCAGTCTTCTTATTTACTGCATCCAGAGAATTAGATATTTCATTCTGATGAACACAATTTAAAGCAAGATATGTAGCATTATCTTCATTAGCCTCTACATTAGATTCTGTATCATTAGATCTGTACATTAAATTCTGTTGAAATTCTGTACCAACTTTTTCATTCCCGATGTTAAGAAAATGTGACACTTCATCTCGATGAATACTTTTTGGAACAGAAAGTACTGCATAATCTTTCCCTATCTCTGTGCTTTCAACAGGACTCAATAAAACACTGTTCTCTGGTGCACATATCAATCCAGGAAACTTTTCACATTGCAAAGAAATCTCTTTATCAGTGTCTTCTGATAAATCAAGTTTCTGAGTTAAAAAAGTCGTTTCCATCTTATATTCTAAGCCATTCCTAGGATCTGTGATGCAACAAATGTGAATTTTGCTCGGATTACCGAATTCAGTAGGATGCAAAAGCTTCTTTGATAAGCCCTCTGATATTACATTATTAGGATAGATTCGAGTTATGACTCGTATCAGAGACATTTCAAATACTGTGGATTTGCAGTGATTAAATATATATTGTATTATGAGCACAGAAAAAAAGCTTGTTTTGAAGAATTATGGAAAGTCAGTTGATCATGCACAAGATAAAAACCAACATCGTCAGCAGTAGTTACAAAAGAAAGCATCCACAGAACACCAAGTCATCCAATGGGAGAACAAAGCCTATAAAAAATGTTAAGGATCACTATATGAGAAGAAGTATTTTATAAAATATCTGAATTTTGTTACAGGCAATTTTAGAAAAATTTACTGAGGATCAATGCTGTTTATTTAAATATGAATGAAATACTTATATTCCCTTCCAAAAATGTAAGTTAAATTGTCATCATTAATAAAAGTTTACAATAAACAATTATAAAAATTTTATGTAATGCGAAAATTCTGAGTTAACTCATCCTTTTATAATTTTCTTTCATTTTCTAAAAAATATTTTAACATTCCAATTAAATTAGTTCACCATTTCAATCTTCAATTTGCATTAAAATTTTATTAACTCAGAGGAAACAATACTATGTTAAGTTGTGACAATATTATAAAATAATCATTCTGAAGTAGGGGGAATGATTCAAACAAAAAAGTAATTTTTAAGACTTGAAAGATATTTTAATTTATACAACAATTTTTTTTAAAATTTCATCTTCTAGTTTCAAAAAAAATTCATATATTTTATATTTAAAATTTAAAAAGATGTTTTCAGAAAACTAGTTTTTTTTTGTAATTTTACAATGACAGGAATCTATTTTAGTGAAAAATTTTAATTCCTATTTATGGAATATGAAATCATCAATGAATTTAGCATTCAGATGATATTTACATCCTGTTGCAAATTCCAAATCATGTCAGCCAAGAACATTTCCCCCTTAACTTGTACATCTGAACTTAGTTTTTACTAAAGTTCTACAGTCATCAAAAAGAAACAACATATAAGAATGAATGAAGGAAAAGAAGTTCTACATGTATGTTTATTACTGTTAAAGAATTAAGTTTTCAAACAATTTTTCATATACAAATGGTTATCAAAATAAACAGCAATCATTATGTGTGGCATTTGTGAAGGATTTTCGTAACAACACACACAAGTGTAATTAGCAGAATTTTTTAGAGAGTAAATTTTGTATTATATACTTCTTTTATTTATAATTGTTATAAAATCTAAGGCGTCATTTTTTTTTCTTTGGTTCAGGATCAGATTCAGATTCTCCTCAGATTATCAGAGAGAGAAAAAACTGTTCAGCATCTATAAATGCAACTGCTAACATTGCATATTCTTCAAAAATAAAAATTCTGGACTTCATATCACATGCAAGGGAAAATAACCTCTAACAAGCATACAACTAACTGTTGGTAAAAGCAAAAACTGGTTGAAAAAGATATCAATGTTTAGTGGATTGTTATATCAATAAAGAACTGCTTTGCTTCAATAATGAAACTTAATCGATATAAAAATGTTTAGTGGATTGTTATATCAATAAAGAAAACAACTGCAGTTAAAAGTGACCACAGTACCTATCAGCATCTATAGATTCTATATGAACAATAACCATTGGAAAGGAATTCTTTGGTAGAGAGGCCATTCCAAAACCTTTTAGACTGACATGAATGATAAACGTCATCTTGAGGTAACCTTTTCTCACAAGTTACAGCTAACAATGACAGGAGTAAAAAAGAGCCCAATAGCAAGCCTGATGGAAAATTCCTTTTAAGTCAAATTATCCAAGACGCATCTTAAGGAACAGATTTATGAACCTGCAGATAGGCAAATCAAATCTGCTCAAAAATCAACCAACAAGTACTTGTCAAAGTGGTGGCAGGATTACACAGTACAACCCAGATTAGCACAAATGGTTAAATATACCCTCAACGCTAAACTGCCTTGGTATATTTAACTCAGATGCCTCGCTAATAAATTTCCGACTGTAATACAAACGGCTACAGTGAATGTATCAAATAGACCAGCAATCTCAACTAGAAACTGCCGATTATGTCAAAGGAAAACATTCCAAATGACATTCAGTTCAGCAAGGGATGTATATCAATTTGGAAAAATTACTTTCCCTAAACATCATTCAGGAAGCCCCTCAATTGTAAAAGAGACTTTCTTTTCTGGATAGTCGTCTAAGCAGCTGCCTTTGCTGACCTGCAACTACCCAGTTCAAATTAGCCCAAACTTTAGTCAAAATCAGAACTTTTGATGAAATATTAAATGATGTTTCGACCATAAAGCCAAGTTGAACGACATAAAAGAAAATGATATGGTTTAACGAATAGTCGTTCACATTGTTCCCCACACTAGGATGTTTTTCTGAAAAACGTCTTTACGAAGGTATAACATGGATTGCCTTCATCCACCTGTGAAGCATAAGAGTCCATTTTAGCATTATTTGGACTGCAATTTCACAAATAGTTTTTTTTTTACATGAGATGACATTTTCCAGGATAATAATGCTCCAATTCATACAGCTAGATTTCTTCAAACGTAGTTAACAGAACATGTAGACGAAATCACATATCTCTACTTGCCATTCCTGTCCTTATACCATAATATTAAGCCACTTTGAACTATTTTGGAGATCAGAGCCCACTGCAAGTATCCACCCCAGTCACTCTTAGACCTTTCCCAATATCTTCAAAAAAACAATGGTTTAATACTTCTATAGAAACCAAACAAGATTTGTATAATTGCATTCCTAGATGCATCCAAGCAGTTTTACATGCTACAGATGCCCCTATGACTTATTAATTAAGTGCTTTGTATTTCTTTTTGTCTTGTTTTCACAATTGCAATATCACATTTTCATGTGGCCTTCCATATTTCTGCATATTCTGTGTTCATTTTTAATTACATTTTTATTATACGGCAACTCTTGTCAAAAATTTTGGATCAAGTTATTTACAAAATACAGTAGAATTTCATTTATCCCATATCATATGACATTCCACTGAAACACAAGTAACAACAAAAACCTGAATCAAATGGCAACAATAACTCCAAGCATAAGCAAAGTCTGTTGCTTTCGACTCTATCACAGTTAATTAGTTATCTCAACAAAGAATAGTGGTATATCTGTCTGCCCTATGGCTCATTCATTAACCCAACTCACTATTCAGTGCAGTGCACTTTATTCTTTGATGCAGATCAATTTATCTTGTGTTACATATACACATGTTAATCTGACAAATGTTGTTTAAAAGTTGACATTGATGCAAACACGGTGACACAAAGGAAATTGTTGTATCGACAGAATGAAAACTTCATGCAATCAACAGACTGGGTAAGGAAGAGACAATACAGAAAAATCAAGATCATGCATCAACTGATAAGCCCCTCAAAATTTCACATAATGGCAAAGTTAAGACTCCAGAACCTGCAAGTAAATACACTGAGCAAAAAGAAGCCACAAAAATAGACAAAATTTTATTGCAAACACCACGATAACTGACAGTAAGGAAACGACACTCATCAAGAAAACACAGACTATCAAAAAAATTTCTTCAAATCATTACAGTGTGAGTGAATGTGGGTTTTTATGGCGTATTAGAGCCAAATTAGATAATGCTGAGACAAACATTTGTTTAAAATACCTCATTTTTATTTTAAAAGTACCTTAAAAATAAGACGTCTTCACAAGACACTGATTGATAAAGAAAAATTTATTGAATTAAAATCATAAAATCAGATATATAAAGCCAATTTTATATAAATATGCAAATAGGTTCCAGTGAGGTTTTTCCCCCACCAAGTTGAACAAGTTTAAAATTGAAGAGTGAAAAAAAGTGAAGTAATGATATCGTTCAGTTAAAAGATGAAGTACGCTGTAAGGGGACATAATAGAAAGGACACTCAGGAGCGCTCTCTCCAAATAAAAGATGTTTATGGGTAAACCAAAGCTGTCAAATGAGAAGACAAATCAACCTGATATTACACTTCAAACTGGAATACAACGTAAATCTCTTAATTATAAGCTACACCCAGTTTAAATCAAAGAACTGGGCTAACTTTTAAGTATAAAAATATTTAACTTCAGACAAGTTCTGGCCCCGCGGCCGGGGGTTGGGGTAAAACAAAATTACGAGGATTGTAATGTGTAAAATTATAACATAATTTGACATTTAACACTACATTTACGGAACCCAGCAATTAGACGGGCTTTCGATTTAATACTTAAAATTTCTGAACATGCAAATGATATCCTTTAATCATTATATATTTGTTTTAATGATATAATGCAGGGAATATTTATTTTTACTTGTTTTTCCTTGAATACCTATATTTTATTACTTCTAGATGTTGTATTCCTAATTTTACGAAAATCCGTCAGTTTGACAGGCTAGTTTAAATAGACCAATATTATTGCGAATTAACAATAAATATAAAGCAAACAAGTTTGAATTTGTTTACAATTAGAGCAAACCTTATATCACAAATAATCACTAAACTTTGCAGAGAAAAGAAGAGATTTTTGGCAGTGAAGCTTCTTTTATAATTTTATATGTATCAAATATATATGCGGAAAGTGTACATACAAGATAGAGTTTACATGTGAAAAATGTATTGAAGTCAACAGTAAATAAAAATCTATATACATTCTATAACAAAAAAACGACGTATCAAGGAGCTTTCCGATTGTAATGAAATTTCGTATGCAAAGACATTTAGACCGAACATGCAAATGATTAAAATTTGGTGGTCCAATGAATGAATAGCGGGAGCTACATCGCATCGGAACTGCGCACTCAGCAGGTGTATATAAGAAGCGATTCTCGATCTGAAGGTCAATTTTTCTGTTGCATTGCAATTTAGGATACCTTTCAACGACTGCAAAACTACCTCGCCGCAGGATTCAAGCTCATTACGAGCAACTGTCAAGAGTTTGAAAGAAGTCGCATCATTAGATTGAAAAAGGCAGGTTGGGCAAATCGAAGAATCGCTCGTCACAAGGGTCGAAGCGATGCAACGATAAGAAGATGCTGGCAAGAATGGGTGGACAATAGCAGATTTCTGCGTCATGATGGTAGCGGTCAACTTTGGGCCACAGCAGATCGGGAGGACAGAGTGGTTATCAGATCAGCTGTCACAGCGCCTCATTCATCGTTATCAACCATCAGAAATATAGCAACTACTATTTTTCGAGGAACTTAACCCTCTCGGGCTTCTATCCCCTGTGAAATGGCTATTATTTGTGGTGAGACTGAATTTTGGTTTTACACTTCCCCAGAAGTTAAGGATTTAATATTAATTAGATAAGTTAACGTTACAGTGCAATAGCTTTGAAATTAAATTAAAGTTGAGATAAATGCTTTATAAATGATAATTATTGCTGTATAAATGATTATTATAATTATATATCACTAGTTATTAT
Organism: Nephila pilipes; assembly: GCA_019974015.1. NCBI lineage: Eukaryota > Metazoa > Arthropoda > Arachnida > Araneae > Nephilidae > Nephila > Nephila pilipes. The sequence continues at coordinate 433,383 of BMAW01050861.1, read as the reverse complement.
TACTAGTTGTTAAAAACAAATTTGAAAATGAAGTGCTTGAATTAGGCTTAGGATATTGCAGCAGTAGTCTATTGGATTCCTGCTTGCTTGCTCGGTCTGGGCGCAGTGAGAGCGCGGTCTGTGATTGGTCGATGGTGTGGTGTGTTAAATCTGTATATATAGGTGGATGAGTAAGGGTGGTTTGGCTTGTATTATCGATGATTATGTATGAAAAATGATATTTAAAGTGAATTATAGAATTAGAATTTTTTTTTGTGTAATTGTGAGTTATTTCTGAGTGGGGTGTATTTTTCTATTTCTTGAATGATTCTGTTGTTTGAAGTATCAATTTTAAGAAAGAAATTTTCTGATAATTTTTTAATAAAGTTTTTAATTGTTGGGGAGTTTAATTGAGTATCTTATATCTATGTTTCTCATATACCAATGTGCTTTTACAATCATTCTAATGGTGGAATGTTGTGATTTTTCTAATAATTCTAGTGTTGTGTTAGCACAGTGTGACCAGACCGGGCTAGCATAGGTCAAGATGGGTCTTAGTATCAGGGTGTAGATAAGCAATTTATTACGTCTACTTAATGTAGATTTACGCGAAATAAGGGGGGAAACATTATTTACTGCAGAATTACACTGCTTTTTAATTCGAAGTACGTGTTGTTTGAAAGTGAGTTTTTTATCCAACGTTACACTAAGATATTTGGTGTCTAGAGACCAGGGTATGTTTTTGTTTTCCAGAAAAATGTCTGGTTCTATTTTTCCGTGATTTCTTGAGAAGAAGACGGCCTCTGTCTTGGAAACGTTCAGGGCTATTTTCCAAGTAGAGTACCATACTTCTAATTTCTGTAAGTGTTCATTTAGTGCTTGGCTTATATTTGGAGAAAAATAGTGTCTAACTAATATCGCAGTGTCATCTGCATACGTGCATAGTTTTGTGTTTTGGTGTTTAGGGATGTCGTTCACATAGTAGTTGAATAAAGTTGTTGAGAGGATTCCTCCTTGCGGGACTCCGGCTTCTATAGTTCTTGGTTTTGAGAGATTTTCGTTGACTGTGACTTGAAATCTTCTATTTTGCAGGTATAATTTTCACAAGGTAAGGAGGGGTGTTATAATTCAGCATTTTGTAGATTAATCCTGTATGCCAGACTCGGTCAAAAACTTTCTGGATATCCAGGAAAACCGCACCTGTGTTTTGTCCTCTGTAGAATCCTGTCTTGACGAATTCTATTACTCGGAGTAATTGATGGGTTGTGGAGAGTTTCGGTACAAATCCGTGTTGTTCATGGTTAATTATGTCTTTTTCTTGAAGGAAATTTGAAAGTCTATTATGAATAATTTTTTCTGCTAATTTGCTGAGTATGGGAAGTAGTGATATCCATCAGACGTGCGACCCGCACACGTGTGCCCCCCCCCCCCATGACCATTCACAGACGGCTTATAGAATGAAATCTACGCTCATATTGACCGCTACGCAACCTGACACTCACGCCTGCACACTGTCGAGCCAGATTATAGTGGTGTTCGGCTCGATCAGGTTGGAATGATGTTGACTGGGTAAGTGTAGTGTTTAGCGACGAATCCCGCTTCCAACTGTGTCCTGATGATCATCGAAGACGTGTTTGGAGACGCCCGAGACAGTGTGCCGATCTAGCTTTCACTATTGCGCGCCACATAGGCCCTCAACCAGGAGTTATGGTGTGGGGTGCCATTTACCTTGACAACCGGATCCCTTTGGTCGTCATTAGAGGCACACTTACAGCACAGCGGAACGTCGACGACATTCTGAGACCTGTTTTGCTACCGTTCCTTTTGCAGTACCCTGGCCTTATTTTTCACCACGATAATGCCATACTACAAACAGCACGTGTTGCTATGAACTGTCTTACAGCTTGTCAAACACTTCCTTGGCCAGCCAGATCTCTCTGCAATCGAGCATGCCTGGGATAGGATAGGATGGGAAGGCGACTGCATCTACTAGGGAATGTTGATGACCTCGCCCGACAATTGGAGCAAATTTGCCAAGAAATATCGCAAGAGACCATCAGAGAGGTTTATCACTCTATGCCACTTACATCCAGGCTAGAGGTGGGTCAACACCTTATTGAGCTCGTTACTATGTAACAATGTAACTCTGAAATAAATCTTTCAATTTTTCTGAAATTTTAATCATTTTTTCGTTCTGTACATAATATTGCTATCAGCCAATTTTTGTCTCCATCGGACAATTCCTTCTTGGTGCGTCGAGTTTTTTTTTTGTTATATAGTTTATTTTAAATAAACAATTAACATAAAAATAGCATTTTAATACACCCATCAAAGAGGCGGATTTCAGTAAAAATAGGTAAATATAATCATTGCCGTACATCTAATGTTAATAGGTTTTTTTCTTAACACCTCTCTATTATTTCACATTTTTGCTTATCTATTGTTCTGCCGACCTATTTATGTTGAAGAAAAACAAGACTAAACAATATTTAAAATTCTACAATTTTTACATGAAAAAATATGCTTTTGTAAATATTTAGCCTAACTTTAAGAATTCTCAAATAATGTAAATTTTGTAATTCTTTACTGCAGTGTTCCCCTCCCCTCCGAGCAATGATTCAGAGCTTCCGCTACGCGGCGCTGGCAGTACCGCCTGCGAGTAAGGAGAGAAAAGAAAGTTTTGTGGAGTTAATTGAAGGTCTTAGTAGCATGGGAGCAGTTGAGTAGGCCTCCTTGGGAGAGCTACAAACCCATTTTATTCTTTAAATAAAGTTTCGTTAAGTTTTAAAAGTCGTAATTCATATCACTATATTTTCGAACCACAATCAAACATTACACTTTACAAATGTATCTGCCAAATGAAAATTTAAAAATTAAGAAATTCAAAGCACTGGAATTGAGTAACTGATGTCTAATATAATTTGAAATTTATTTAAATTTTGTTTAAAAAAAGTTGCTTATATAAAATAATTGCAGTTTTCTTGGCATTACACAGCGAATGAAGGACAAAATTTGTAATTAAGTTGATTCTGTGTTCTTAGTGTGTTTATATCCATGACATCATGTATCGCCATTTGTTAATAATTCAATACATTTTTTGGCACTATCAAAAAAGGATCTATAATAAGATTATCCATCAGGTTTCTTCCACAGAGATACAAAAAAAAATCTTGCTTTTTATTTATTCTTAATAATTTACACTACTCTAAGGTAATTAAGTAAAAGGGTAAGAATTATAAGTCTAGGTAAGTACATAATATTTGCATGATAACACAGATATTTCAAAGAGTGAATTTTCTATAATCACAAGTGAAATTTGGACATTAGCTCATATAATGACAATGATCGAAATTAGAAATGGGAAGGGGGCAAAAAATTTGAAGACAAGAAAAATAATGTTGGGTTACAAAATAGTAGGTTTGCGACGCTTTCTTAGCGAGTTTGGACAAAGTAGTAATAATTGACAATTTAAACCAACTTTTCTGTGGTATCTATTTCAATACTAGTGTGTCATTGGTCTTTTATTTTTATATATTTGATTAATGCTACACAACATAACTTTCATCAAATGAACACGTGTATTACAATTTTAAAAATATTTCGCGAATTCAAAACTGATCAGAGATAATTTCATTAAAAAAACTGTGGCTCGTTTAAAATAACCCAAAAAATGATAAGTTGCCAAAATCCAACCAGTGCGTTAGTTTACCCAAGGATTTGTTTATACTCGATTCCACTATCCTATAAAATAAACAAAGAAAAATAAATCTAAAAAAATACTCTTATGGATTGTTTGTGCTAAATAACATTTAATTAGATGTTCAAAGCAATATAATTAATTACCGCGGGATGGCGACAGTAGCCCTCTAATCACCACCACTGAGCTTGAACATTAAAAATTTATATGAAATAATATTTCATTGATATATTTAAAATTATATGTTATAAAAAATAGACCAGAAATTTCAACAGTTAAAGGAAGAAATTTTTAAACAAAATATCAAAATCAAAGCTTTCTACAGTAAATTATTAAAAGTCATGAGTTATTTAGCAAATCACATCTTTAAAACCAGTTGATATATATATATATATATATATATATATAAAGAAAAGAAAAGAAAAAATTAATGAAAATAATGCCTTTAAAAGAATCTGTAAAAAAGGCAATTTTTTTTACAAAGTTTTAAGTTAAATATATATATCTTTTTTTTTCCAGTGAACTTATTCGTATTAAACAAGGAGAAGAATTCAGTCCAGAATTTGTTTGATAAGATCGTGGAAGTTTTTGGAGATTTCGGTACGTTTCGATCCAAACCAGCCGTTTGCGGAAATCATTTAAGCCAAAACGACAAGCATTTTTAGGGAATAAAATAGCTGAATTAATTAAACAGAAAACTGGATATGGTTATTTTTTTTCTTAGTAAAGGTTGATTATGTTGTCCAAACAATGTTTATGTTAACGCTTGCATGCGCTATCACCGCGCCACCTGTAAATGAGGAGTTTGGTAACTGTGATTCTAACTGAACTGAGACAAGAGCGGGAAGCGCTCATCGTGTATACGAGTGAAGTGTAAGACGAGCTATCTGTGAAGGCACCACGTGCAGGTGTCTTTTGTGAATTATTAAAGAGATATATTAATACAGTCCACTAAATGAGTACTTATTGTGCAAATGACCTATGGAACTTTAATATTGTGTAGTGAAAGATTCATGTGGTCCGAATCGCCGGAGAGCAAGTACCGGCATGAAACAAAAGTTTCTAAGTGCTATATTGTGTTTAGTGAATAGAAGTGAGTGATATTCTTCAGTTTGTGATACGGATTAAGTGTGATATTGTGATATTTTCTATGGATTAAAGTGCCACATCAGTGCAGAAGTGACCGCTTTAAATCAAAACATCGATCCTGGTTTGAGGTGAGAGAAATTTCTCTATTGTGTTTTCTTTGCTGAAATTTAAAAAAACCATGTCTATAATTAGAAAATTAAAAAAAAGACGAGTTAACCCTAGTGGCTGAGGAATTAGGTTTGATAATTCCTGATGGAGCAAAAGTTGTTGACTTAAGAAATATTATTGAAAATTGTTACTTGTATATTAATGACATTGAATTCGTTCAAAATATCATTGATTATGTTATTGAGGAAAAGAACTCAATTAAGGAAAGAGAAAACTCAATTAAGGAAAGAAAAATAATGAAATTAGAATCAGAGAAAATTAAACTGGCTCAATTGCAACAACAATCTGATTTATTAGAAAAGGAATTACAATTAGAAACCCTTAAAAAAGAAACTCGTCAAGATAAGTTAACTGATATAGATACCTTAAACAGAAGCACTGAAAATCTAATTAAAAGTGTAAAAACTTTAACAATTTCTGTGCCTACTCGAGTAGAATCTTATAATCTTTTCTTCCAATCAATAGAAAAAGCATTTAAAACAAAAAATGTGCCGGAAGAATTAAAAGCGGAAATACTATTAAATATATTAGGAGAAAAGGTATCAAATTTAATGGTTTATATGAAAGAGGAGGATATCAATAATTATGAAAAACTTAAATCTGTAATATTAAAAGAATACCAACCCACCCCGCAAGAGAGTTTAAATCAATTTCGCAATGCGCAAAAATTACCCAATGAAAATTTTGTACAATTCGCGTCAAGGTTATCTGCTAATTTTGAATATTGTTGTCAATTGCGAAAAGTAAGCGATTTTAAATCGTTATGTGAATTGATTGTTTCGGATAAAATATTTAGTGACCTTGATAAAGAACTGAAAACGCACAAAGCAATAAAAGAGGGTGAAGGGTATTTTAAACCGCAACAACTTGCGAGAGAAATTGATATTTATCTTTCTTCCAGAGAGAAATCTAAATATGAATCATCAATGAATGGAAGTAAAAGATATCCAATAATAAATAAAACAAAAAATCCATATAATTCAGGGTATCAGAAAGGGATTTCAAAAGTGTTTATTTCAGAAATAAAAAACTATAAATGTGTTATGTGTAAAAATGAGAAGCATGCGTTATATTTGTGTCCGCGATTTAGGATGCTGTCAGTTCAAGATCGCATTGAAATACTTAAAATAAATAATCTGTGCTTTAAATGTTTTGCTTCAGAATGTTATGTTAAAAGATGTTCGAGTAGAAATTGCTTTTGTGGAAAACCACATCATAAAATGATTCATTTTTCGAGAAACGTCGACAAGCCTAAAATAGAAATAAAAAAATCTAAAAAAACGTCTGCCCGTGAAGGTCAAAATGAAGAATTTATGAATGTTTCCCCCCCTTCCTGCGAACTCAATGAAAATATTGTAGCTAGCAGTTTCGCAAAGAGCAAAACAAAAAATGTTTTATTGAGTACTGTTAGAGTTTTGATTAAAAATAAAAATGATGATTGGGAAGAAGCCAGGTGTCTGTTAGATGTTGGAAGTCAAACATGTTAAATAAGTTCAGAGTGCGCTAATCGTTTGCAACTTAAAAAAGAAAAAATAAATACTTTGATCTCGTGTTTAAATGATTCTTCAATGAATGTGAGTGGATGCGTTAGAACTACTATAGCGAATAAAAACAAAAGTTTTCACAAAGAATTAAAAATGTTAATAGTTCGGAAAATTACTGATTTAATTCCCCAAACAATACTTCATGTTAATGTTGAAATTTCAGATTCAATTCCGTTAGCTGATTACAATTTTAATGTCCCAGGAAAAATAGATATTTTATTACGAGCAGAAATTTTTTATGAACTATTAATGCCTGGACAAATATATACGCAGAATTCACGTTTGCTCTTACAAAATACAGTGTTTGGTTATGTGGTTAGCGGTAGTGTAAATCAAATTAATGACACTAAAGTTCATTGCGGATTAATCCGAGAAGATGATTTAAATATAACGTTAAGGAAATTTTGGGAGATAGAAAGTGTCGAATCAGAAATATATAAAAGTAATGAACACGCGATTTGTGAGGAACATTTTGTTCGTACACACCGGAGAAATGAGGAAGGGAAGTATATTGTCACAATGCCCCTTAAAGAGGATCCTTCGTGTTTAGGAAATTCAAAGGACATTGCTCTCAAAAGACTCAAATCGCTGTGGGCTCGTTTTTTCAGAGACACTGAATATTTAACGTTATACAAAAACTTCATGAGTGAATATTTGAAAGTTGGCCACATGAGAGAAGAGGTGGAAGAAGAACCCGATGTAGTGTACTATGCCACACATCATGGAGTGTTAAGACCCGAGAATACAAGTACAAAATTGCGCGTTGTATTTAACTGTTCCACATTGACCACTAATGGTAATTCGTTGAACTCGTTACAGTACAATGGTGGAGTCATCCAAGATGACTTATTTTCGATAATGATAGGGTTTAGAAAGCATGTGTATGCTTTGACAGCTGACATGAAGATGATGTATCGAATGATACTCATAGAACCCAGTCAACACAAACTACAAAGAATTTTGTGGAGTGAAACGCCCAATGAGTCACCTAAAACTTATGAGTTAGTTACAGTTACTTATGAAACTGTGAGTGCTCCTTATCTGGCAATGAGGACTTTGAAACAATTATCCATTGATGAAGAGAATAATTTCCCCATTGCATCATCTGTGTTGCGGGACAATTTTTACATGGATGATGTACTATGTGGAACTCAAACCTTAGAGGAGGCTCAAGAGTTGCAAAAACAACTTATAGTTATTATGCAAAAAGCTGGAATGCAACTTCATAAATGGTGCACAAACCATCCAGAACTATCACCAAGTGTCGATGGAAATTATAATTTCTCAAATCCAAGTGAAACCAAAACCTTAGGAGTGTCCTGGAAACCAGTGGAAGACTGTTTTTCTTTTCGAGTCAAAGTGGAGCTTGGGACTTCATACACATACACTTCATGCTGTCTACTATTGCAAGATTATTTGATCCTTTGGGACTGCTTGGTCCAATTGTATCTAAGGCTAAAATATTCATGCAGAAACTATGGCGCTTAAAAATTGATTGGACTGACACACTTCCAACTGCAGAGTATCAAGAATGGCATAACTTTTTGGTTATGTTAGAAAACATCAATAACATTGATATTGAGAGACGAATTGTGATTGAAAAAGCTACCCAGATAGAAATCCATGGTTTCTCTGATGCTTCAGAACGTTGCTATGGAGCAGTGATTTATTGCAAGTCTTTCAGCTCTACTGGTGAAACTATGGTTAGATTGGTGACTAGCAAATCTAGAGTATCGCCGGTGAAAAGCCTTACAATCCCAAGGCTGGAATTGTGTGCTGCAGTCTTACTATCAAAGTTAGTGAAAAGAGTCCTGACTGCAATGAAACTGGAAACAACAGTATTCTTATGGAGTGATTCCATGATAGTGCTTTCATGGATCCAAAAGGATCCAATGGATCTTAAAACATTTGTGCAGAACAGAGTTGCCATCATTCAAGAGAACACATCCATAAACCAGTGGGGTCATGTGTCATCTGAACAGAACCCAGCAGATATCCTTTCACGAGGAGTGGACCCTGATAAATTGGTCAACAACAGAATGTGGTTCAAAGGTCCCACGTTTCTACATAACAGTGTTTATCCTAAGCAAACAATCTCTGTGTCCAAAGAATGTGAGGAATTGAAAGCAGAATTTAAAAACTGTCAGTGTGACGAGTTTAAAGAAAAATTATCTACTTTTAATGTGAGTAATAATTATATAACTGTTCTTCGTATTTTTAGTTATGTTTTCAGGCTTATAAATAATGTACAAAATCCTTTGTACAGAGTATCTGGGCCACTTGAAGTAAATGAAGTGAATCATGCCGAAAGTGTTTTAATTAAAATGGTTCAAAAGGAGGTATTTTCAGCTGAGATTAAGTGTCTCAAGCAACACAAGAGTGTTCTTCCAAACAGTAAGTTAAAATCCCTAAATCCATTCTTAGATGCTGATGGAGTCATGAGAGTTGGAGGACGCTTGGGTAACTCAGGTTATAATTTTTCTAAGAAACATCCTGCTACTATGCCTAATAATCTTAAATTGACTTTATTAATTATTGATTATATTTATGTTAAATATTTTCATATAGGTGCTATCACTTAAATGGCTATTAAGTAAAATTATTGGTGTATCCTTGGAGATGATAAAAAAAAAAAAAATTCATATAGTTCAAATAAAAACTCAATTTAGTTATTTAAGAGATCTGTCTCTAAAATTTGTATATTACCTGTGTCTAAATAATATATGTAAACATATCTATTTTTCTTATTGATAATTGTAAATTCTAATAGTGTATTTCTTTGAAAGTATTGCCATATTCATTAATTGTGTGCTGTGTTAAACTGAGATTTTCATATAATTTAATAGTGTTCTTTTTGCTTGTTTGCTGATAATTATTGAATATGTATCTTCAAATTTTGTGTAATTTGTGAAATAGTGTTTTACATACAATGATTGAATGTTTAAACATGTCAATGGGGGCCGGTATGTTAACGCTTGCATGCGCTATCACCGCGCCACCTGTAAATGAGGAGTTTGGTAACTGTGATTCTAACTGAACTGAGACAAGAGCGGGAAGCGCTCATCGTGTATACGAGTGAAGTGTAAGACGAGCTATCTGTGAAGGCACCACGTGCAGGTGTCTTTTGTGAATTATTAAAGAGATATATTAATACAGTCCACTAAATGAGTACTTATTGTGCAAATGACCTATGGAACTTTAATATTGTGTAGTGAAAGATTCACTAGAGTAGGAAAAAAAGGGGGAAATAATGCGAGTAAAATTAATATTATGGAAAATAGTGGTGATGCTATAATTATCTCCCCAGAAATCGATGATCAAATATCAATTCCTGCCCGGTAGAAGGAAATACCTGGATAGGCCCTAATGAAAATTAAACAAAAAAAAAAATTTATAAAGGCTCAGAAAGATCACGATTTTAAGACGTCATATATGAGCACACTTTGACGTCAACTTCAAATACAGCTCATTCATTAGCAGATGAACTACAACTAGTTAAACACCGAGAATATAAGTTGGATAACATGGTGAAGCTATTGGTCGGTACGGTGACCGGTATGTGACCAAATTGAATCCGTATGCTAAGAAGGAAATCCGCACATTTGGATGTTATTAAATCTGAAGATAAATTAAACCAATATTTTTATTAGAGCCTCACTATTATAAGGAATGGAGGAGTTTGTAAAAAACTTGTGATGAAAGTCAGAGAGCTGGAAAATCATACGATTAAAAAAAAGCTTTCTTAGTGTTGGTTCCAGTGATTCAACAAGTTTTCGCTAAACTAAATATTGATACATATACACCCCTTTCCAATAAATTCTGATGGGAATCAATATCTTATTGCTTATGTCATCCAAGTTTCTGGAAGTTATATCGGTATTTGATAGTGGAGTTAATGCGACAAATGTGTTGTTAAATGCTTTTAGTCGTATGGAATTTCCCCGCGAAATACAATGCGACCAAGGTACTTTATTTGAGCTGCAACTACAGTTGGCACGTTTTTATCGAAGGTGGTAAAAATCGTCCTGGCAAAAATAGATATGTTTTATTTATGGGGATGTAACTATTTTATTTCTTACAAATTTTAACTCTAATAATATATGACTTTAATGTTTTTTTAACTTACTTAGAATAATATTCAATACATTATTGAAACAGTAATCAAAATGCTATTAAATTTGTATGCTTTTTTAGATAATACTATGAATGCAGAACGTGAGAAAGAGAAGATTAGATAACAATAAAGTAACTCACTGACTTCGATTTAAGCTATTAACAGCCATATATATGGGATCTAAGACCTGCTGATCTATCATTCCGGAAGACAGCCATGATGCTCCCAGAGCGCCGCCTAGCACTTCGAGAGAGATTCGGAGTAGTGAGATGTGACGTAGACGGAGAAGGAGCCAGACGCTGAGTGAGTGAATGTAAAATTTATTGGCGCAAGAGCCAGATATGGCTATGCTGCGCCAAACAAGATTAAACTGTGGTCTAGATATGAAGTTGAAAAATAGATAAGTGGTTGACAAGGAGAGTCGAAAATAGAGAAGGATCGCTAGGGTATCCAGGAATTGCGTCACCCGTGAGCCAGACGCTGAACAAGACGGTTCAGGAAATTGCGCTGGACTTTAAATCTGTGATTACGCGAGTTTAATCAATTTGTTTTGTGTTTTTATGTTCTATCCTACGTCAGCAAATAAACTGTATGTGTCATAAGTAGTTATTACTCTGAATCTTTACACACACCACAAGTGGGGGCTCGGCCCAACTTAAGAGAATCAAACTTCAGTATTTAGTTTCGTGACGAAATGACTATTTAAAAGAATTGGATTTGTGTGTGAATTCTGCCTTGAAATACTGTGAAACTTTAAAAATACTGTGGATACTCTTAGCGGAACTTTCTTTTATAGTCGAAGAATTTCTGTGAGTACAAAAATTCTATTTTATTTTCCTTTGTTGCAAAATGTCATTTCTCTCGAGAGCATGAACGGTCGACTTAATAACTTTAGCAGAAGAATTAGGACTAACTGTAGAGCTCAATGCTAAAGTTTTCGACTTATTTACGTTAATTACTAACGATAAAAATTATGACGAGGATTTTACAAAAGACTGTTTATAAGTTATTACTAATGAACGGCTGGAACAAAGGAAGGACGAACATGAAAAAAGGGAATATGAACTTAAAATACTAGAATTAGAATCAAAAGCTACACTTTCAGACGGAAATGTACCTTTAACTGTACATAACTAAATCTAATTTAGTTAATCCTGCGTTATGATGTTGAAAGCGATATAAGTGTTTACCTTTCATTATTTAAGAGACAGATAATCCGAATTGATATTCCTCAAAACGATTGGGTTACACATTTATTACCTTTGCTTCCTTTGGAGATAGTAAATATTGTACCTGATCCTGAAGCAAAACCTTGCCTAATAATTATAAAACACATTACTATTCCGACTGGCGCCTTGTGTTGCTTCCGAGGCGAACGCAAAAAAATGAGGTCAAGGTACAGCCTGTTGTAACTATAAGCCCAAGCGCAGTCCTTGAGAGGGGTAAAATAGCAAATGTTGAAGAAATCGAATATTTTTTTAATCTAACGAAGGCAATAAATTTGGATGAAGTGGATTTGAGCCACATCAGCGATCAGGAAATACAACACAATCTCAAACAAGTGTTAGATACTTATACACTGCAGAAAAGGAAAACCACTGACGTTATGATGAAAATAGTTCTCACAGATGAATCACCTATTCACTCAAAACCCAGACGATTAGCGACAAACGAAAAAACATTTGTAGATTCGCAAATACAGAATTGGTTAGATGCCGGAATCATTAAAGAAAGTATAAACAGTCTCTTTTCTTTTCCCATAGTTTTAATGAATAAAAAAAAAAAAAAAAAAAAACAGAATGGCGATTACAGGCGTTTAAATAGAAAAATTATTAAAGACTCTTTTCCTATAGCTTTGATGGATGATATTCTTGATAAATTCACAGATTCGAACGTATTTATTACTCTTGATCTCGAAAATGCCTTTTTTCATTGTGATGTACATCCAGATAGTACTAAATACACTGCATTTGTTACACATAATTCTGTTTACGAATTCTTAAAAGTACCTTTCGGTCTTTCCACGAGACCTAGTGTATTTCAACGGTATATTTATGCAGTTTTTAAAGATTTAATAAAGGATAATACCTTAATCATGTATATGGACGACCTGCTCATATCGGGAAAAGATGAAGTTTTACATAAATTAAAACGTGTGCTTAAAGTGGCATCAGAATACGGACTTAAATTTAACTTTAAGGAATGTCAATTCCTCAAACGTGAAATTGATTTCCTAGGGCATCATATTAAAAATGGTCACTTATATCCTTCCCCTATCAAAACCAAAGCAGTTGTCAACTTTTCAGAACCTCAATGCACCAAAGACGTTCAGAGTTTCTAGGATCTTAGTGGTTATTTTCGGAAATTCATACCACACTTTTCATCAATAGCAAGACCTCTTAGTGATCTCCTAAAAAACAATCAGTCTTTCAAATTTGAAGAACGAGAGCGCAATTGTTTCAATCAGTTAAAAGCACTTTTATGCCGCGAACCAGTGTTAACAATTTATAATCCAACAATGAAACCGAAATACATACAGACGCTAGTGCAGACGGGCTCTAGCCGCTGTTTTATTACAAAAATCTACCATAGACTCTAAATTACATCCTGTTTGTTACATGAGCCGTAAAACTAACGACACCGAAAGACGTTACTCCAGTTACGAGTTGGAAGTTAAGGCAGTGATAGAAGCAGTAAACAAATTCCGCGTATACATTTTAGGGAAACATTTTAAAATTGTTACAGATTGCAATGCCTTTAAAATGACAATGACGAAAAAAGACATTTCAGCTAAGATAGCTAGATGGTCACTACAACTCAAGGATTACGATTAAGAAGTTGTACATAGATCCGGTAACCAGATGCAACATGTTGACTCATTGAGCCGACATTCAGTCCTCTTTACAACTAGGGCCCAAAATACTCTCACAAACCGAATAGCTACAGCGCAGGATAATGACGACCATATAAAATCCATTCAGTCCATGGTACGAAATGGTCAAAACTCCGATTTTTTATTGAAGGAAGATATTTTGTATAAGTATGAACAAGGACGAGAATTGCTTGTCGGACCTCAACTCCTGGAAGTAAATATTATTCGAGATGTTCACTAACAAGGGCATTTTGCTACAGCAAAAACAGAGGAAATTCTAAAACGCGACTTTTATATTCCTCACTTAAGAGGAAAAATTGATAGTATTGCAAATTGCATCGATTGTATTTTAATAAACAAAAAACGTGGCAAAAAAAGGACTACTGAACCCTATTCCGAAAGATAATAAGCCTCTCAATTCTTATCATATCGATTTTGTTGGACCCTTACCTTCCACCAACAAAAATTACAACCATATTTTCACGATTGTAGATGCTTTCACAAAATTCACTTGGTTTTATCCAGTGAAATCCACATCCACAAAAGACGCTATAGCTAAATTGATGCTACAACAAAGTGTTTTTGGTAATCCTTTCCGAATCCTTACTGATCGCGGATCTGCATTCATCCCAAAGGAATTTTCTGACTATTGTGCAACAGAAGGTATAGATCATTTTACTATCGCTACTAGAATTCCTCGTTGCAATAGCCAAATAGAATGGATTCATGGAACTTTACTCCCTGTATTAGCTAAACTGTCACTAGAAGACCCGACAAAGTAGTAAACATATGTAGCAGATGTACAACGTATCATCAACAGTACTACCTCACGAAGTACAAAATATACACCTTTTGAACTGATGGTTGGCATTAAGATGCAGAACAATGAATATTCTAAAATACAAGAGCTGTTGGAAGAACACTTAAACTTTATGATGGAAGATAGACAAAAAATGCGCGATGATGCGAAAAATAACATATTAAAGATTCAACAGGAAAATGAAAAGCAGTTTAATAAAAAGCGTAAAACCGCGCGTATCAATGCCATCAATGACCTTGTCGCGATCCAACGAACTCAGTTTACTCCAGGAATGAAACTGAAACCTAAGTTTCTTAGACCCTATAAAGTCATATCGACCAAGCCGCACGATCGCTACGAAGTTGAACGAGTCGGCATTCACGAAGGGCCGCTCAAGACTGCAACTGCAGCCGATCATATGAAACCGTGGTCCAACTAAGACATTTTTATGTGTGTATTTGTTTTGTTTTTTTCTTTGTCTTTTTCTTTTAATTGCAGTTATCCTGATGTATCTGTTTCTGATGTCGATCAAGCGCATTGCGAGGGCGCAATGAAGGTCAGAATGACCGAGACTGTGGGATCTAAGACCTGCTGATCTACCATTCCGGAAGATAACCATGATGCTCCCAGAGCGCCGCCTAGCACTTGGTGAGAGATTCGGAGTAGTGAGATGAGACGGAGAAGGTGCGAGACGCTGAACAAGACGGTTCAGGAAATAGCGCTGGACGTTAAATCTGTGAATATGCGAGTTTAATCAATTTGTTTTGTGTTTATATGTTCTGTCCTACGTCAGCAAATAAACTGTGTGTGTAATAAGTAGTTATTACTCTGAATCTTTACACACACACACACACACATATATATATATATATATATATAAAGAAAAGAAAAATTAATGAAAAAAAAATGCATTTAAAAGAATCTGTAAAAAAGGCTATTTTTTTTTACAAAGTTTTAAGTTAAATATATAAATCTTTTTTTTTTCAGTGAACTTATTTGTATTTAACAAGGAGAAGAATTCAGTCCAGAATTTGTTTGCCCTTAAAGATCGTGGAAGGTTTTGGAGATTTCGGTACGTTTCGATCCAAACCAGCCGTTTGCGGAAATAATTTAAGCCGTAACAATTAATCATAACTATTTATTAATTCTTATGTTTGAGTTAGTTTTCACAGAGAAGTACTACCAATTTTGCTATGCTATCAGAACAATAGAAAGTTTAAGAGATGTAAACTTAGTATGCAATATAAATACGAAAAAAAAAAAAAAAAATAGAATAACTCAATATTAAACTATAACTTTAATAATTATAGTTTAATATTAAACTATAATGTGAGAATTACACATAAAATGGTTAAATCTCATCAAATTCAATTGCATATTTTACATCAGAACACATTTTTTTTTTTTTTGTTTTTTAACATTGCGTAACAAAAAACAAGTTTTGAAACACTATCTATTCCCAACCAATTTCGAGTTTTTAAATGTACATATGAAAAATTAGAGAATATTCTTTCTATTCCAGCAGAACTTGATGGGCATGTTTGGAAATGTGCAACTAACTTGCAAAAGTCTTTAGAATTGTCACATGATATTGCTATACTTCTCCACCATTTATGAGCATCAATAGTTTTAATCACTTGATCTTCAAAAAATGTATCTGGAAAAAGTTTTTCTTTCATTTCAAAGTTTATAGCATACGGTATAAATAAAGGGTTTAGTTTTCGTAAGCCTTCTCTGGCCCTTTCTTTCTGCTCATAATTATGATTTTCACCTCTTTACTTAGGATGCAATACATACGCAAGAATATGACAATCCACAATTGCTTGCTCAAACCTTTTTTTTACCCCAGGAGAATGAGGTTTCAACAACTCGCACCATACATGACAAGCATCAGCAACTGTTGCACAATCACTCTTCAGATGAGTTAAAGCACTTACTACTGGCTTTAATTGTCTAATAAGGTCTTTCACTTGTTCATAAATGTTAAAATCCCGTACATGAGCTACAATATTTCGATCCATCTCCTCATAATGCTCATTTGTAATTTTTACATATGATGTATGATTTCGAATAAATGTTTCAAGACAAGTCAGCTGACTACCCCACCTAGTACATCCAGGTAATTGAGGTGAAACACATTCACTACATTCCTTTAACCATGCTCCAGGAGCATGGTGATTTTGAAAATACTTGTGAATATCTATTACGTGTTTCTTAATGCTTGAAGGTGTTATATCTTGTCCCAAAAGGTTTAGCCAATGAACTCCACAAGCATATGGCATCAGAGTTGAATTCTCAAATTTTTGTTCCAATTCACGTCTTATTTTCTCCATATTTTTAGCATTATCAGTAACAATGCTTTTAACTTGACAGTCATATTTTTTTGTAGTAATCTGAACAATGTCACTGCATTTTTTATGAAAAAATTCTGCTGAATTTTTTTGTAGCTCCAGTGTTTTCAACATCTACAATATATAACTCTCCATTAACTTGAATAAAAGATACTATTATCGGTTCATTATGGATATTGCTCCATCCATCAATAATATATGTACCTTCTTTCCCTTTTAAGTTTTTACAAACTAATCCATTCATTTCATTGTAAACAGCATCTAAAAGGGGGTCTGCCATTTCTTTACATGAAGGGGACTTAAAACTTAGTCTCAGGATATGGGTCAAATTTCTATACGATTCGCTTTCCACAACAGCAAAAGGAATGTTGCAGGCATAAAACGTCTTTGCAGGAGCCAAATCAATCATCATTTTGTCTTTATCTGAGGTTTTCGAAATAAATTTCTTAATATTACCTTCTAAACATTGTATTTTAACTGGAGGCTGATCTACTTCTTCATCCATCATTGAATTTCTTCCACACATTCACTTGAAGATTTTTTCCCACAGTTAGAAACATGTGCTTTCATCCTAGCTACTTTGCATATTCCCACACTTTTTGCACTTGGCAACAATTTTACTATTCACAGATAATCTGTGAAAAGAATCCCAAACAAAGTCTAGGTTTCTACCTCCTTTATACATTATTTTAAGAAAATATTTTTCTCAGACTAGAAATCTAGAAACAGAAGAAACCTTAAAAAACAAAATGGCTAATATGTTGCTTTTCAGTTTATCTTGAAGCAGAATTCAGCAAAAATGTATGCACCTGTTTCTTTGCAGTTCCTGATTGGTCAAGATTCTGTACATTGCACCTGTTCAGAATAAACCTGTTCCTTAAGCAGATAACAATTAGGAGGGAGTAACAGGTGATTGGAGATAAACATTGTAAAGAACATGGAGAAAAACATTTTGCAAAATAATTTACTCTCATTTCCAATGATCAAATTTTATTTAGATGCGCAGTTTGCATGATGAGGATGGGAAAATGGTGAGAATATCACCTAAAAAAATAATTTGCCTATATTTGTTGCAGTAATTGAAAACCTATATTTGCTATAGTAATTTTGTTTTTAATATACTTATTAGCGCCTTGAATGTACAAACTGTAGGTTTAAATGTTTTTAATATATATATATATATATATATATATATATATATATATATATATATATATATATATATATATATATATATATATTAAAGACAACATTAGATTATGTTTATACTTATTATTAAAGACAAAATAGATTATGTTTACACTTATATTTTGATTTAAGTCTCAATTGTATTATTTGCAAAATTATATTGTTTTCTGTACAATTTTTAAATCCAGCCAATTTTCCTGGTTTTTGCCATTTTTACCGTTTTTTTCCAGTTTTTACCACTGTCCTGGCAAAAATACCATTTTGCCGGCAAAATGACCAACCCTAGCTGCAACTACAGAGTTCTTTGAAAGATTTAGTCAGGCGCAGTTCTGCAGAATATCCCAGGCAAACGCTTTCATCGAATGTTGAGAAAACTATTTTTACCAGTATTATGATTAAAATCTGGCTCAGAGTAGGATAAACATCTTCCGTCTATTCTTTTAAGATTATGGACAGTAATACACGACAGCACGGAGTACATACCATAATAGCAGGTGTGTGTGGGAAAAATCAGTGTACTCTTGAAACATAAGTTATGAAACATTAGAATCAGAAGAATAGAATAATCTTGTTACCGAGAATGTGCTTAAATGAACTAATTGCTTAAAATGATGTCCAGTGGCTATAATTAAGATGAAGGAGATGCAGCTTAAGCAATTGTTTATAAATGTCGTTCTGAAAAGCAAAATGAAGTCTATTGTTGACGGATCTCGTAATTCTGAACCTCGATCAAGTGACAAAGACCACACCTGAACTGGAACCTCCTTCCCCAAACTTCCATATCAAGCCAACGGAAAGACTTGGAACCTCGGCCAGATGTAACATGTATCAGTCGTGGCATCGGACGAAAGAAAAACAACACAGGCCGTAAATCCGCGGCCACGAAGCAGCTTAAGCGAAAAACATGGTATAATAAAAAAAGAATAATAATAAAAAAAAAACCTTGTAAAATGCGATTTCAAAGATGGAGAGCTTAGTACTTGTTCGGGCAACCTCTAGACCGAATAAATTTGCAATAGAATGGATAGGTCCGAGAACAATCTTATGTAAAATTTCGGAAACTAATTAACCAGTAGAAATTCCTGGAAGACGAGAAAAATCTCAAATCTATCATATCAACATGTTAAAATCATACCATTGTAAAGACTTGAATCACTTAATTAACCATTCCTAATATAGATGGCAGCACAAAGTCACCTCTCGATGCTGATGTGATACGGTCGTAACCAGTTTTGACTGGAACAAACGAGTCCAAAGATTGGCGCGAATCCTATCCGTTGGGACCAGAGAGGAACGTTGGGTGTGGCGGATAGCAGTAGAACTGTGATGTGTTTTTCTTCGAAGCTCTTGTATTGAGCGGGTGTTATATGTTTACCTTAACTGTTCAAAATGTTTTATGTGTTCTGTAATATCCGTCTTCTTGTGCTGTTCTGTGACGTCGTGTAGTAATAAATTAAATTTTAAAGAATGAAGAATTTTTATTTCGAGTTGAACCCGTCACACCATAAAAGATCAGAATATGTAAATTTATTAATCAGTGACGAAAATAGCCAAACGTTTGCTGATGAAGATATATAAATTCTAAAATTATGATTTTCAAAATATAATGCAAATTAGATATCTAATGAAAATTTCACGATTTTCAAAAATAATCAGTTACGTGAATTATTAAATATATTTTCGAAGAGGTTTTCAAATAATCCGGTGTTAACTGATTTAGTGGGACACGTAATTGAACTAATTTGGCAATAACCTGTTAGATCGAAATGATATTACACGTCATACACATAAAACGAAATTTTGAGTAATGATATAAAATGTATGTTTAAACGATGAATTACTGAAGTAGACGAATTAGATTATATGTCGCCTATGATTTTAGTTGAGGTACCCGGCATAGATTCCAGACCTTGTTCCGACTATCATAAATTAAAAGAAATTATTAGAACTGAATACTCTCTTCTCCCAAATATCGAGTAACGTGTAGAAAGGGTTTCTCGGCAGCTAAAAAATTTACTATCATCCCTGATTTTTCAAATTGATATTGGCAAATTCAATTAAGTAAAAATACTCAACGTTATGCAGCCTTTTGTATTAACTTTGGGACTTTCAAATTTCTTACTATGTTTCGGGTTAAAGAACGATCCTTATTTCTTTAGCAAGCTTATTGGTGAATTAATAAATGATTTCGAAAAATTCATTGCCCCATATCTGGATAATATAGATTTTTTTTTCTCGGATACATGGTAGTCCCATTTAAAGCACATCGAATTGGTTTTCTTTCGCATTGTAAAGGCCAAATTAAGTCATACAATTAAAAAGTAAATTTGCTCAGATTTGTGTCACTTTCTTCAGCAATAAAAAAAAGGCCAAGGACTCAGATTTCCCTCTCAGGTCAAAGTTAAGAGAGTCAGATTTGCTCACCCCGCCAACGAAAACAAATCCTTCCAGGGTTTAGTGAGCTAATCACGATTATACATTCATATATGTTCCGTAATCGCAGCACTGTTTACAGATGCATTACAGGGAAAGGCAAAGAAAGAGGAGACTGAACAACAGTGTGTGAAAAAGCATTTCAAGAGCTAAAAAAGTGACTGTTATATAAACTTGTCTAAAATGCTCAAAGTTTTGAACTTTAATGTATTTGCTCGGACAGATGCTTTAAATTTTGGCATGGGAGTTGTATTGATGCAATTAAATGACAGAAATGAAGCGAGAGAGTTACAGTGAGGTTTTGTGGCGCAAGAGCAAAGGTAGGCTATGCTGCACCAAACATTTGTTAATAAATTAAAATATATAATATTTAAAACAGGTAACACACAGAAAGTAGTAATATAGGTTAGAAGTTAAAAATTCAAATTTGGTGTGAAAGGCCAATTTGTTTTAAAAAAGCAAATAAGTTATGGCGGGGAGTTTCCCCCACCAAGTCAGATAGGTTTAAAACTGATGATTGAAAAAAAAAAAAAAAAATACGACTATGATGATTAAAAACAGGGCACATACTTAAAGATGGGAATGAATTTTTTTTTTTTTTTGTCATGACCGATTACAATCTGTTTGTTTTGGTGAATAAAAACATATGTACAAACCCTAGATTAATGACATAGGCTTTGGCATTACAACCATACAATTTCAAAGTTATATATCGATTAGGTAAAAACCGGGGAAATGCAGTCAGTCTCAACAACAGATCAGCAGTAGAAAAATAGTTTTTGTATAGTTTTGCATAGTCGTAAAATATATATTACAAGAAGTACATAAATATATGTTGGTATTATGATTTTCATATGTGTTATTCAAATATTTTAAAACGCTTCTTAAATTAACATTTGTGTTTACAAAGGTAATCCATTAGAAAATTTGAAATGAATATGATAGCTTAACAATTTTATTTGAATGTGCATGATTTTGATTAGTTTGTATATGAATTATTGCAAATGAATGTTTGCTTAAAGTTCTAATAGAATGCATATCTATCATTTGTGTTTTATTACAATTATTTTTATAATTATAATGATTGGTATTAATTTTTCAAAAATTCTTTATTAGCATGTTCAAATAAAAAATTAGTCTAAATTCACACATTAATCACCTACATTCCACTCATTTTTGTCAAGAACTCACGTCTCTAAAATGTGGCATCGAGCTTGGCAAATATTTTATTATTAAATTTTAGTAAATTCTAAAATAGCTCGCTTTCTAAATTTCATATAAGTCTCACAAAGCGAGATGAACGCGCTCCCTGATTCTTCACCCCCAGCAACTATCGGTGACCCTCACAGACCGATTCCCAGACGTTGCGTCCTGATCCTATTAAATCTTGATTGCAAATTAACTAATTCTGGAACTTCCATTAAATTACAGATTTTTAAAATAGTTATTCTGATGAGAGAGTAAAATTTCTAGCTTTAAATTAGGAACCTCGTAAATTTATGCCGTTGCTATTGTACGTTCAAATTTCTTATTTGTTGATTTTTTTTAGTAAATTTCCTAACAATCACTAGTTAAGACAATTATTCTAACCTTAACTTTGAGTTTAATGTATCTGCAAGAAGAAATTATTTCTTGAAAAATCGGTAAAATATAACATCAATTAATAACGAACGCAGCATAAAGAAATTTAAAAAGTGCACAAAACACTAACCATATGTGAGTACAGTCGAACTTTACTGTAGTGAACTTTTTCACGGATCCAACTGCACTCCTATTTAATTAGTGCTGCTTTAAATTGTTACATTGAACTTTTGAGAAAATATAAGTCTACTTATAGTGCATGAAATTTTCCTTCCACGGGTTCCCCCCCCCCCCTCCAGTTTTTCTAATTTTACACAAACGTATTAATAAAATCCCAAAAGACAGCATTCCCATTACTGTCTCAAAAAATCCAATTATTTTATATTTTTTTTTTGGGGAGACAGGGCTCAAAGACCAACCAACCTATTCAACTTATCCGAATCTTTCACCTCCCTCGACTTTTTTAGGAATTAAATCACACTCATTATGATTCTTCCAGCCCCCCTGTTGTATCTAAAAATCCACTGGTCCATTACATAGACTTCATTCTTCAAACCATCTTTTGAAAAATTGGTACAATAGTGGTACGGATTTGTAGTGGTGTCGTTTGATGATACCGTCTTTACTATCTCCTGCCTCCGTATCATATCCATATCAGTGCTTCAGATTGAACGAACATTTTGCAGTACACGGGATGAAAATCGATGAAAATGATGAGTTCCATTAAGAGGAAAGCGTTTAAAATTGAGAATAAAATAAAAATAAACGTATTTAAGGGATCAATCAATCGGCAATATACAAGGAATTTACCTTGTCAAAATCTAGTTCCCAACATTCGGAGAAATGGCAGCGTTATCATCATTTCTCCAGGAAAAAAAGATGGGGAAAAAAACAGGAAGGAACAAAGAAACTACTTCGAGCTGAAAACGAAAATATAGAAACTCTTTTAAAATGGTTACCATTCAGTGGAATCGAAATCTTTTTGCGACAGGATTCATGAACGTTTCGTACGAAAGGATTTAAAACGCTCTAACAGCTGGCTGGACAAATTTAAAAAGCGGAACAATATTTCATCTGCTAAAGTTATTTAGTGTTTCTGCATCGGGTGTGGAAAACTCAAAAGTGGCTCAATGAAATCCGGGATTATGAAGGGAAAGACATTCTAAACGATGATGAAAGTGGATTGTTTTATAAAACAAATCCAGATCAAACTTTAAATTGTAACAAAAAAAAAAAAAAAAAAAAAAAAAAAAACTGGGAGTTAGAGCTACTTTTCTCGTGTGTATAAATATATATGGACTTGGATAAAAAGAAAACCAACCACGATGAGCAATTTTCAAGAGCCTTGGATGTTTTAAGAGCGTTAAAAAAATTACTCGTAAGTTAACTAAATTAATGGAAAAGCTTGGATGACTGTTGATTTGCTTGAAAAGTTCATGAATGGGACAGCAAAATGCTGAAAATAAAGCGCAAAATAACTGATAGACCAATTGCACCACTCACCACCACAAAAAAATATAGTGCATCAAGCTTTTTTTTTTTTTTTGCCTTCCATGACAACTTCTGAGCTACAACAAATGAATCAGGGTGCTATTTGAAGCCTCAAATATCTCTAAAAAAAGCAATAAGTTCACCATATTTTGTAAACTGCGATTATAACATCTCTTTTGAAAGTAATTGTTTTCCTGGGGGGAAGTTTGAAGACGCATCACGGCCGCAATAATTCGCAACTGTTTTCGATAAGCAGGTTCTGTGAGCAAAGAAAATAGCATTTCAGATGATGAAGATGAAAACTTATAGATCTTTTTATCACTGGGAAAAGGATGATTTTATTTTTTGTTTTCTCCTGGACGATCTTGCGCACTTTGAATGCTGTGATAACGAGGCGTATACTTTGTTGGGTTGCAGACGAAGATTATTCCTTATCTTCAAAAGAAAGTGAAATGTTAGCACTTTTAATATCTGAAGTGAATAGGATTGCAAATAATTTAGATACTTCTTTCTAGAGCGAAATGCGGCACAGAAAAAAAAAACTACTAAGTCATTCTTAACTGTCGATAAAAAAAAAAAAGCACTGAAGAATTTACAAAAGATCAAAATGTATTCAATCAAAAATTGAGAATTTTTCTCCATAGGATGTAAAAATAAAAGTAAATAATAATTTTTCGAAATTTTTCAATTCTGAAACTTTTCATAATAAATTTTTTAGTATTAATAATTATAGTCATAATAATATGCATATTTATATTAATAAAAAGAAGAGCTTGTGTGTGTCTGCGGTGCAGAGCAAAAATTACAAAACACACCAGCATGAAATTTGGTACAAAGTATATCTTTGAGTACCAGATATATTCTTAGAAAATACTTCATATATCTTAAACCCTTTTCGAAATTCTTTTATTTTAAATTTAATTTTTAAAGTTAGTTTTGTCTTCACTGCGCATGATTCTTGCGCAGAATACATCATGTGATGACGTATTCGATTTCCCAACACGTAGCCTTGACGTTATAGTATATCTGCTACCGACATATTTTATCTAAACCTTCATCTGTAGAAATTCTGAATTGACTCGAGAAATTAACTTCCCAATTTTTTTCAGCTATGCATGTCCTATTTGAGACTACGCCGCAAAATCCAACATCAAAATTCTTGACCACACACTAAACGCAACACTTAGTACGATCACAAAAGCCAGATGGTTTATGAATAACACTAACGATTATAGAACAATTGAACTCCCCTCCACACACGCACACACATAAAACAATTTTTCCAACAAAACGCTAAGAACTTCTACAAAGGCGACTGAAACCGAAAATTCCTCAATACAAAGCACTCTTATTTCCCTATTCGTAAACCAAACATCCCCTAATATTCTCCAAAATTTCACCACACATTCAAATATATCTTTTCAAAATTATTTCCTCCATTTAAAACCTCCGTTCCACTTCTTCACTAGGCATCTTAAATATAGTAGCTAGCATCACTGCTTTCCACCAAAAATTTCAGGTCTTCTTAGGACAAAATTTTTCATCACTAACCTGCATCAAGTCTCTTGCTATCCATTCATTAATTTTAAAAAGCTCTTTTATATTTTACATAAAAATTCTTATTTAAAAAAAAATCTTAAAACTTTAAAATTTGTAAAAAATCACCATCTGCTTAAATAATTTCATCTCTCATATTTTGAAATTATAATTCTAAAAAAATCTTATCTTCAAATATTAAAAAGTTCTGGGCAACGCAAATTTATGCGTACTATACCAAGTTATTCTATTAAGGCCCTGCGGGAAAAGTATTCTAAACCAGTAAAGTTGTTTGATTTATATGTTTGTTCCTTTTAGTAGAGTGAAATGTTATAGAAATCATTATAATTATTTATTGTTTGTAAAAGAGAGTCACGATTCTGTCTATCTAGTAAAATAATTACGATTCTTTTTCGTATAATCATCTCGAAAAAATACTCTTTGGAAAAGTGAATTTTAGTTTTGGACAGTTTTCTACCCTAAAATAGTTTTTTTTTTAAATTACTACAGTTAAATTTAATTTATTTTTCTTTTTTAGGCTGCCTATATTTGATTACTTTACATTTTATCACACTTATAAAAATAAAATTAAACATTCAGTTAGAGATGAAATTCTGGCAATATTTATATAAATTGCATCAAACAATACAGTACAATCATATTTTAATTTCTGTAAAGCGCAATGTAACAATTTAAAATTAGTTACAGCTTCATAAAAAATATCAGTGTTTTAATAAATTTATTGTAGGTTCACCCCCATACGGTTTTAATTTATATATTTGATTTTGCCATTTTATTTATTTAATAATTCTTTACTTGGAGGCTAATTTCCAGTTCACTTCAAATTACTCAAACTATTATTTGAAACTTGATCATCATCAAGAACATTTTATGCTTCAAGTTGGATTGTTTCATTTATCAATTCTCCAGTGCAAGTGGGTATACCCTCTAATATATATATACACACACAAGATAATATTGAAAATATTATTAATTTATTAGCAAACTTTGTTTTATCAAGATTGTTTCCAATGAAATAATCATCAAATGCTAAAAATTTTAATGTTTTAGCAAAATTGCTTTTAGTGAACATTTTAATCGAGTCCAAGAAGGTTCACTACAAAGGGGTTCGACTGTACACAAGAATATGCAAATGAGTTGCCCGGCACAGCAAGTTCAGAATAAGTACAGAGATTTTTTATTTATTTTTTGAAATCGTCTTAAATAAATATAAAATATATATTATTTTGACAATGTTACCTTAAAGTAACCAAGAATTTATGAGAATTCTTTATTTTGTTATTCATGCAATCACTCTTTCATGATAATTTTCATGTTCTGTTAAGGCTATACCTAACATGACCACTCATTTCTTCCCTTTTCAAAATGAGACGTCTATTAATTTTTTATATAATAGTTGTAGCCAAGGGAAAAATATATTTCATTGTCTTTATTTATTAATAGAAAGAACATGATTTAGTTTAGTTTTTATTAACGTTGCAATAGAAGCAACACGAGGGCGATTGACGACGGACCTCGTAATTTTGAACCACGCTCAAGTGACGAGGACGACACCCGAGTTGGCACCCCTTCTCCTAACTTCCACTCCACACCAAAGGGAGGAATTTGGGCCCCGACAGATTTAACGTGCATCAGCCCCGGCTACACGGCAGAAAGAACATGATTAAAAAAAATGTGGACTTTTAATTTTCTGAAGAGCAAATTTGCTTAAATATATTGGTATTGATTCCAAAAAAAGAATTAAATTACTGGCAGGATTTCCTAAAATCGATTTTCATTATTAACACCCCTAAAAAAACTGCAAATTTCATCTGTATTTTTTCGCTCATCCACAAATTATTCAAAAGTGAAAAGACCCTTTCTATAGGTGCATTAGTGCAGGGTATACACAAAATATTTTCAATAATTATTTCAACAATTCGCAAGATTCAAATTATAGGTATGAAAATGTTTGACCAATACCACTCTACTACGTTTGGTTTAAACATTCAGTGTTCCATTCTAAAAAATTTAAAAGTGTAATATAACCAATAGAAATAAGTGAATTTACTTATATTTCTGTAATTTGGTTAAATAAATAAATCCCTTTTCAACCATGCTTTATGTTATATTACACACGAGGAATATCTATGAGGTATCTTGTTTTTCATAGCTGCAATTTTCATATATTCTTCATAAAAACCACTGCAATCCTTTTTTTTTTTTTTCCTATTCTTCCCAAAGGAGTAGTGAAGAAACAGAGTAATTTGTTTCCAAGGCCAAAATGTCTTCAAATAGTTTCATTTTTTCATGGCCTTATTGGCAGAAATAAATTCTGAACACTAACCTTTCAAACACATCGATGACGTATGATATTTATATCACTTGCATTCTTTAATAAAGAGCTGTGTATGTGAAACATGTCATGCTTCATAAGCTAAGGTAACTTACATTTTATACAATATATACTACTTATTAATTGTATGAGAAATTATTAAACAACTTTTTTGTTTTGTTTTGGTGTATCTTAATGAATGTGTTAAATCATTCTTCTATGAACAAGCTAAAATAATAGTGTCAAATGTTTACACAGACATTTTTTTTTTTTATAATTATGAAAACATCCTAATTTAACCGCGATTTTCTAATGTATAAAAAATGTTTCTTTTCTGTAAAATTTAATTTAATAAGTTTGTTTGAGGAATGTTTAGATTTTTAATATATTAATAATTATTTTTAATATTTTTGTTTATAACTTCATTTTATGATAGATTTGTTTTTTAAGTGAAATACTAAAGAGAATTATTTGATGTTTGCTGTCTGAACAAAATATACTTAGTATTAAGTCACTGTCATTTATCACATAATAACCTTTGTGACCAATTATAATATCTGAAAAACATGAGTATGATAACAGGAATATAACTCAAATATTTCAGCATGCACTCATTACTCTATAAAATTCTGAACTTTTATCAATTGACATTTCTATTCAATATTACAAAATTAATTTCTAGTGTAAAACTGTTCCAAGTAATGTTTTGGAGTACATTTTTTTTAGTTTGCAGCAATTTTTGAAGAATTATATTAAAAATATGTCTCTTTCTTATAACAACAAATATAACGAACATTTTGGAAGCAATTGTTTCAGCTGATGTTTAACTTACTATGTACATAATTTCAAATAATTAAAAAAAAATGTTTACAAACATGTCAATGAATATTTTTGAATGTATTTCTCATATTTTTACATGGAATTAAATTCATATAGTTTTTTTCAATTAATATTTCCTATCTGTACTTAAGTAATCATTTAAAAGTAAAATGTCGTCCTTTAGTTGTTTTATCATTTATAAATCACTGCAGTATCCACCAAAAGCATTACATTGTTCAAGTAAAATGATTCCCTCTTTGAAGACTACGGGCACATTTGGAATGTCGAGTTCAAAGACAGCATTCAATGATTTCTGCTTTGTTAAGGGGTTGATTGATCAGAATAATTATCAAATTTCGAACCATACCAGGTAGTCGTATCTGTAAGTGCAACTCTTAATAGTTTTGTAATTGCAAATACAACTAATGTATATTATATTCTACACTATATACTACTTTTTAATTGAATGAGAAATTATCACCCAACTTTTTCTATGGCTTGTTTCAAAAGAAATGTTTGAATCTTAATTTTTGATTACTGTAGCATAAAGGTATTGATTCATTCTTTTATCAACAAGGTAAAATAATGGTTTCAAATATATTTGGTTTACACAGAGATTTTTGTAATTATGAAAACATCTTAATTTAACTGTGATTTTCTAACTTTTACAAAAATGTTTCTTTACTTCTGTTCTTTAAAATTCAATGTAATAAGATTGTTTGAGGAACGTTTAGATTTTTAAAATACTAGTATTTATTTTTAATATTTGTTTAAATTGTCTTGTAATATTAATTGGTTTATACACTGATAATGTTCAAATTTGAATGAATAATTAATGCAAAAATACTTAACTTGACACTTGAATTGTTATATTGTAATACTTCCAGAATGATTATATTATATCTTAAGAAATGTTATTGATCAATTTTGAAAATGATTTACATACAAGTAATTATTTATGTATGTTGCAGACTAGATTTGTAATATTGCATTAAAATCATCTTTAGTGACTTACTTCATGATTTTAATTCTTGAAAAGATAAGATGCAATAACTTAAAGAATTATTAAAGATCAGTGTTGAAAATGATTTTCGTATATATGTAAATATTTGTGTATGATGCTGACAGTATTTGTCGAAAAATGTGTACAATTGCACTGCCTTTTATTTTTTACATAATGCAACAAAATTGATTGTTTGGATTACTTTTATTGGTACTTTATTGGTACAAGTGATACACATTGGTTTTATTGGTACAAGTGATAAAGTCACCAAACTTGAGATGACTGACTCCAACCAGAATATGTGTAAACTGAGTGTTGTCGTCAATATAGTCTGCTTGGCAAGATTTGCGTTGCCGAAATGTAAAAGTACCTTTTTATTTTAATTTGCCCTAAGGTTTGAATAAAGAAAATTAAAAGCTATGTTTACTATTTATTTTATAGAAAAACTCCACAGTATTTGAAAAGAAGTATTGCGAAATTTTAAGATTTCTGGGTCACTTTTGCTACTCTTTTTTTTATAGATGACTATACAGCAAAGACACTCAACAAGAATTCTATTTTTTTAAAATTTTATAAGTGTAAATTAATGTAATTTAAACTGTTTTTAATTGACTGAGAAATTAATTACACACTTTTTAATATCATTATTTTAAGATATTTGTTTATATTCAAGGTTTTAAGGTTTTACTACATTCGTAGAAGTGTTGTATATCACTTTTTCCTTCTAATAATATAATATGACAATGACAAAGTAAGAAATTATACATACTGTATTAAATGTTCCTTAAAACAGTTTTTATTCCAGATTATTCCTCAACGGATTAAAATAGATTTTAGATGTTTAAGACAGGAGTAAAGTATTTCAGAATACACTTTTCTTAAAGAACATGGCTTTCATTTAAACACAAATTTAATGTGTACTTTGGAACCAAATGCACACAGTCTAGTCTGGCATCCTTCCTGTCATAACTCGAACAGTGTTCATCATATTATAATTGACTGCCTGATGTTTCATCATTATTGTCTCATTTTTTAAAATAGAGTACTAAAACTCATGATTTTGTAGGGAAATCACATCTTGTTTGAATTGTAATACAAAATTGAATTTTTATGTAATATTTGAGATTTTAACCTGGGCATTTCACATCTTGGGTTCCTTATTATATATGGTTTTAAAAAAATGTTGCAAAAATTAAAATAAATGTTAGGTGCAGTATATTCAGATTTTATTCCATTATATGAATTCCAGCATTCATTAACACAGAATAAATAATATAATTTCCTTTGTATTTGATATATGACACAAACATGGTTATATATAATTCATAAAATGAAAAAAACACTTATAAATATTTACTATAGGATAAGGCTGTGCATGTTAGCCAGCCATTTTATTCAATATGCGATACATTTTTATTTACAGTCCAATCAATCACATTCATTCATAAAAGTATTGAGCTAAATATTTATTAATCAGTGGACTTTTAAGATCACTAGCTGATACCCGCCTGCTTCGATGGGCAGACAATAATATATTTTGGAGGCTATACTTAAAATATCAAGAAAATTTTCAATTTTTAAACGATAATGATAATCTAAATTTAAAATTTTAAGAAATTGATTGTCTGTCATAATGGTTATCCACAAATTTCAAATATATGAGAAAAATAAAATGTTTTAGTAAAAAGTCACCCTATATATATATATATATAATATGGATAAAATTCATTCCACCGTATACATGCAACACCTAGTATTGCCAAAGATACAACCTTTTCTCAGAAGATTCATCATGTGCTTTTAAATACGACATTGTGCCTCGCAATGACATCTTGTCTATGATAAGATTTTTGTCCTTGCCTCAAGAGATCTTTGATTTCTGACAATTTAGGATTGCAAGTGACTGCAATCCTAAAAAAAAAGTTGTGCATGAAGGGACGTCTGAAATGTCTTACTTATGTCCTAGCGTCTTGAGTTCGTTCATGCATGTAGCGAGGTTCTCCACTAAACGAAGATTGTCTTGCATGTGCGCAACTCCGTAAAAAGTCGCCATTTTAATATTTTTCAAAATCCCGCTAAGTTTTGGAGTTAAACCACACTTTCATAAACCGTGGGATACCAAACTCATTTATTTCTATCACTAAATATGTACTTTTCCTATTTTTGACATGCACGAAATTTAGCATAAAGAGCCTCTTCGCCAAAATCTTGCCAATCCTCCACTATCACTTCAATATGGAATTATTTGGTATTTTCCCATTTTGCACGCGCAAATCTCACCAAGTAAACTTAATTGGTGTAATACACAGTATACATATAAAAAAATATAATCCGTTTGGTGTCGGTCATATCATTTTTGGCGATAAAGTCGCCAAAATTGACATAACCGATGAAAATTACATTTTAGATAAGACTTCAGTAAAATCCGTTCTTAGTGAGCGTCTACATCGCAAAATGAGTAACTATGCTAAATTTCAAGTCAATCAGTTGGATAGTGTTAGAGATCTCGTGATGAGTCAGTCAATGGTATTTCGCTTATATATATATAGATTCATATATAATATAAAAGAACTTGATATCTATATAATGTTTATTTACACAATTTAACCACTTTAAGTAGTACATGAATAATATTTTTAAAAAATATGCTCATGCTAAGATGAATTACTCAGTAAAATCAGGGTTTTGGTATTGGTGGGAAAAGAAACAAGAATGAAATTTGCATAACAAGGCAATATAACAGATTGTTAAGTTATATTCAAGATTTATAGAAAGTAAGAATCTTCTTAATTCTCAAAATCATTTCTCTCCCCCCCCCCCCCCACAATGTATCATTTCCATTAAGAATACAATTTTAAAAAGTAACATTTTATGGATATGTTTAGAAATCATATTGATTATCACTAACTAATATGTACATGTCTGTTATTCACATGGTTAGAATTTTAATTTCTGTACTTCATTTAAAATTTAGAAAACCTAAACAAAAATGTATATTATTTATTAATGAGAGAAAAAGAAAAAAAAAAATTGAAAGAATCATAATCAAATAGTTATTAAATTTGAAATGATAAATGTAATTTATATTTTCACATTTCTTGTTTTTAAATATTGATGATTCCATTTTAAAACATTATAATCAACATGATTAAATTTTGTTTACAAAGCATATTTAAAAAAATTATAATTCTATGTATGAAATTTAAATCATAAATCATTATATAACAGTTACAACTTAATTATGTATCTTCATTAAAAGAGAAAATAATTTAATTTAAATTCAATGTTGCTTTATTTTTAAACAAAATCAGATTGATAAATAAAAAGTGTTTATACATGAAGGATACAATATTTCAGAAATATTTAATCACAGTTTAACTATTCACATTTATTTTTCAGACAGCTTAAAATAATTACAATACTACAATAAATATTGATGCTTTTATTTTTAACTTGTTAGAATCAATCGACGATCTCAAGTTACAAAACAATATTTATAAGTAAAAAATCTATTTTGAAATACAAAATAAATTTAATGAAAACAAAAAGGTGAAAATAACTGAATAACCATTAACAGTTTAAAAATGTATCTTTTTAAAGTAGAAAATAATTTAAAACTTGCATCCCAAGTTTACAAACGAGTGCCTGAAGTAAGTATGGAGAGGCTTAGTGTAACGAACTACATTTTAACAACACAATTAGACAAGAATGAGACAAAAGATACATAAAAATATACTAAGATTATTTTTTGCTTAATAAATAATTTAATAGTGTAAGAAATATTATGATATTAAAAATATTAATCAAAATAAAGTGAAAGTACAAGATGTATCCACCCAGCGTACAGGAAAATCCTATGTTAACACAGACCATGCCAATTTGCATATGTAGATATCATGTGATTTTGACATGATGCCAGTTGTCTGTGAATTTATCCTATTCAGAGTGCTTTCAAAAAAATTTCTCAATATCTTTGGACATTTATTGATTCAACGCCTTAAAAAATTAATTTATGGTCAGTTTCAAACCTTTTCAATATAACAGACACAAGCGATGAGATATGATGATTTTAGAAAAACCTTGATTAAAGCAGTTCTGCAACATTAAAGGTTACAACATATGTGTTATTTCCATAGGACATTGACATGTCTTTTTGTTTCCCAGATCCCTGATAAATGGCACAAGAGCCAGATGTGGCTAAGCTGCACCAAACAAGATTTAAATGTTGTCCAGACATTGGAAAAAATGGGAAAAAAGGTAAAAATAAATGATAAGAAGGAGGGTATACATTAGATAAGGTTCACTAGGGTATCTGAGGGATGCGTCACCAGTGTTTACCAAAGACAGTAAATCCCACAGAAAAGAAAAAGATCACTAGATTCGTGAAGCCCATACCTACCTAAAGTCCTTGAGGGTATGCAACAGTACAAGTCACCTAAATTTAGCTTAGCAATTTCTCATATTATGCAAGCTTCATAACAGCATTCTTTCATAGTTTTCATACATATGTTACAGATATAAAAATGTACATATCTTTTCATAACAATGCCTCTTAATCTTCTGCAGTTTCAATAATTTTTCGAGCTCTGTATTAAATTCCTATCGATGTTCTTCCAATATATAAATTTAGTTTTGTTTAAACATTGTAAATACCTCCATCTCTCTCTCTCTTATCTTTTCAATCCATCAAAATTGCAATTAGTATTATCTCCAAAAAATACCACAATTTTTTTTAAGTCAATTTCTTTTTCTGTCAACACTTTCCTTAAATAATTGACATAATAATGTTCAATATTTCATCCTCTTAATCTTGAAATTCTAAATTTCATTCATGTGTCTTTGAATGGTAAGAAGAAGCAAATCAAATCATGGAATATTTTTTTGGACTTATGATTTCAAATATGGGTTGATATAAAAACACAGTTGCATTCACTGAAACGATATTTTAATTCATTTATAATATTGGTTCTGACATATTTATTCACATGAGCACATTTACATTTCTGTTTAAAACATGCTTGAACTAATAACTTAGAAACACAATCATTTGAGTGAAAATTATGATTCTATTCAACCATATGATAAGCCCAGGAGCCAAAAATCACAGAAACTTCTAGATCTTGACTTGTTAAATTCACTTTAAAAAAAAAAATATGTTGAAGTATTCAAAGTGCTACCAAGTTCAAATTTTTTATGTTTTTCTGATCCTAAATATATGTTACTCAACATCACTGGCATTTCAATGGGCTATACAAAATTTTTGTACAACACTTTCTGCATCTGATAGTATTTCTTTGTTTTATAAACAAGTACTTGGTCAGTTTACATAAAAAGTGTACTTGCATTTAGGCATTTTTAAAATAAAAGATCACATACAAGAATCTGAATTGACGACAACTACAAATGTTGAAAAAACATTAACCAACTGTCAGAAGAGATGTACAAGCTGTCAACATGTAATTATAATTAAGGAGTGAAAGAGCTAACAGGCTTGCTACTAGGTATGACCATCAGATTTTTTGCTCGTTTTTTAAAATGTTATTATGGTGGTTTGATCTCTTTATAAAAGTGGGATATTTTCCAAGGCTGTACTTGGGAACGATGTGATTCTTGTCGCTATAAGCAGGATGATTCCGTTCCAAATGATACCATGCCATGTATTTTTGGCTCCAAATTAGAGCATTTGGCACATTACTTTTCTTTTACACTCTTTACTCAAAAACAGGACAATTTTACTCAAACTTCTT
Source organism: Nephila pilipes (assembly GCA_019974015.1). Taxonomy (NCBI): domain Eukaryota; kingdom Metazoa; phylum Arthropoda; class Arachnida; order Araneae; family Nephilidae; genus Nephila; species Nephila pilipes. The sequence continues at coordinate 398,637 of BMAW01050861.1, read as the reverse complement.
TTGTTTTAACTTTAAAAGTTTTTACCTATTTACACAATATATATATTGTTAAAGCTGGAACATTAACTAAATTTGCTGAAATTTCCACAGCAAAACAAACAGAAAAGCAATTAAACAAGAATAAAGTTTCAATTATTTCAAACAATAGAAAAGTGTTAAATTAATATGTTACTATTGATATTTTACCAGACAATCTTTTGAAATATGATGCATAAACTCTATAAATTTAAAAAAAAATGCATTATTATTTAGATAACTACCATTTTTTTACAACTTGCTACTAACTGAATTTTAACAATTACTGCATCTTGGTTCACAATAAAGCGAATGTTTTCTTGGGAATTATTTATTCTCATTCGAATTTTAATTTTAAAAAATAATCAGTTCATATCAAATCATTTCAAAAAATAATTCCAATCCTCTTAATTAATCTGGAGAATTTCGACGAACTGATAAATCCTATTCTAGCTATACGAACTCATCTCATTTTAGATGGCAGAAAAATGTAATGCACAGAAGAAAAATTCAAAATCATTGTTGAAGACAATTGAATGTCTAGTAAAATAAGAATTATTCATGGAAGAACATTACATTCCAATAAAACTAAATATCAACATAAAATCAACCGTATTCATAAATATATAAATATGATCAATTTCTTTAAGTCGATTAGCCGCGAATATAAAATGGGAGTATATTATGTGCATTACTTTATAATTGAAATGCCACGCATCAAAAAAAATTAAAATGGGGCGCTTCTTCTGACCGTATGCATTTTAATAAAATTAAAAAAGAATAAATTCAAGAAAAAATCTATAAATAGAAATTAACAAAGAAATTGAACATACCTCTGACATCCAAGTACAAGAATATTACTAAATCTTTAGATTCTTCTCTCATTGATTAAAGATAATTCATTGTTCACTGCTATTGACATTTTATATTTTGTATAAGATTAAGTTCTTTGAAACAAAGCTCTTTTCATTGATGCACCTCTCACCCGCACTTATATCCGCGTCCATTTTCATAAATAAATAGCTCACTGCATGGCTTTAAAGAGAGAAGATTTAGGATGATGCTCCTGCCTCTAGTAATAACATAGCAAGGGTGCTAAATTTCATTAAGGAAAAATACACAAGTCGTCGCTGATTGGATGGTAAGTAAAGCTCTCTCTGATTGGCTATTGAATATATTTTATAAAATCGAAAGAAAAAAAGCAATCTATTTCAGGTTTTGAGAAAAGAAAGATGGCAGAACAAGTAATAGTTTCGAGGATTCCTTGGATCAAGTTTTGTCTTGCGGAAGTTGTTTTTGCCAAAATTGTGATGTGTTGTTTTGTTATTCGTTACTCGCAGAGATTGAGATATCATCCTTTATATAAATTATTTCAATTAATTCAATAAGCATTCCCTACTTTTTTCTTGTTTTTTTAATAGGCTGTCGCTTAGTTTTTCGAATTTAAGAACATCTGATTCGGACAAGTGATTATCGAAGACAATGAAGGTAGGAGATACAAAGTATTTTAAAACCCAAGAAGTGAAAAGAAATTTCTGTTACTAGCTGGACAGAAAAAGTAGATGAGATAATTTTTTTTGGAACTCATTCAAAAACTTTCTAATATTTCGAAATCTAATCCACTACTATTATACAATGAAGAACAAAGCAAAATCCTGAAACATAACATCTTAAATATGTCCTTCACTCGAAACGGGAAGATAAGATTTTCAACGGCAGATCCTATATGTGCAGTACGGATATAATCTTACGGATCTATTAATGGATGTTCCAGTTTGGTCAAGTAACATATGGGATGGAATTACTTCACAATTTCTATTTTATGAAATTCTTACTAGCGTGTCTATGAAGGATTTAAGTAAAAAATTATTTACAATAGACAAGTAGAACAAAAATAGTTGAAATTCATCGATTTATAAGAAGTGAAACAGATGCCCGGAAATTTCGCCAGTATTAAAAACCATCCTGAGAACAACACTTCCAGAAAACATTCATCTTTGGTTCATAAACCAAAAAATAAAAAAATTCGTAGATAAACCCAAACTACGTTTCAAATGTTTTAGTTTATTGCATTAAATCTGATTTTGCGTATAACTTGAGTATATTGCGGCTCATCCCTTTCAGGAGAGAGTACGGATCATGAGAGTTGCATCAATTGTGAAGGAAATCATTCAGCTAGTTCTCCACAGTGTCCTATGAACATTAAGGACAAATAAATGGTGGAATTAAAGAGCAGGCAACACTTAACAATACTGGAAGAGAGAAGAAGACCGTGACATTAATACTGAGAACTACAGGAAGGCTTCAACATACAGAGTTGACACCCCCCCCCTGCCAAATCCTCATTTCTAGTAACGGGTTGATCGCCAACACATTGTACTTAAGAAGAACCAGTTTATAACAACCATGCTCGAGGCGATCCGCAGGGAAACTCTTTGCGTACTAATACAATATTTTTCTTGACATTCAAAATTTTTCCCACGACCCTGTTTCCTGAAAAGTATTGTTGGTATAAGTTGCACTGCAACATCTTGCCAGGGACGTCTTAAGACTTCTTGAGGCCCTGGTCCCTTAGGAAAAATAGGCCCCACCTGCGAGCTTTTAATCTAATTTGATGAATATAGATGAAAAGTTTAATAAAAGCAATCTTTGTAAAATAAAGTTTTATGTGAGTAATCGTTTTCTACGTTTTAAATTTGCAAAATCAGTAATTAGGTCTTCAAAATCAATTGTTAATAATATGTCATTTTCAATACTCATCAAGCTTAAATTATTCAAACGCAATTGAGTCATACGATTTCTCAATTCATTTTTGACCAGTTTGAGTTTCGAAAATGAACGCTCACCATTCGCATTAGTAATCAAGAAAATTCTCATTATTATTTCAATGTAGGGAAACACTATGAATAGTCTTTCATTATATATGCATGAATAGAGTGTGTTGATCCCAATTCCAGTCCCCCCATCCATCAACTGTTCTTCATCTTCATCTGCATTTGTAGAATTATATTTTTTATTAATCTTTCTCTTTGCTTTTTCTTCAGCTTATCGCCATCAATGATCATATACGACTTGGAATGTTAACATTCCAAGTTCAGTTCCTCTCCATTAATGCCTTTATCGTAAAATTTTGATATTTTCTCGCATGCTGTTTTAATTTATGTCTCATCCAAATTAGAAATATTTTCAAAAAATCCAAACATTTCAAAAAGCTCCTCGTATTTTTTACTACGAGTTAGTATATTGTAAATAAGAAAATCGATTAATGGTATAAAGATTTCTCTCTATTTTAAATTTCTGGCTGTGGCTGTTTTCAAACGTTGTGTCGGTGTCTCTATTTCCCTCAAGGAAAGTTACCCTAACACTGCGTTGTCTTACACGCTTGTGAACACTTTAATATTCCTTTATAAAAGATACTTTCTTGGCTTTTGATTCATAATAGTCAAAAGAATCTCTTTTGGTTTTTATGTATATCATTAACGATTTTAATGATTTTATTCCTTTCGACATATCCATATTTTTACTATGGAGAAATATATTTACTTTGTCAATACGTATCAAAATGTCATTCCAAAGGATAGTTTAAAAAAGCAGTTTCTAATTCATTCATCTTAATTTTTAATTTTTTAGCAGAAACTCGAGTATCCACTGCCCGTAATTCATCATTAATTAAGCAATCCAGAGTCATGACAATTTCTGAATATCCGGAGCTAAAATCTTTCATTGCATCTGCTCGTGCTGACCAATGTGTTTTCGATAGGTTTTTCAGTACATTTTTATTTCTATCACAGTTCAAATTTAATGTTAGTATATTCCAAAGAAGAGTTGACGATGAGAAAAAATTATAAAGATTTTGGACAAAATCGAAGTAAATTGTTACAATATAATTACATTCTACTGTTTGAGCGTCGATTAAATTCAAAGAATGTCCTGCAGTGGTACGTATGTAGCGTATTTATATTTTTCTTGAAGTCGTGCTTGCAATTCTGAATATTTCCCAGACATATATCAAGCATTGTCGTATGACTATCCTCTACAATCACTGAGGGAAATGCTGTTATTTTCCAAAAATGAAACCACAACATCCGTCAGATACTCAGGAATATGCCCATTAATATTAATAAATTGCAAAAAATCTCGATGGGTGCACTATTTTGGACATACCGTAAATAAGGTTAGTTGGCCAGCATGGGTTACATCTGGGGTAGAATCAACGGAAATAGAATAATATTTAGCTTTCTGTATTTCAGTGACGATAGTTTCTAAGACTTTTGAAGCCATGACTTCATTGAATTCATCATAAATTGTAGCAGATAGATAAGAAGGATTATCTTTTCCAGAATTGCCGTACTTTTTAATATGTTCATTTAAAAATGGATCAAAATTACTTAGAAGTTCTAAAGTTCTTAAATAATTTCCGTTATTCATTGAACCTATAGTTTCGTTTTCCGTTCTGAAAGGCAGTCCTCTTGATGCTAAGAATTCTGTAACAACCATTATTCTCTTTAGCACTTCTTTCCAATAATGACGTTTATCATTGAATTTTTTAATAAGATGGTTGTCTACACGATTGAATAACTGTAATCGACTGTGGTGGTTCATCATACACTTTCTGTGTTCAGGTGCGTTTTCATGCTGTGAAGTAGTCATATTTGTATGCTTCCAATCATTGAATCCGCTACTGCTGAATGCATAATAGGTGGTGAAAACAATTTACAAATGGAATAGTATACTTGTCTTTGGGACGAAGAATATATTTGCTATTCACGTTCTACAAACTTACCATTGCGTATAACTCTTCTTTGAATAATATCATAGACAGGTATCTTGTTTTAGTTTTATCATTTGGTTCGTTGTACATACGCGCTGATTGTTCAAAATAATTAGGTTTGTTGGAACAAACTGTCGGACCTTTCTCAACCGAGTTAGACTGTAAATTCTTGTCAATATATGGGGGTCACATCCTTGGATCTATACTTGCAAAAAAATATTTGAAACGTCATCAGTTATTGTACTTAATTCAGTAGAGGTCTTATAGTACCATCTCAAATACTTAAATAGTCTGCACCTCCCTGACCTTCAACTCCAGGTACATTATTGGATATACAGATAGAAGTGGTAGAGATCGATGTTGAATTTGTATTAAAGAAAAACTGTGGGAGTTTCGGTAATTTATCAATAGATTCCTGCTTTTCCTTCAATCTTTTGCGTTTCACAGCTCCACTTTCAAAATGTTTCATCCTGACTTATCATAAATCTGGAATAATTAAAATAAAGCAATTATGAAATTGGATAGAAATTGTGGAAAGTAAAGTATTGTAGTGGCTTAAAATATGTACTCTTATAACTTTGCTACAACAGCGATTAAATATTTATTTTATATTTATTTGTTCTTAAATCTACTGAAATATCAGCACCACAAAAGATTTATCCTAATTTTGTTCAAGAGATTACAGAAAGAATTTCACCAATGCAGCACGAAGTTAATAACCAAGACATTTCTAAAATGGCAATGATATTGCTGTCTTGTACAAATGTATAAGTGTACTGTCAGAAAATGACAACGAATAAAATCTTTTTGCCTAACTTATATTATACTGCTTAATTTTTGTGTGTGGTACGTTGTTCACCCTTTTTAATGGACATTTTACTTTGTATGATTTATGTACCATCGTTATGAAATGAAATATTTGAGATCCTAAAAGGGAAATACATGGTTTGTTGTATTATTTTTGCTGATTTCTTAAGACTGGAGGTAATCTATTTTTCCATAGATGCAATACTTTGTATATGCGAATTTTCTTACACGCATATTTCGGGAACATATCTACTGTGTACAAACAGAATTAGATGTATATTTAAGGGGCCCATCGAAACTTGAAAACGAAGAAGGATGCTTTCTTTTTCTTAATTTTCATTATTTTCTTGACTTTGAAATAAACACTTTTTTCATGCTTTTATTTTTCCAAGTTTGCGTTTATTTTATTCCATTTTCTGATGCATTTATGTTCTGATAAGCTGTCTAATGAAAGAAAATAACTTCACAGCGTTAGAAAAATCTCCTTTTACGCAAATTTAAGGATGGGTTCTGTTTGTTCTCCAACAGTAACAAAAACCCTTCAATCGCTTGCTATTTTTGTTCAAAACTAAAGATAACGATGCTTCTATTGCGTCCTTCACAATTCGAAGGGGAACAGTTTGATGTCTACTTTGCGGTCAACAGTTGTAACACCGTTTCTATGACCCCTCTTTTATTGCCCTTCCCTGTCGTTCAAGTAAGTACATAAAAACTACACACTACGTACAAATTTTAAAAAGAAACTGATTTTCTCGCTGTTTCAATATGTAGCCCACTTTCCTGTTTGAGGATCATCAGTTCCGGCTACTTTAACCAAACCATTTAATTTATTACAGATCTACAGTGTTAATTCAATATTTTCAATGAGTACGAAAAACAAACATTCCGAATTTTGTACAGTGATTAATTATTATAAAAAAATTAAATTTTAATAAAGGCAGAAACCGACTCGGAACAATTTGCGATGATATATGTCAATACGAAATTGCATAAAAAACCTTTTTTTAAACAGTTTTATAAGAATATTCAAATTACAAAATCTAAACTTCAACGTATTATGTATTTTTTAATAATTGTTTACAAGAAAAAAAAAGTATATAAATATTTTGCATAAAGTCCTTTCCCCCCCTTTCTATTTTATTGAGGCTAAAAAATATGTTTCATTATGCTTGATTATTATTATGTTTTCAATTTAAAACGAAAGCGATAGCTGAGCGGTTATGGTCTCGAATTCGTGGGTTCGAATCCTCGTGGCGCATAAGACTCATAATGTAATAGAGCAGAGTTATTCAACCTTTTACACTTTGGGGAACCCTTTAAGGTTTTAGTTTTCTTTAAGGAACCCCTTAATCAAAGGGCAGAAAAAATAGGATATCAAAGCTTTAATCCTACTCAAATTTACAAAATTACTATTGTAATTTTATTTTATCGCAATAAAAACATCTCAATAAGACAACGAATGGTAAGGTAGCTAATGAGATTTTTTTTCTAAAATATTTTCTAACAATAGCAATTATAAATTATAACAAACTGTACATATATTTGTACAACCATACATATATCCTCACCATTCTGAACGAATGTCTCATTGGAAAATACCTTAACCCTAAGGGAAAGATAGGGGTTCCCTAATAAGACATAAAATTTCTTGTCAATGTTCATTGTGTTGCCACAACCCTCCCCAATTATCTATCACGATATCAAACCTTTAAAGGAGGGAGGGAGAGAGAGTGAGAGAGAGAGAGAGAGAGAGAGAGAGAATTAGGAAAAAATACATCTAAAACGAATCCGTCTAATTGAAATGTCTTCGGCGAGTTTACGGTTATGCGGAATTATACGTTTGGTCGCTTTATAAGGGTCGAAAAAGCATCAAAGAAAACCCGCTAAGCTCAAAGGGTTTCCCAAAGTGTTGAATACCCCTGACCTAAGCCAAAGAATGGTGGCCAGTATGTGACCTAATGCGTCTCGATTAATGTATTTGAAGCATGTGATTTCATTTTATGCATAAAATATTTATTTATACTTATTTTTACAAGCAAACTGTCTAATATTTTGGCGCATTAATTAGGCAAATAGTGATCCCTTGCGGAACCCCGATAAAGTTCCAGAGAACCCTAGGGTTTTGTGGAACCCAGTTTGAAGACCTCTGATACAGAGAAACAGATCTGTAGAAGGTCAATCTTCGAAAATAGAGTGCGAACTCAAATGACGTCCTCGTCACTTGAACCCCGGTTAAAAATCATGAGGTCCGCTGAGGTCCATCGCGTTGGCTTAAAGTGTGATATTAACAATCAATAAAAGGATAAACCTCCTTAAATTATTTTCATTCCGAATAAAATAAGCTTAGTTTGAAGTTGAATTCACAAGAATTGATTATATTTATTAATATCGTACACGGTGATATTGGAGAAAACAGAGGTAATAACAACTCATTAATGAAAAGTCAAATGAAACTACTCCCTTTTCATAATTTCTATAACTTGCTAAAGGAAGAACTTTTGAGTTTTAACAGATTTAATGCGTATCAGCTCCGCTACAATATAGATCTTCTGAGTATCTAAATTGGAATATAGATTCAAGCGAAACATGGATAACGACGAGCGTACGGCCAGACTACTTGGCTATCTGGAATATTATTATTGCAAGAAGATAGTATTACAATTCTTGCAAAATGACAATATTACTATTCTTATCCATGTAAAAATTGCATAATCACATCAAATTTGTCTGCCAGATTCTGCATGAAATTTTGAGAAACGTGATATATTTCATTCTGTTTCTTATAAAAGTTCTCTTTTCTCATTTCATTCTGTTTCTCTTTCTCAGAATTTGTATTAATTAAATTTGCAGAAATTTAATTAATACAAATTCTTTTTAATTTTCCAAAAAATGAAATTTGGGAGCATAAAATGTAATATTGAAAAATATAGAATTTCCAAACATTTATTAAATCTAGGGTTTCATATCTACAAAATTCAAAAAGTTAAGAAATCTGAAGCATGAAATGTTATACAACGTTTATAAGAACATTTGCTTCTGCATCAATTATGTATAGTAAATTCCATTTTTGAAAGTCATTTAAGGATGTAATAAATGCCTTTTATTTTTTCTCTTCAAGGACTCAGTATGAATAAATTTCCTGAACAGAGTTTGCAAGAAGAAACAAATAAAGTATAAAGTTTAACAATAAAAGTGTCCCGTTTAAAGTTGAATAACAAGAAAAATATCTGAAATGTTTGAATGTTGTTTTAATTTGAAGTTAAAAAACAATATATTTTAATTCAATATATTTTCTTTTTAGTGAAATTATTACTTAGAAAAGATTAATTCCTTTAGAAATTATTTGTATTTTGTGCAAAACATATAGATAAAATCATTTATATCTAAGAAATTTAAATAATTTTTCTATTGTAACGTCATTTTCAAAACGCCAGTTTTTTTTAAGTTATGAAACTTATATTTATTAAAGTTAACTTTTTAACTTTATTAAATCATGAAACTTACAAGTACGAGAGCAAACAGAAATGCATCAAAAAATACATGCTAGTTCTATGTTCTCGAATCCTTTTCATGTAAATATCATTAATAATTTTATAAATTATATTTCATTAGTATATGCAATTAATTGAAAGTTGATAGAAATAAGGATATTTATTTTGGAATTCTTAAAAAAAAAATGCACTCAGTAAATTAAATGAACAAAAAAGCCCTCCCCCTCCCCCCAAGACACACAAACAGGTTTAAATAACAATTTCCCCCTCAGTTATATAATTATGAAGTGGCGGTTAAAACAAATCAAGAAAATACAAAATAAAGAAAATTAAGAAATAATTTTAGCATGATAGAATAAAAAGCAGAGTATAACTTATTTCAGAAAACGTATTTGTAGCAATTTTCAAATGCAGTTTCCAGTATGCTAAAGAACGTCGTGATTGTAGTTTCTCAAACTCTACGAATTCTTAGAAAACTACATTTCTGGTACGAAATCCACGGAACGAGTCATAAATCACATTTCATCAATGAGACAAGGGGAGGGGGATTTCCTGTATCCATACGCATAAAAAAATGAGTTGCATGTTTTCTTTTTCCTCTTTTCTCAAGTGTGCAATGCGGATTTTCTAATTACTTGTAAATAAATGAATTTAAAGTTTCAAAGCATATGCATTTGAAACTGCATAGGTTCCTTAATTTTATTATTTTTTTTATCAAATGGTTGAAAACATTTGTATGGTCGTTTTAGTGCTCGGTATGTGAATGTTCAGAGATATTTAATAAATATTTAAAAATAATTGCACAAAAATTTTAAAAAATCAAATTCCAAAGATTTTTTTTTTTTTTTCTCTTTCGAATGCATTTTATTCTATGCAATTAAAAGCAATACCCTAGATGTAAATAGAAAAGTACTAAATTCCATAGGATTAACATTATGTTCGGCATTTCTTGGTGTCGTGTGAGCCTTAAAGTTTTTATCTCAATACTAACTGGATTATTCATTTTCCTCATGAGTGATGTTTTAAAATAAAATGATCAGTTATTTAAAAATAAATGACCAGTTATAGCTTAGATTCCACTTTCAAACAGGTACAAGATGATAAACAGAAAAATTATGAATAATTTAGAAAATGATTGCTCCCCTTTTATTAATTAATATTCTAAAAATAACTAAGAGATTTTTTTTTAAAAATAATACACACATTTTGGGCACAAGTTATACGAAAAAGAATTATTATTTTGCGACTAAGAATAAGTAAATAAATACACTGTTCTAAAAATCATCATGACATATCTCAAGTAATATG
>BMAW01050861.1:332057-379545 GCA_019974015.1 Nephila pilipes | reverse complement strand
ATAAAGAAAAAGAAAAAATTATTCCTACCTAATCCATTTCTTGGTGAAGAACAGGGAAGTCTTTGCCATTTCGGAAAGAATGCCTCTGGTTCAGGCATAATAGATGAAGAGGGGAGGGGGTGCATGAAAGCCAAAAATGCACATAAATCAAATTTTATTCTCATGGTATCTTAATTATTTTCTAAAATGATCTTTCTCTTTAAATTTTATATCATATAAAATTATATCAATTAGAACGAGTTTTACTCAGTCCTTTAAGATTATATCAATACAAAGACTTATATAGAAAGTATTTGCTTTTTACCAAGTATGTAATTCTAAACTAAAAAAATTGGTTCTGTCATGATGTACAATATTCTGGATATGCCATGACGATGGACACAGCACCAATTGCGGGTTCGAAACCATATACTGAAGCTACCGCGAGGACTCTGCAGAATCATAAATCCACAAAACCATGTAATATTTCTAAGTACTCCATAAGATGAAATATAATATGACGAACTGTTTTAATTTTGTAAGAGTAAATTATTCTTCTCCTGTAATTTTTTTTTTTGATGATAAAAATTTGAGCATGAGGGAGAAAAAGACACTTGTTTAAAAGTGTAAAACATCTACTTAACAAACGACTTATCCTGAAATATTTCAATTTTGAGAAAATATCTTTGGGGGGGGGAGGCTCAATACCCCTGTTTACCCCATTCCCGGGTGCACCACTGTGTCAGGTTGTGGGTTTGGGTCCTGACACAACCAAACTCGTCGTGGTGTAGTGGGACTAACGCCCGTTATATCTATCGAGGCTCCAAGTTCTTCCATCGCTAGGTGTGTAATTTTGTAGAGGATGTGCCAAATCAGAAATAGTCCTCGTCACTTGACCGAGGTTCACAATTACGAAGTCCGTCGCCATCTGTCCCCGTATTGCTTAAAAGGGCAACGTTAATAAATAACCAATTTATAACTCTGCGAACAAATAATCAAATGCATGCTATGACACATATGCGTTCGATTTTCTGAACTACAAAATTACTGAAGAATCTTATTATTGCTTAAAATAAAGTAAATTATACAATATGAAATGACAATTATTATTATTATTGTATATAAGTTAAGTGATTAGAATGGCTGTCTTTCATCAAGTCATGAACAAGGGGAGTGAAATCGCACATCCAACTGAAGCATTAAACGTAAGTATTTTATAGATTACATTCACATTAGCACTATTTAGTAAAAAATGTTACTTTTCTTGCATTACTTGCTTTTAAAAAAATATTTGTGTATGCATTCATTAGAAGATCAGAGATGAGTAAAATAAGTTGATTTAATTTATTTAAAAAATTTATTTTAATGAACTTTATCCTTAGAAATTAACGATGTAATAAATTAAAGTCGGAATGGTTTATTTTTCAGGGGTATTATTATTACTTTATCATGTATCATTGTTAATTTCAGAATCAATTTGAATAAAGAATACTTTATAACGAATTTTCAAAAGAAAAAAAAAGCGATTTTCCATTATACACTCATTGCCATAAAAATTTGAGCATCAAGAAGTTAAGAGAGGGATTGTTACAAAATTTGGCATGTAGGTACGTATCAGGCAGATATATCAATAATTAGAAAGGCAGCGTTATTGTGCATTACGTAATGCCATCAGAAGGCATTAGACTTCGTTCTCCTTGGATTACAAAATAGGTGGGCAGAGCTTGCTTGCGTGTACTTAATCTGTTACAGAGGGGTCCTTTTTAACAAGAGATGTCATTACGTCACCATCGGGGGAAAAAATGAGGAGCTGTCCGAGTTCGAGGGGGGAAGAATGATAGGGATGATGGAAACCTGGTGGTCAGCTCTACGAGCAGTTCGCCCCCTAGGTCATACTGACTTAACTATGAGGAGATGTTAAGACTAGTGGACAAGAGAGAATTCTGTTAAATGGCGACCAGGCTCAGGATGCCCTCGACACAGCAATAGTCGAGGAGACTGAGACAGTTGGCGCTATGCTTGTTTGGACATAGTCCATCATCCATACACAAGTAGCACCTTCACTATGGGCCTCAGTGTCAGTCCGTACCATCGCAAGGTGCCTGGATGAAGGACAGTTGCTATTGCGGTGCCCATTACATGTACTGCCATTGACACCCCATTCATCATCACCTCCGTTTGGAGTGGTGTCGTGCTCGAAGGGGTTGGACTGCAGTCGAATTGAATCAGTAGTCTTTAGCGTCTTTCAGATTCAATTTGGGCAGTGAGGACAATCGTATACGTGTGTGAAGGCCCCTTGGTGAACGTCTCAAACCTGACTTCTCAGTACATCGGCACACCGCTCCCACAATTGGTGTGATGGTATGGGGTGCTATCGCATACGACACACGGTCACCCTTAATATAGATCCACGGCACCATGACACCCCAGAGGTACGTTCATGATATTCATCAGCAGCATGTTTTGCAATTCATTACAAAGTTCCCAGGAGCCATTTTTCAACATGACAACGCTCCCTCCTCACAGCAAGGTTTTCACAGGACAGCCTCCGCTACATTTTCACCCTTCCTGCCCTGCTCAATCCCCAGATTTGTCACCAATCGAGAATAGCTAGGATCATTTAGGACAGCAAATTGGACAACGTACGAGTTTGGTCGAATTAAAAGCGTGTTTACTGTGGAACGATATGTCGCAGGTCATCATCCTGCACATTTGTATGTCTCAATGCCCGATCGCGTCATATCATCCATTCATTCTAGAGGTGACCCAACAGGTTACTAAAACTTTCATACACTTGTAATTTTTCCCTACAATAAATGTTCGTTTTCTTTGATTTTGTAATCACTTACTTACATCAACGTTGTTATGTAAAATTTCGTTTCACTCTGACTACTCTTTCTTGGTGCGCAAATTTTTATGGCAGTGAGTATTTTCATCATTGAATAGGTAAGAAGTAGGATAAGCTTACAACATGCGAAATATTTAAATGAAAATAATGAAAATATATCCATCACAGAAAATGCTATTTATTCATTCGTTTTTGTTTAACTTAAAATATTTTTCGTGGTTTTGGAATGTGATTTTATTTAAGTTTTTGATTGTTTATAATTCTGTTTTTTTTTTAACTTCAAATAACTGAGACTACACATATCGTCCTCAATGAGAATAAAGCATCCAGAAATAAAAAAGACTTTCTCTCTGTAGGAAATTTATTTTCAATTACATGCCTCTCCTAAATCAAGCACGGCCGCAATTTTATCTTGCGAAAAGATTCCTCCATTCTTTCACAGCTGTGTTTAAAAGTTTTACCCCTGTTTGTCTCCTTATTGAACTTCCTAGCCTTGGGTATGATTTATGGTCAGCAACTCGATACCACTTTTGCGATGTTGTTGTCGTGTCTATTGATAATACTCAGTTAAAAATGCTGGACTTTTGACAACAAAGATAAATGTATACAGATGTCACAAATGCACTGGAAAAACTATAAGTCCCTGGCTTCAGCCAAACAGTTAGTAACCCCAATTAGGAAATAGAAAGAAACACTAATTTTGAAACTACAATTCGATGGATACAATTGCGTAATTGTATGAGATGAAATTTTTGCTGTATTTTCATGAGTTTCGGAACAGAACCATTAGTTAGTAAAACTAGAAACAGAATATGGTCAAAAAAGTCTGATCAAAATACTTGCTATGAAAGCGCTTATCGACCATTTTCAATGCAAACATTTGTGTGCCTTGGTAGCCTAGTGGTAGCTGTGTAGTGAGATTAATGCACGTTAAATCTGGTCGAGGTGCCAAGCCCTCTCGCTGACGTGGTGTGGAAGTTTAGAGAGGGAGGTGTCGCCTCAAGTCTCGTCCTCGTCATCTGATCGAGGTTTAAAATTGAAAGGTAGAAAAATATATCAAATAACAAAAATATTTCAATTTTGAAATAAACATATAAAAAAAGGTAAAGGAAATGCAATATAATTTATCGTCAGGAATAAGTTATGACTATAAGAAATCCGTCAAGCTTTTCTTTATTGACTATTACTTTTATTGATGTTAAAAACACCTTAATCGCATATAAGGTAAATTATTGCATACCTTAGTTTTATTTTATTAACAGTTTAAAATAACAATAAGGAAGACTCAATGGCATTTGTGTGAATGTAAACGTCACTAAGTTGTTTTACGGACATGAAAAAATAGAAGAATCCAACTACGTCACGAAAAAAAGAAAACGAAGATACAAAATTTCTGATTGTAAATCTCAATAAATCATTTTCCCTACTAGTCGCCAATAGCCCTTGTATTGCTTCTAGTGCGATATTAAGGCTCCCATCGGCACGCCACTACGAATATCCGTATGTAATGTTAATCCAATGGAGTTCCCTATTACCACTCTCATATCTAGAATGGTTATTTCAACTGCTTAAAATAAAGTGCATTTAAAAGAGCATTAAAAAAAGGAAGGCTTCTCTATAATTTATTTTTTTTTCTGATTTTTGTAAATATTTTTAAATTTTATTAAATATTTGAAAACTCATATCCGGCACATAAACTGATCATAGAAATTATTTCAATAATTGGAAAAAAATAGCTATTCCATGAAAGCCTTCTTTTCTTCATGCTCTTTCAAATACATATTTTTTAAAAAAAATTTAATTAATTTCGCTGCTTGTAATTTCAGTAGTCAGCAACGTAAACAGGGAAAGAGGGGAAAGGGAAATCAAAAGTCCAGTCTCAGAACGCAAAGACACATGGTTATCTGACTTTCCGCTCCATTGAGACCCATTGAGGGAAGTTGACAGATTTCTCGGAATCTGTAGTGATCCGAAGATTTCTCAATTAAAGTTTTTTACATTCGCGTAATATCCGTAGAAAGTTTGTCTAGCTTGCTATACAGGTATTTCACAGCGTTTAAAAAGTACTTAAAATACGATTTCTAAAAAAAAAAAAAGAGGCAATTCATTTTTATACAATTTTTACTATTTAAAAAATATACCAGACAAATTACCTTATTAAGTAACTGCTATAATTTGCCAAAGCATGTATAAATAACTAAAGAATCTTTAAAGTTAATCCTATCACGAAACAAGTACTTGTTTTTTCGAGTGAAAAGAGTGATTATGAAGAATTTCGAGTTAATTTCAAATCTGAAATATTATTCTCTTTTCATAATTAAGAACTGGGCGTCAATAGATGTAAATTTTTCTCTATTTATATATATATATATAATTATTATTTATTATATATAGTTAGTCGAGAATATTCGACAAATTTTTATTACGATGAAGAAGTTCTTATTTTGAAATCAAGGGAAATAAGGAAAATTAAGAAAAAGGAAACGTGTTATTTTTTTTAAAAAAAGATACAGTCTATTTCTGCTCCTTTACGACCATTTTAATCCGAGTACTTCGGCTGCACATAAGTAACGCTCATTCCTCCCTTCCAGTAGAGGAAGCTTTCGCCGTTTCTTACTTTCAAAATGCTTGAATAGGGCTCTTAACATTGTGATACTGAGATGCGCTGCATGAAATAACAATTTCTTCCCAACCAAATTGAAACGTGATTATGTTAATTGGATGCAGGTGGAAATAAAGTGAAAAAAAAAAAGTCAGATATAGTGATATATAGGTAAAGTGAAATTTAGAGGATAGGGGAAGAGTGTGGTTAACCCTGAATATATTTCTAACAAGAGGCCGTGATATCAAGAGTAGTTACAGGCTATAGCTGTCGCAGAGGATTTGACGGCGAAAAGCAACCCCAACTGGGAGGGTTTGGTAAGAGCGTATTATTTCAGTGATATTTAAATTGGTGGTATAATCTTAGAGTCCTAAGAGAGCGCTATAACTCAATAAATATTATATTACAGTAATTGATAAATAATTAATTGAGTTGGAACAGACTTGCGTGTCTTTGCATCAGTTATTGAACTTTTAGAGTTAGTTACATTTACTTATACTATGGCACAAGAGTTGGCTAGAAGTAATAGAACGTTACAAGAGGATTGTCTTTTCTGTAACAGCTTATGTTAATTAATCAAAATATATTCTCATGTGTAATGAATATACAGGACACATTCCAAAGATAATTGTTGTTTTACCTGGTCCTCCCTGAAGTTTGTCTTGATGAGATGAAATTATTTCTGTCTCTTCTCTCAGACGAGGAAAAAAAATTCTCATTAGTAGGCTAACTAATTTGCGGTTGTCCTCTTCTTTTTCGGAACAGATTCAAGTATTAGAGGACTAAGTTGATTGGATTTTGCTGATAAAGCAGAACTCTCTCTCTCAGTAAGAAAACATCAACGTGAATTTTGCTGTATTCAAAAAATGTATTTAATAACAGGTAAATTTGGGGGGGAAGGTGTCTGTAAAATAAAATAATAAACATCCCTTATAAATAACCCATTCACTTTTATGCATTATTAGATGTTAGAATTTGCAGTATGAATTTTATTACTAGAATCGTTATATACATTAGAAGTCAGTTAATAGAGAATATTATTATATTTTATAAAAAAATATGTAAATTAATAATAAAAATATTCTTTCTTAAGAATTAACAATAATGCGTTAAATATCATCAACAATTAATTTATAATACATACTTAATTTTGAGTTATTAGAAGTTTTCTCCATTTTTTCATACATATTTACATTGGTGCTCATGATTTGAAAAATGAAATAACTCTTTTATAAAACTTTTACTCATACTTAAACACACACAAAAGAATCTGGTGCATGGAGTTTCGAATTGAAGCTGTTGTACAGTTGAGTAGTTTCTTTAATACCTTCCCTGCCGGGTCTCTTCAACAACAACGTCAGAAGTTAACACGCCTTAATTACTAGACCGACCAGGGATCCCATTTTGGTCTAGTTCAGTGGTTCTCAACCATTTTTCAATCGCAATTCCTTTCCAAATTTTTAAAAATGTTTGCGCCCCCCGCTGCTTTCCCATCCACCAAATCACTATATGTAAAAAAGATTGAAATTTTTTGTTTATAATAACGAGGAGAATGGAAGGAATAATCCTTCCATTCCCCTCGTTATTTTTTGACGATCAAAAATACTAAAGTCGAGGTTCTAAAACATTTATTTTTTACAATTTGTATAAACTGTTGTTTTGGCATAAATGTCAGTGCTTAGTGAGATACATTGGTATAATTACACAATATTTAGCTAATGAAAGAAAGAAGAAAAAAAAAGGAGTCAATACAATTGTTTTTTAAAATTTCTTAACACCTGTTTAGAAAGTTAAAAATGTCTATAATTAAGAAAAAAAAAAGTCTATAGTTAAAAAAAATGACTCATATTTTGTGAAGCAGAAGTCAAAACTAGAAGAGCAAATATTGGTAGTTGAAGCTACCAAAGGCTTCCATACAGCAAAACATCATCATATATTTAAATATCAAGTGGTTGTTTATCAAAATTATATAAACACGAGCGTATTGTCAGATTCTGAATTTGCTTCAAAAATTTCTTTTGGTCGTACCCAAACGAAAACTATTGTCAAAGTATTCAAAAATTATTTTTTTGTGTTTCTTACTAGAAATATGTATTTGTCAAATATTTAAAATTCTATGTGCTACTTTTTTATGATATAACCTAAATATTTTTTTTAAAATAAAATAGTAAATGCGTTAAGTGTACTCTTTTCTTATAAGTAGAGTTGGCAACTCTACTTTTATCACAAGAAAGTGAGAAATGAAACTTACACTAAAGATACATAAGACTAGCAATTATGGAAACACTTTTTAAAGCTTCCGTCTACCGGCCAATTTGATTTCGTGGACGTAATGTTAATCCATTGGAATTTCGAATACCGTTCTCAAATCTTTATCCATTTTATCTATTTGGATATAATAAAGTGCATCTGAAAGGACAAAAAATTAGGAAAGCTTCTGCGGACTTACATTTTTTCTCCGATTCTTAAAAATATTTTTAAAGACTGGAAATCTCACAAACGAATTATTAAAATAGCGGTAAAAATATTTTTAGAACTCGGAACAAAAATATAATTCGGCAAAAACCTTCGTTATTTTTTGCTCTTTTAGATGCACTTTATTATATCCAAATAAATAAAATAGTTAAGATTTGAGAACGATGGTCGAAATTCCAATGGATTAACATTACGTTCACGAAATCAAAATGGCCGATAGAGGAGAGCTTTAAGAAGTGTATCCACAATTGCTAGTCTTAATACTGTTGATAATCGTATATGTATCAATGCAAGTTTCATATATGTAACTTTAGTGCAAGGACCCATTTTGGTGGAGGTCTCAAGTTGAGATCCAAATTTTACGGACCGTATAGCATAAAGATTGCTCATCCCTATGAAAGATACGAAGTGGAGAAGATTTGAATTCATGAGGGACCACAGCGAACCACTACTGCCGCCGATCATATGATGCCTTGGGCAATGGATTTCTAAGCCATTACCTGCAAACCACCTTTTTAAATAATTTCTTTGCTTTCGTTTTGTTTATTTTTCAGGTAAATCCAGATTCTCAAATTCCTGTCGGGGACGACAGTAGGGTCAGGACAGCCGGATGTGGAGACGAAACTTGAGTTATTGTCCAGAACCCAACCACAGAACGCCTCATCACCAGAGGGCGCTGCTACTGGCAGGTCAACATTCCACTAGGCGGGATTAAACACTTTGCGAAGGAAGATGTCATTTACGGAACCGGAGAAGACACACGGAGTGTCTGTAAACTTTTACAGAATAAGAGCATGGGGCACAACCTACTGACTGAAATGAGCTGTCTTCATATATCTGTATTGTGAATATTAATTACGCTTTTCTAATTTAACAATATTCAAGTGTCTGTACATATTAATCGCTTTATATAAGAATAAATAGTTTCGAATAAACCGAAGTGCTCATCATCATGAATACCTGGACAATATATATATATATGTTAACATATATCTGTCCTATCAGACGACCCTTCAAGCTATCAACTCCCGGTGAATACGTCATCATCTGGAACAATTTTTTATTTTCTTACATCAGACAGCACAGCCTAAAGAAGCACATGCCGAATCATAAACTCATATGCACCTCTAACTAGTTTATTGGCTGCGATAGCCTAATGGTTGTGGTCACGAACTCCCAGCCGGTGTTACTTAATCGTGTCGTGAATTCAAGCTCTGATGCTACAGATTCGAGAACTCGATGTTGTGAATTCGTGTTCTGATTAAATAACACTGGTGCAACTAAAGACCCTCCGTGTAGTGGAGCTGATGAGCATTAATTCTGTAAAAACTCCAAGTCCTCCAGTTGACTTGGAAGGGAAGTTTGGAGAGAAAGGTAGCAGTTCAGGTATCATCTTCGTCACTTAAACGAAGCTCCAAATTAGGAAGTCCTTCACCAACCCCCCCCCTAATTTTGCTAATCAGTTCCACGTTAATAAGCAATAAATCAATCAGTCTAACAAATTTATTTCCTTACATCGAAGAGCACTGCCTACATAAGTACATGCCTAATTAATGTACCTCTAACAAATCCTTTAAAGAAGTGTGGGATTTCTAATGTTATGAATGGAACTGAAGTCAGCTTGTTATGGGATACTGATGACGAAGTGGAAATCGACTCTCTAGGTACAAATGCGACCTAGATGACGTGCTTTACAACAACATAAGTGAGGATGCACTTGAGGAGGTATTTGCCAATGATGATGCATGTGAGAAATTTTCAGGACTTTTCATATATTGGTCAGTGTTTTCTTTTACAATATTATGATTTCAATTTATATAAATTTTAACTAAATTTGTTTACATCTGTCCTATAAGACGATCCCGGATCTTGGGGCCGTTTTTTTATGATTCAGTTACCGTCTTATCAGCTGAGATATACAATAACTTTTCCCAAATGCATAGAAGTTTGCTCGCAAAGACCACTCGAACGAGAATGCCCCAAAAAGTGTTCGCCCTAACACCTTTGATCCCGACATTTCCTGTTGGGATGGCGCTGGTTATGATCCTGTTGCAAAAGAAGATGACATAGAGGGAAAAAGCAGTCCCGCTCGGTCTTCTAATTTGGAGCTCGCACTGCCAATAGAGAAATGATTGAGTGTGTGAAACAGTATCCATTACTTCATCATAAATTACTTATTTGTTGAAACTGATGACACATTTCTCTTTTATATAATCATCACTTCAAATATATTGGTATTTAATACTTACATTCAAATTTTAAAATTTAATTTTCATTTCAAAAATTAGTAATTGATTGAAGGGGGATATCCTTTTCGCCTAGTTGATTAGAGCGCTGCAAAAATTGAACGGTCAACACTTTTCTTTGAACCGACAGATCGAGGGTTCGAAACGCGGCCGTCACTGCAAAGTCAACAGAAATCTCCCTCCATGGGGGTCGAAAAACATTCACCGCCAATATCTTTTTTTTTTTTTTTTTTTTTTTTTTGTGTAGCATATGAGGATTTCAAAATGCTGTAATAATGAATAGCATCGAAATAGCAATGCCTCACACATATAATCGTTCGCATTATAAAAATTTTATAATAATAATTTTAAAGTTAAATCAAAAATGAACAATATATTTTTTTAAAAAAAATATATAAAAAGTCGTCTTTTATACATTTGCTATTTATTAGGGAAAAAAACATTTAAAGAATCTATAATACTATACATGAGAATCTTTCCTCGTCTTTTCCTCATCAAAAATCGCTTCACCTTTCCTAAGCATCTGATTCGGTGTTTATTTTTACAGATCCATAATCAATCTAATTTTCGATAGCATCTT
Organism: Nephila pilipes; assembly: GCA_019974015.1. NCBI lineage: Eukaryota > Metazoa > Arthropoda > Arachnida > Araneae > Nephilidae > Nephila > Nephila pilipes. Next base: position 368,815 of record BMAW01050861.1, on the reverse strand, counting down.
TATTTGTCGAAGTCTCACTACCACAAATGGGACAAGGGGGGGTGGGGTTATTAACGTCGCCCTAGAAGCAACGACAGAGTTATTGGTGACGAACTTCGTAATTTTGAACCTCGGTCAAGTGACGAGGAAGACACCTGAGCTGGAACCCTCCACACTCCTCCTGGCTCTAGCTTCCACACTACGCCAAAGGGAGAACTTTGGACCCCGACAGATTTAACGTGCATCAGCCTCGGCTACACGGCGGATCTTTGGTAGCCAAGGATCGAAACCGCGACTGAACGAAAACTGCCGGCCACGAATCCGAAACCATGACCATTAGGCTACAGCGGCTTCAGTCCCTGGATATAGTCAGTAAAAAATAGCAAAATACCTTAGAAAGAACAACACAATATTGCAACTATTGGAAACTGTCTCTAAGTCCTGATAAAAGTATAAGAGCAGAATTATCGAATAAAAGAATACAAACATTTCCTAATATTATGTTGGCAGGATTCCCTCTCACACGACAAAATTCCTTTAAATATATAGGAATATATTTTTCCAAACAGAATCAAAAAAATTCACTGAATCAAATGAGAAACAAAGCTTTGAAAAAAAATGGCCTTAAAGGAATATCATAAAAGCACTACGGTTCAAGAGCAAAAGACTTGATCAAATTAATTAACAATATTATTTGCTGTACCTTTTATTAGATATCTCATATCATAAGCAAACGTTCAGATAATCAGTTCAAACCTTTTAATATAATTCAAACCAAAGCACTCAGAATCGTTCTAGCTCTTCCTCAATGGACCTCATATATCGTTCTTTTGAAATTGGATGGACAAGAAATGCTCTCCGAAAAAATTAGACGGCTGGCACAAATTTTTTTTATTGTTCTAATATCTAATGGAAAATATTCTCCTATGCATCTGAATAACCAGGGTTCAATAAATCTAGCAATAATGGAAGATAATAAAAATTGTGTTGACCATATCCTTAGAAATTTGAATATAGCTAGAAAAAAGATCATCTCAATCCCTAGACTAATCCATTTTGCTGATCTTCCATGTTCGATTTATACGAATGAATTCTGCTTTCAAAACAAAAATCTACCAATCCCTATAATTAATAGCTCCTTTAATGAATTGCTAGAACATAGATTCCGGAAATCTTTCATAATTGTTACAGATGCATCTAAAAACCCAAACATTACTTCCATAGCAGGTGTAACACGAACTACTGCATTTTCTTATAAAATAAATTCAATCAACTCCATCTTCACGGCTGAAGCACTAGCGATTTGCCAAGCTTTGGATGAACTAACAGAAATCCATAATAATCTGCTTTTTCTATCCGATAGTTATTCAGTTTTATCTGCATTACATAACTTTTCTAACAAATCCCCTAAGGTGATTCATAGGTTGGCCAGTAAGATTCTTATTCTTTCTCATTATAATACGCAGATGATATTTCTTTTGATTCCGGGTCACTCAAAAATTTATTAGAATGAACTAGCTGACAAAATCGCAAGATCAGTAACGGAATTTGATTTAAATATCGACTGGATAGCTTCAGAAGACATCCATGGATACAATTATTATAACAGACTAGAAAAAACTAACGGAAACTTTTATTGCAGCAAATACTTTGAAATTTTAGGCAACATTTCAACCATTGATATTATTGCTAATTGAAGGAAAAACAGGAGAGGAAATTCTAGGAATCCGATGGCTCAGCAAAATGATAACATACCCTTAGTTTTTTAAATAAATTCAATTTGCAGGATAATGCTCTTTGTTCTACCTGTAGTCAGGGCCGTCTTAAGGAATGGGCCAACTGGGCACTGGCCTCGCCTTTGAGGGGGCCTCGTCTCGTTCTCTACTCAATAAAATCATGATCAGAATAATTTTAATCGTCAAATGTTATTGCCGGACATGACTGGTTGAAGAAAGTTACTTCTATATCAAATACTTTTATTTACGACGTTTGCTGAGAATCAGGGAAAATATTAGTTTTATTTCTAAAGCGAGATATGTCCAATTTATTGATAAAAATGCTGCTGTGGGAAGGACAGTCACAGACATAACAGACACTCCTTCCAGTGTCCTTTTATTTATTTGCGCACGTGAGTTAAGGATCGCTCATGAATGAACAAGAGATACACTTGAGCCCCTAATAGAAGTGTTAAAACAAATTCCCGATTTTATAACAGGCGTCAGGGCTAATAAAAAGAGGGTTGAAATGACCCTGAAGGAAATCCAACTTTTTTCGAAGAAACAAGTGGTTTACGGTTCTAAATCGGCAATTCATTCCTTTAAATTTAATTTCTTTGAAACAGCAAAAGGTAATTATGTTTTTATTTTTGATAATTGTATTTGAGATTTATGATAATATACAAATATTTATAACTCATTAAAAAAGTAAAATAATATGTAATTGTATTTGGTTTCTTTTATTGACAGAGTTATAAAAATAGTATCCTGTTTTAAAAAAAATCTGCTATTTTATTTTGTAAACTTTCTTCTCTCTCCCCCTGAACAACATGAAATAGTCTCTTAACTGTTTATAAAATTATATATAAATACTAACTGATACCACCCGCTTCGCTGGGTAGGCGATAATATTATATTTCGCAACCTATACGTAAAATATTAAGAAAATTTTCATTTTTTAAACGATAATGGTAATTTAAATTTAAAAAGTTAAGAAATAGATTGTCTTTAATAATAGTTATCCACCACTTTCAAAAATATGAGAAAAATAAAAAAAAAAAAAATTAGTAAAAAGTCACCCCATATATATGAATAAAACTCATTCCACCGTATATATGTTACACCTTATATTGAAAAAGATTCAATTTCTTGTTAGAAGATTCATCATGTGCTTAGCTTTCAAATGAAATATCCTCAAAATGGCATCGTGTATATCATAAGATTTTTGTCCTAAATTTGCAAAACTAAAAAAAAAAAGTCTAGCAAGTCGGGCCATCCAAAATGTCTTACGTATGTTATAGAATCTTGAGTTCGTTCATGCACGTAGCGAGGCTCTCCAATAAACGAAGTTTGTCTTCCGTATGAAGTAACCATTTTAGTAATTTTCAAAATCCCGCTACGTTTTGCGGCTAAACTACACTTTCACCAACCGTGGCATTCCAAAATTATTTATTTCTATCACTAAACCTGCACGTTTCCTAATTTCAACATGCAAGAAATTTCATATAAAGAGCCCCTCCGCCAAAATCTTGCCAATTCTCCATTAGCACTTCAATATAAAATTATTTGGTATTTTTCCATTCGCATATGCAAATCTCACCAAGTAAACTTAATGGGTGGCAATACACAGTATACATATAAAAAAATAAATTCCGTTTGGCGTCAGTCATATCATTTTTGGCGATAAAGTCCCCAAAATTACATAACCGACGGATAAGAGTAGATTAACGGATGAAAATTACATTTTGGATTAGAGTTCCGTAAAATCCGTTCTTAGTGAGCGTCTACATCGCAAAATGAGTAACTATGCTAAATTTCAAGTCAATCGTTTGTATAATCTTTGAGATCTCGTGATGAGTCAGTCAGTGGTATTTCGCTTATATATATATATAGATTTTAATAGACTCTTCAGAATATTTTTATAATGATTAATATGCATAATTGCGCGTTTTCTTCATTCTGAATGCGCTATGATATTCCAAAAGAATTTCCGATGTGTATTGTCATTCAAAGAAATATTTTTATTTGCTTCTGATATGGAAAGCGTTATTTTACTCGATTAAAAATTCAAATGACTGTTCTTTTTTATTATTATTGAAACCCAAATAAAAAAAAGAACATCTATAAAACGAATATATTACATTACTACTGTTTGTAGTTATGTAATATAAATGTAGAAAAACAATCATATAACAGGAATCCTACAGTACGATTTGGTAATTAGGTAAATAAATGTCTGAACAACAATTTGATGTTTTAAGAGTAAATATTAAAAGTGAAGAAAATTTCGGTACAAAATAAGAGATTTTTAGGGTATAAGACCCCTCACTAGAAATGTTCTACTTACGCGTGTTTGTTTAATCAGTTAATCAGATCAGCTACAGAAAATTGAAATTTATTAAAAATACTTTAATTTTATACAATTTTTATTTATAAACTTGTGAGCGAGTTCTCTTTTGAAAAGTACAAATAAAAAAGGGGGAAGGGAAAGCGAAATTTTATACATAGTTATCTGCATATTACATGAGATAAGGCAAAATGATTTTTAGAACAGCGTATTTATTTATTTTTAGTAGCAAAATAACAATTCTTTTTCGAATAAATCGTCCCCAAAATGTGTGTGTGTTATTTTAAAAAAACCTCTTAATTATTTTTAGGATATAAATAAAAAGGGAGCCATCATTTACTAAATTATTCATAATTTTTCTGTACATCATCTCGTACAGGTTTAAAAGTGGATTTTAAGCTATAACTGGTCATTTATTTTAAGTTTTACTGGTCATTTATTTTTTAATAACTGATCATTTTATTTTAAAACTTCACACATGTGGAAAATGGGTACTCTAGTTAGTATTGATATAAAACCTTTAAGACTACCGTCGACACGACACCAAAAAATCCCGAATGTAATGTTAATCTTATGGAGTTTCGTACTTTTCTATTTACATCTAGGGTATCGCTTTTAATTGCATGAAATAAAATAAATTCGAAAGAGCGAAAAAAAAAAATGTTTCTTTGGTTTTCAATTTTTTAAAAGTGTTTGCAAGTATTTTTAAATATTTTCATGAGCATGGATGCTTAGTTAATGATAAATTACCGGCAGCGGAAACTGGACTTACTGCAAAAAATTAAGATGAATGAATTAGAGAAGCTACTTTCTTTTTTAAACTATCCTTTGAATTGACTTTTTGACACATATTGACAAAGTAAATCTATTTCTCCAGATTCTCGAAAGGTTTAAAATCGTTAATGATATATATAAAAACCAAAAGAGACTCTTTTGACTATTATGAGTCAAAAATAAAGGAAGCATCCTTTATAAAGGAATATCAAAGTGTTCACAAGGGTGTGTAAGACAACCCCGTGTTAGGGTAATTTTCCTTGAAGGAAATAGAGACACCGACACGACGTTTGAAAACAGCCACAGCCAGAAATTTAAAATAGAGAGAAACCTTTTTACCAATAATCGACTCACTAACTTACAATTTACAAACGCGTTGTAAAAAATACGAGAAGCTTTTTGAAATTTTTGGCATTTTTTCAAAATATTTCTAATTTAGATGAGATAGATATTAAAATAGCATGCGAGAAAATATCAAAATTTTACGATAAAGATATCAATGGAGAGGAACTGAATTTGGAATGCAAGCATACCAAGTCATACATGGCGAAAAGCTGAAGAAAAAGCAAAGAGAAGAAATGGAAAAAGAAAGATTAATAAAAAATATAATTCTACTAATGGATTAGTTTTTATTAACGTCGCATTAGAAACAACACGAGGTCTATATTGGCGACGGACCTCGTAATTTTGTACCTCAGTTAAGTGACGAGAACAACACCTGAGCTGGCATCCCCCTCTTCTAACTTCCACACCACGCCAAGGGAGGACTTTGGGCCCCGACAGATTTAACCTGCATCAGCCGCGTGCTTAGGCTACCGCGGCCACAATTCTACCAATGGAGATAAAGAACAGTTGTTGGATGAGGGGACTGGAATTGGGATCAACACATTCTTTACATACAAGTATAATGAAAAACTATTCACTGTGTTTCTCAATATTAAAATAATAATGAGAATTTTCTTTTCAATGATTATTACTGACGCGAGTGGTGAGCGTTCATTTTCAAAACTAAAAACTGGTCAAAAACGAATTGAGAAATTGTATGACTCAATCCCATTTGAATAATTTAAGCTTAATGAGTAGTAAAAATGAAACATTATTAACAATTGATTTTGAAGACCGAATTAATGATTTTACAAATTAAAAATGTAGAAAACGAATATTTACATAAAACCTCATTTTACTGTGGATTATTTTTATAGATTTGTGCATGCATATACACCAAATTAGATTAAAGGTTCGCAGGTGGAGCCTATTTTTTGATGAGGGCCCAGGGCCTCAAGAAGTCTTATGACGTCCTTGCCTGTAGTAGGATCGATGATCTAGAACACATTCTCTTAATTTGCGCAAACTATACCTCCCATAGAAATGAAATCTGGAACATTCTTCAGTTAGATTCCTGTTGTATTATCACTTTAAGAGAACTTTTACAGAAAGCATAATATTGAATGAAAAGAACTTTGGTTTTTTTTTTTTTTACAGAGAACGAAATTCTTTGATATTTATTCAGATAGGGATAACGACCTTTGTTGACCTACATCCCTTCCATGAATCAATCAATTGCGAGCTGCCTTGAGCTGCGTCTGGACGGTCAAGATCAGCTAACTCTCGAATGCAAACGAAAAAATGAGAAAGTCTCGAAAAATGACCAAACATCTTAATTGGTGCCGGATAATAGAATGTGCTGAACTATTGAATGCCGGATAAAAGAGCACTTATTGTAGCTTAAAACATCAACAGTTTACATACTAATGAATTTCATGGATAAGGACAACTGTTTTGGAGGCAAAATTCAGCGAAAAGTCCGATTCAGGAGTCGATTGGTTCCACTTACGGCACACATTGACGCAAAAATTCTGGGCATTAAGAAAACATGAATAGCAAATTTCTACAATTCAGTCATATTTTAATGATACAATGAAAACTTGAAGCATGACAAGTTAGTTCAGGGGTTTTAGGCATATAGCCAAGAAACCCTTATGCAAAAAAATTGAGTATTATTATTCTGAACAACATACGAGGTTGTTGAAATAAAACAAACTGTTCACTCTTTTTAAAACCAAAAAACTTATGCAAGTTTGACAGAAATTAATCTTTCATAGCAGTATTTGTTTATGAATGTTGTACCACATACAACACAAAGACTAATGGCAATTTTTCTTAAGTTGGCCAAGTCAATAATTAAAACAAGCTTCTCCAAATTTCTTCACCTCAACAACGTGGGACCTTTGAGTCAATCTACACATTAATGGAACCAGGATTCATATTGTAACATCACCATGGTGGTAATGTGAAACAGCACCATAACTTGCCATGACAATGCATCTGCTTTTCTTCATTGCAATTTGTAAATTATAAAAACAAATAAAAAATATTATAGTCTACCTTATTATAATTCAAATTAAATAAAAAAAAATCTCCTTTAGTGAGAATACAAACCCTGTATTCGAACTGGATGGCTCATGCTTCAAATTTTTTATCAAATTATAGATAACTATTGATTTTAACAATCAAAATGAAAAGCATGACCTTGGTAATGTTTGAAATATATTTCAAATGAACGTGGATAAAATGTACTGATAAGACATGATAGAATGCATGTGAAACAAGAGAGGATTGTTATATCACACAAACCTTAAGTTTATTTGAAGAATTCTCGTAATATAAAAAATAATAATAATAAAATCAAAACATACAAATAAACAAAAAATATGTAAAATTGTTTAAATGAGTAAATAAATTTTATTTACTTCTTCCAAAACTTTACAATTAATTCATTTTAATTTCAAAAGCAAGATAATGTATGAAAAAAAGAAAAAAAATCCACTACACATCAAGTGATGAGTAAAAGTTTATTATAAGATATGAATAGATATTTTTTTGTTAGTTTTATTGTTTCAATCTAGAATTTTTTTAATGGTTACTTGAAGAAACATGCAGTTTGAAAATATTTAGTGTATAAGCCCCCCTCCCATTTAGTGTATAAGGACTGAATTTCATAACCTTATGCATGATTCAATTGCTAATGATAACGCATATGGGGTGAAAAATTTATATCAGTTAGCCCTAATTTAAAGTGCTTTAAAAAAAAAAAAAGTTGAATTTAAAATCATTAAGTCATACATAGGATTGTAGATTACGAAATGCAAAACAAAGAGTATATATTTTAAAAGTAAGAGTAAAGCATAAAAGTAAAATGAAAACTTTCAATATTACAAAAATGAAGTTAATATTTTCAAGTAAAATATTTTGGTAATACAGACGAAATAACATGTCAAATGATGAAGAATATATATGATTAAAATCTTCCATGAGAAAAGTATAATCTATATTTGAAGACTTTGTGAAAATACAATCATGTATTACACTTCTATCATAGCACATAAAACATCATTGTAAAGAATACATTATTATTAAAAGAAAAAAAAAAAAAAAAAAGTGGAAAGTTAAAACTTTTCTACTCCTTTGTAGTCAACTGAGGTTCGAGGTAACAACAAGTATCAATATTATGAATGGAATTTTAGAGAACATGCTTCAGAAAAAACAAGAGCATACTAGAAGGGAGGGAGGTGGGAACTGAATTAGAGAAACAAAGAAAGCGGTAATTTATTTATTTATTTTTTCAAATTACAGTTATATAGATAACAGCAAAAATTATGCAAAACATATGTCAAAATATTCATGAATTTAGTTTAAATATATTTATATAAAATTTTTTATTAAAAAATAAAACATGGAAAGAATTTGGGTGATTATAGCTATATAAAATTCTTGAAATCTCATTAAAATAATAAAATTATGTTTTTTCTCATAGACAATCTTTATCTATGAAGCTAAAATTGATGTACGATGAATTTGGAAATAATTCCTTGATTTAAAAAAGTGTCATTAATATTGCAAAATGATTCTTCATAATAATAAGTTAATCTTTTTTTTTAAAAAAAAATCGGAACTGTTTTTAGTTTTCTACAATTCACTAAAATAAGATTATATTATTCACTAACATTTTCAGAAAAAATAAATTATTCAATTTTTCTTAGAATCACATATTTTCAAAAATTCAGCAATAAGATAAAGTGTCAAATTATGGCAACAGTTTTAAAGATTATATCTTAGTGTGTGTGTGTGCAATGTCATGTGTGAATGGAAAAGAATAAAGAAACATATTTAGGATTGCTACTGTTACCTCCACAAACTTAATTCAAAGGTTTTCACTTTTGGCTATGAAACTAACAAAGCCATTCAAACCTGGATTATTCATAAATATTAATGCAGAAACTGCTATTCCCATAAATAGATGAATAAATGTGCACAAATGTAAAAAAAAGTATTTTGCACATTTGTAGTAAATTAAAAAAAAAAAAAAAAAAAATGTAATACATATAATAAATTATTAAATATTCTCCAGAAATAAATACATTTCAATTAAAGCCATACCATATATTTTAGTGCCAATTTGAAGCATTTGACATATCCCCCCCCGAGACCTTTCATTTGATTTTGAGAATTTGTTTACAAGTCTTGTTTTTTTATTAAATTTATGATTGTGAAATTTGTTAATTTCTGTTATTGCCATTTCAGAAATCCCCCTTCCCCCAAAAGGAGAACCATGGAATTCGAAATAACACATCTTAAATGACTAAGCAATAGAAAATTATTAATAAACACTGTACTCAGAAAAAAAAATCATACAAAATTAAAGATCAGGCATGAAAATTTAAAAATGGCATTTAGTACAGCACATTAAATTTTAAAAATTGGCATTTAGTACAGGCACAAATCAGAATTCAGTACAGTGGAGATCAATTCACTCAAGTCTAAAAATCAGCAGGCAATGCATGTAGGTCATTTTAAACAAGACTACATAACTCAACGAATGAGTATGACAATCAGTGAAATGATCAATGAAATTAAAATGTTTTGAAATGAGATATTTGAATCAGGCACATCTTAAATTAGTGGATTTGTAAATGGTCTTTATGTCAGAAAGTGTACTAGTTATACCCGTAACATTATTTACTATTATCATAAAAGAAGGCATGAAATGATAGGGAATAGTAACAAGTAAACTTTCTCTAATTTCACAATACAATCATCCTAAAATACATTATGGGTAAGATCAGTGTCTGTATCTTTTTTTAAAAAAATAAATGTTTGCTTATCTCCAAGCAATCAAGGAAAAAAGACAAATGAATATGTTAACTATTGTAAATATTTTATAGTAAATCAAGACGATTTTAAAATTTCATTTTATTGACTTTTTAAGAAAGAATATTGTTTCATTTTTAATTTGTGTGCTATAAAATTTATTTTATGTTACTTTATATATAACATAAAAAAATATATTGTTTTATATTTAATAAAAAAATTACTTTATGACCTTTCATATTTTGCAGACATGTTCTATGTTTATGTATACCAATAAGTTTAATACATTTCTACCAAACATTTTAGGTTATGAATCAAAAACGATATATTAAGGAGATTGTACTGATATGTTCTCCAAAGATTGCTTACAATAATCTACCACAAACAGCACAAAATGCATAATTTCATTTCCAAAACAAGAAATAAATTTTATTATCGAAAAATATCAACTAGGTACTATTCCACTCTCCCTAATTAAGAATTATCATCACAGACATACATACCAGTATTACATTATTTCTAATCAATCAAAAATACATAACATTCAAAAATTTTATAATCAACACAGAAAAAAAATTCATTAACAGCTTTAATTGCAAACATTTTATGTAAAATTTATAACTAGAAGAAATTACTTAAATAACTACTAATATAATTTTTAGTTTTAAATTTATTTAATTAAAGTGATTGTAAAATTCTCTTATTATCATAAATATATTTTTTAAATTTCAGGATAACTCTAATGCTTTCAGATTTTTCTTTAACATTATCTTTTTTCCCCTTTTTCATATTTAACTTGGAAATTGTATCTGAAGACAATCCATTTGGTATTTGAACATTCACTTTTCCACTCTGGCCAAATGAGCCTTCAATCACTCCAATCTCTCCAGTTGAAAGTACAACTTTCAAATTTGTAAATATTTGGATATTTGTTTCTTTTTTAAATAAATCCTTCACTATGACTTGATAATCATTTACCATTCGATCAACAAAACCTTCCCTAGATTTCTCTTTATATACTCGTAACTTTGAAAGACATTCATTATCGACTTTGTTTGAAATTACAGACAATATCTTTCCATGAAAAGCTAATCGACACACATTTGCATGAATATCTGTTTCCAACTTTGATGCAATATAAATACTATTCAGACTTAAAATGACAGGCTTATCAAACTGAAGTACAGCAAAAACATCTCCTAATTCAGCGTTTTCAGGCGATTCACTGTCTGGAATTTCATCCACATACAAATAATCATTTTCAAAATTAAATCCATTCGTTTTCTCCAATTTATTTTGACTTAACTTTAAGGATGAAAAAAATACACATTTTGCCATCACTGTATCATGCATGATACTAACGTGAAATTTAGAATTTGAAAGGCACTTGCTTTTGAAATAAGGTATCTTATTAACACTTACAACTACTATTTCTGTAGTCCCCATACATCCAGGTGTGCAAACCATACCCCGCTCTAACACTTTAGAATCAAATTGTGTGACACAAATACCTACTCTATCTCCCTGTAAAGCTTTAGACACAGGTTTTTTAAACATTTGGATGCTTTTGACTTTACGAACCATCTTGGCAGCAGGAATTTCTATGGAATCTGAAAGAGTAATACAACCCTGAACAACTGTACCAGTCATCACTGTTCCCTGACCTTTTATAGCAAAGCAATGATCAACAGCAAACATAAATGGCCCTTTTTCACACCGCTGAGGTACATAGGTATGTTGTTGTAACGTCAGTACTAATATATCAATTCCAATGGGTTTTTCCTCACAAGCAGGTTTTGCTGAAACTGGAACAATAACCGAGTCTTTAAATTTTGTTTTTTCTAATGTTTTAAGTATTTTCTTCGATATTTTTTGGACTGACTGTTCAATTTTACTTTTAGGTAGAAGATCAATCTTATTCAGAACTACAATCATATGATTACACGTTATTTCTCCAAGTACTAAGCACTCTGCGGTCTGAGTTTGTATCCCTTTGGTAATGTCAATCACTAACATTATTAGATCGATTATTTGTGCTCCACCAATAATAGTCTTAATAAGGGAAGCATGTCCGGGGCAATCAACTAGTGTAAATTGCAAAATTTCATAATTTTGATTTTTAATATGATCAGGAACATCAACACTAAATGAAGAAAATCCAAGATCAATTGTTATTCCTCTCTCTTGACTCTGGGGATTTTTGTCAAAAGATGCAGTGGAAGCAACAGTACTCAATGTCTTCGATAATGAGGTTTTCCCACTATCAATATGACCCAAAACACCCACATTGAAATTCAAGACATTTGGCATTATAATATACTTGCGAGAAAATTGTTTCCACTCGATGAAACAATCCTTTATAATATTTTAGATTAAAATAGTTCTAATACTGAATGAACATCCATTTTTCAATGAAAAAGCATAAACATGTAAAACTTGGTTATTGCGTAACACAATTTACAGCTACGGTTAAGGGTCCGTAAAACTTATAAAAAAAAAAAAAAAAAAAAAAAAAAAAAGCTTTGGTTTAAGTCAACTCTTCTTACAATGTGGATAGCTACCCCAAAATTGGTCGGGAAAATTTAATTTAGATTGAAGATTTGGTTTGAGGAAAGTGTAGAAATGAAGGATGAAGACTTTCACTCATCACATCCTCTTTTTTTAGTAAAGATAGCCTAGTCGAAGCGAACCATCGGGGAATCTTTACTTAGAGGGTTTGAAGGTTTTTTCCGAAACGTGCAAAACAGAGCAATTAACGTTCCAATGTAGTAGTCGTCCAATTGTCGGTACGTCACACACGATGACGTAGGAAAGATCCTTAAAAAGCTGAGTAATGAGGCTTTCCTCCGCTACATAAAAAGGTTCTATACAATTATACCTTTTATAAAAACTGTATTTTAAAAAATAAATTCCTTGTATCAGTTTCCAACCCTGCTACATAAAAAAATTATAAAATATTTTTTATACAGATAGTATTTAAATATTGAAGGAATTTAACAAAATTCACTCACTAATAATAATAAAAAAAAAAGCTCCAAATAAACTTATATATTTTGTAATTCATCGTATTTACAAAAAAATAATTCTCTCATATAAAAAAGTTCCAAATACAAGTATATATTTTGTAACTGACCGTATTTAAAAAATACATTCTCTCGTAAAAAAAAGTTCTAAATACAATTACATATTTTATAATTGTTCGTACTTAAAAAAATACATTATCTAATTAAAAAAGTTCCAAATGCAATTGTATATTTATCATTCATAGTATTTTGAAAAATACCATCTCTCTCTCTCATATATATATATATAGGTTCCAAATGCAATTATATTTTTGTATTAATTGCATTTTGAAAAATTAATTCTTTTCCCAATTTCGAATTCTGCTACATATAAAAAAGTTTCAAATACGATTATATCTCTTATATTTATTACATTTCATAAAAAAATATATTTTTTGCGCTATTTTTAAGCTCATTTTTCTTTTTTAAAATTTTTACAACACTTTTGGTGAATATTTTAAATGCTGTTAAGGAAATTAAAAATTTAAGGAGATTGTATGCTTCAGAGAGGAGGAGGTATGTCAGCACGCAGAAAAAGATATATATACTACATTCCATTATATATAGAACTTACAATTTTATTAATTGAAGTAGTTTATAATTATTAAAATTATGAAAACATATTATTTAATCAAAATCGAAAGCCATAAAGCTTATCAATTTGTGTTCACGACCTCTAGGTACCGTAGTGTTCTTTTTCTCTCCCATGGAGTTTACTGTCTGTGATAAACATGAGTGACGTGCCCCTGGGATACGATAGCGATGTTTCGACTCTCCTTCTTGTCAACCAATTTTACTTTTTTCCGTTTTTCAAACATTTAAATCATAGTTACACCTTTTTTTGCCCAGCATAGCCGTATTTGGCTCTCGCACTATAAAACTTCACCAACTTTCACTTATCAATTTGTGAGAATAGTAACAAAAAATATAGACTGAATTTCTACAAGTGAGATTTTGTTTTTCTCTCTTCTCCTTTGTTTTTTAATTCTAAAGTAATTATTACATTTATTTCATAACTGTTCAAATAAAAAATTATAATAGAAAAAATTGAAAAAAATCATTTCATTTGTAATGTTCAATCTAAAGAAAAAGAAATTCAATAAACTTACTTTATTTAATTTTGGGGCATTTTAGATGAAATAATACTACATTTCGTTTCGTTCTTCTCTTTCAATACTCAATTTAATTCCTTTGAATAGAATTGCACATGTATTGTAAATTTGTACAAATAGTCTTGTATTTCTCAACGGCATTTCTTCATAAAATTTTGTAAAACTTTTATTATTTGGCTTCTATTTTTAGTAATTTTTTTTTTAAAATTCAATAGATGTCAAATTTGACAAGATTGTATTTGATTAAGCATTTTGTGAAATTTTTTTAACTACTTTTTAAATAATTTTATTGCATTCTCTTTACGCTTAATTCAAGTTAGCAGTATTTGAATCAACGTCATTTGATTGTAAATGCAAACTGTATAAGCTGTTCCTTATGGATGTCGTTGATTAGAATTGATTCTGAGAATTTTAAAAGCATTTTTTCAAAAAATAACATACACAATTCAGATTCGTATTTACATTTTCTCAATTTTTATTGTTGTAATCAAGGACATTTTTAACCATTTTATAATTATGTAAACATATTTAGAATTTCTACTTTTAGTTTTTTTATTAATATATTACTGATATTTTAACGAGAAAAAAAAATTGGTGTAAAAGCTGATTAAAAATCAAATTGGTAATAAAACTTCAAGACATTAAATTACAGCTTTCGAACTTAAGGCTCCCGTCTAGCCGCCATTTTGATTTCGTGGACGTAATGTTAATCCTATGGAATTTTGACTTTAATTCTCACATCTTTATTATTTGATCTATTTGAATGCAATAAAGTGCATTTGAAAGAGCAAAAAATAATCTATGCTTCTGTGGAATTACTTTTTTCCTCCGATTTTTAAAAATATTTGAAAATATTCTTTAAAGACCGGAAAACTCAAAAACGAATGATTAAAATAAGAATAAAAATATTTTTAAAATTCTTAGGAAAAAAGTAATTCCACAGAAGCATTCATTATTTTTTGCTCTTTCAGATGCACTTTATTGCATTCAAATAGATCAAATAGTAAAGATATGAGAATTAAAGTCAGAATTCCATAGGATTAACATTAAGCTAACGAAATCAAAATGGCGGGTAGACGGGAGCCTTAAATTATATGATTGATCATTTATAAAATTTTTTTTAAGACATGGAAAATATATTCTCCATGTGAAAGCACAAAAATTTCGAATCAGAATTATTTCGACTTAAAACACCTACCTACAAATACTTTCGCCCTTGAGTCATTACAACTTCCAGATCAAAACTGGAGAAAAAAAGCCTCTCTTGCGTCTTGCTTTGAAACATTGAATTAGTCACAAGAAAAGTAAAACAAATTTATAGGATTCAGTTGTTTAATTCCATTTTAATATTGATAAAATAAAATATTTCATTTAATATTACAATGAACTAGCATTTGACTTCATAATTTCAAGTATCATCTATGTTAAAATCCAGATGGTAAAAAATATTTCAATAAAATTTATAAAACTCCAATCAATAGCTTATTTTTCGATACTGATCAAGCATAAATACCAAAGTTTTTTTTTTTTTTTTTTTTTTTTTTTAAATAGATTAATTATATCACAGCAAATTTTTATGCGTTCAAAACCCTTGTTATCCGTATTCTCCTCAGACATTACAAATCTCCAGGATAAGCTTTTAAAAAATTTAATTTAATATGAATTTCATTTAAGGAAAATATGTGATTTTTTTTTTAATATTTTCCAAGGTATATTTGGATACTATATACTGAACATAAAAACTCCTACTTATTTTAATGTTTGTCGCATTTTTAATAACGTTATTTCAGAAATTTCAGAAAAAGTATGATAATTCTAGAGTAAAATGGAGCTCAACATTTTCTGTTCTTTTAAGAAACTGTAAGAAATAGTTATCGTAGAAACATCATTAAAATCTACTGAATCAAATATTCCTACATTACAAAAGCATTTTCAAACATATATTTAAATTGTACTGATAATCGTATTTCAATTTAAAAATATTGTAAAAAAAATATGTTCATGTCTAATAGTGTCTTGTAAATAATTTAGATTTTTATGACATCAAGCATTTTATTGTTCAAATTATAATAACGAATTTTATGTGTTAACTTTTTTTTTCTTTTCCTCCTTCAAGTAATTAATTTTTTTAACCTTTTACTTTTTAAAAATTTCTCATTGTTTATCAATATTTTTCTGATTTCTTGGAGTATTTCATTCACAACACGAGAAATGACTTTTCAAAAATTTATGGAAGATTATTAACATTCTCGTCATTGCATCTGTGAAAACAGTTATAAAAAGTTGATTGATAATATCTGTAGAGAAAAATGTTATTGTTCTCTTCAAATACTAAAGATTTGATTAAAATTTTTATAGAAGTTGAATCTAGATGAAAGATATGTAATGCAGGAATGAATTATCAACTTTTTTTCAACTTTAAAAAGTTCTTACAATTAAACAATTATAAACTTATTTAAGAATAATTGCAACAAAATATTAAAAGTTTTCATTTCCGTTTTTCTTATTTTTTCATTGTTTTATATTAAATGATATCAAAGTGTGATATTGTTATGGAACAGTTTTTGCTAAATCGGATTTTTAGCACGTAACATATTATCTAAAAGTTTTTAACCCGTTTTGCTCATCATATTTCCGTAATGAGCAATGAGGCAAAATTACAATTGATGCACACTTTTAAATTGTGAATTGTTATTAGAAATTAACATGTATAATGAACCAAAACGAAACATGAATAAGGGCTGAATCTTTAAATTTTTAAGCATTACACTTTTCTCTCATTCACAGAGTCGAATAATCTACAAAACTAAAGTTTATTCTATTCTATATGATATGTGGGATCCTTCAAATAACATGATTTTCATTCTGATAGACTCAGAAGAACCGGGAGCATCTATTAAATCTCAGGGTACCACTTAAATTATTTTAAATAATTAATTATTGTTTCTGTAGAGTATTTAGTTGCATTCAATAAATAGAATTAACTCATTGAATAAAATTTACATTCTAAAGATTTCAAAATGGCTAATTACATACATAAAACACTTGAATCTGTTTTTAATAATTTACATGATAATCATTTAGATTAATAACTTTGTTTAGTGTACTTCACTTATTTATTACAAGGAAAGTATCAATTTATGAATGCTTTAAACTTATTATAATATAAAATAAAAAGAGAGAGAGAGAGAGAATTTTTTTAAAATCTGAATTATCAATTTTTTTTTCAATATGTAAAGTCCATTTATTAAAAATTATATTATCTTTTTAAAATTGTTATACGACTGCTTCCGAATTAAATGATTTTTGAATTAATAAGTCTTGCAATGTCTTAATTTTCATTGAGTTTAATAATTTTTGTGTATGAAAACTGGGGTAAACTATGACATGCAATGAAATACAGTTATTGTATGAATACTCATTAGTGGAATTATAAAGGAAAACCTTAACTATTCCACACAGCAATATATCTTTTGAAATATTTGAAGGCGTTGCCTTAAACTTTTACTCTGAATATCTTATAAAACATTGCATTTGCCAAATGAATGTTTATTTCCCTTTAATCAAAGATCAAAAATTCAAAAACATGTTTAAATATTTGTAGCATGATCATATATTTCAATTTCACAATCTTTAGTAAATACATTAAAAATTTATAAACGTTATAAAATTATTTTATATGTATCAAAATAATTCATGCAATCATATACTTAAATGTTGAAATTGTTATTTGAATTAAGGCTGAAGTTCTTCAAGAAATGTATAATATTATAAAATTTCGAAAAATTAGTAAAATATTAGTCTTTATAATCAGGAAGATCAATTTAAAAGAAAAGAAAAATATTGAGTGTTTATGAAAGTTATACAATTTCAATTAAATTCCGATTTTCTCAAATCAACGGTGATTGATTAAAAAGTTTTATTAACTTCGAACTAAAAGCAACACAAGGACCATTGGGGACAGGCCTCATAATTTTGAACCTTGGTCTTGTGACGAGGATGACACCTGAGCTGGTACCCCCTCTTCTAACTTCCACACCACTCCAATGGAGAGACTTTAAGCCTTGACAGATTAAACGTGCATCAGTCTCGACTGCACAGCAGGTTTTCAATAGCATCAATTCGATGATGAATTGTTTTAATATTGTTTAATTCTCTGAAACTCAAAATAAATATCTGTGAATTGACACACACATTATACGCTAATAAAGAGCAAATGTACATTAAATATACGTTTGTTTAAAAAAAAAATTACAAACATCGGTTGTCTAAAAGTCAATAAATATGATATATTTTTTTAAGAAAATCAGTTGTTTTTTTTGACAATTATATTACTGATCCATTAGTAATGGTTTCTTATCAAATAATAATTCAAAAAAAGATCTATATTATTCTCAAGAAAATTCTTACATTTCTTCTTCAAAATGAGTAAAATAATTGATAAATATATTTTTTCTACATAAAAAGTTATTCGTGATTAATTGAATTGTTTGCTTTTCATACATGATTTCAATAACATTAGCATGTTTTGTGTGTGTGTTAGACAGAAAAATATTACTTAAATTCTAAGAGTAATACTCAGAGTCTTGAGTGATAAAAGAAAGTGAAAAAAGTAATAATAAAAATACGTAAAGGCAGGAAATATGATTTTGAATTCAGTCCTTAGGGTAATATTTTTCTAATCATGAAGTGTAATAATGCTTGAAGAGACCTGAAACTATTGAGAATCGGGGTGGAAACCTTCCTGAGATCCTCTTATTTGAAAATAAATTTCCTCTATAAAATTCCACCTCAAATATATAATAAGCATTTATTTAATAAAATTAAATATTTGAAGTGACCTAAAGAATAAAAACATTTTAAACTAGAGAAAATAGGAACAATTTTCATCTAGCAGACAAACATATACTTAATGTAGCTTATTAATCTGTCATTTTTGATAATGCTGAAGATAGCTTTTAATAAACTTTGAAAAGTTTCTCTCTCACGAACCGACTGAAATACACACTGTCAAAAATTTCTTTTATTCCCAAACATATATTTAAAAATTTAAGATTTTATGGAGGTATAAGCTGGACATCCCCAACAACTTTGTAAGGAAGGAATTGCTGACACGCATTACATCAATAAAATCGAGAATGATTTATAATCATACGGAAATCGAGAATGAATGCGACATTTGAGAAAGAATATTGCCCCTGAAAGCAATTATCTCGTTTCCTTTTGTATAAGGATTGTTACGACTTGTAACTTTTCTGTAAGAGATTGTACCCGACACTTTTTGAAACTAACCCTTAAACACATTGCGCATTCAAAAATTTAAAGATTCAGATCGATAAGTTTAGAATGGTTGAACACTAAAGAGATTTTTTGACGTTTTATCTGTCGTGTGAGTTTCAACTCTCTATTGTTTGACACGAAAGAAAAGAAAATGCGAGTTTTTCCACAGCAGTATTCTAACAACCAAGTATGACAGTATATTATTTTTAGTTTTAAACTTAAAAAAAAACGAAGTAGAATATTTTATTTGCAAGCAACTTCTGTGGTGGTGATAAAGTCGAGAAATGCAACACACTCGGCAGAATTTTAGAATTAAAATAATCAGCGAAAGCGCAAACAAACATTGGCCTCTTACTATAAATTATATATTTAGTATTGTATTTTTATTGTGTTTAAAAATTCCACTGTACTTATAAAAACTTGTTTTTTAAAGATTGTAGAAGAGAAAAACAGGGGGAGGGGGGGGGGAATGTAAGCATTGCTAGTTTATTTTTCAGTTTCTCTTGAAGTCTTAACATATGTTTATAAATAAGTTTGTGACATTGGGCTATTCGCGGTTTCTCTTCTCTAACCTTAGGGACTTTCAATTGAGATTGATTGCTTTCGCTAAACAACCTTTGCCCAACCAAAAATGAAACGTGATGAAGAATGTAATATGCAAAGCAGTTAGGAATGAAGTGAAGCGGTTAAATTAAGAAGTATATAAACTCCATCTGAAGGAGTAGAGAAAAAGAGGAGAAGGAGGATCAGAGAGGCGTTGCAACGAGAGGAGGTGGAATCTAAAGGTTATAGTATTGGAAAGCTGACTTAAGGATTAGAGTTGAGGTCCGAGTGTAAAACACTCGGATTGAGAATTGTTCTAGTGTTTTCAACAGTTGTTCCAGATTAAGACTTGCAGTTGGTAAGAAGCTGTTAGATTATTATTGGTGGGTTGAATTAAGGTGTTAATAAACTTGACCAGGAGAGTTATATTATTACTGTCTTAGAGGTTATATAGTAATAAATGTTGAAAGTGTTTTGGTGACTCTGTAATTATTGGTGTCATATTGTTTAATATTAGATATTAGTGATGGCACAAGATAACATCCGAGGTAATAGGATGTTACAAGTTGAATATCAATAAAAAAAAAGACTTAAAATATTTTAAAGCATTTTATAATTATCATGTTTTCTAAAGTTTTTTTTTAAAAATTAATTCTGATGAGTTCGAATGATTTCATCACTCATTCAACTGTGAGTATAGTATATTATATTTTCTAATACTTACTAATTCAGTAAATGTTTAAATTTTGTTGCAAAAAAAACTTTTTTTTTCCATTTTTGAGTACTGCTATTAGAGTATGACTAAAAAAATATTATTTTTTTCTTCTTCATAAAGTATTTTGCGAAGTAACTAATTGAAACTTTTGATAAAGATTTAATTTTTTACCACTATTATGTACAGAAATTATCAAACAAGGATGAGTTGAATACTGTTTCAAAATATATTTCTTCCATTTTTCAATAGTTTATTAATGCAAACTTATGAGGAAACGGTACCCTAAAACTGACAGAATATAATATATATCACCTTATTTTAATTTTAGAACTTCTATAAATTTATGCACAATCTTTCATAGTACCAGCTGTATTGTATAGCGCATTATCTTAACTATCTTTCACAGAGTGCACCATATTATTTCATAGACTTTTAAAATTTTTGTGAATTCTTTCTTTCTTTTTCTTTTCTTTTTTTTTTTTTTTTGCTTTTAATTTTTCACGACGGTCATGCATTTACAATTCCAAGTCTCTTTTACTATCAGTATAATGTATCAAATTAGTAATTAATCAATTCAAATCAGTAATTAGTCATTAGTAATCAGTTTAGTAATTAGTAATTAATTAATTCAAATTAGTCATTAGTAATAAGTTTAGTAATTAGTAATTAATTAATTCAAATTAGTAATTAGCTTAGTAATTAGTAATTAATTAGTTCAAATTAGTAATTAGCTAAGTAATTAATAATTAATTAATTAAAATTAGTAATTAGTCATTAGTAATTAGTAATGAATCAAATTAGTAATTAATTAATTCATGGAATAAGGATTTTGATACATAATTCCTTTTTAAAAAACACCATAAAATTGCGTATAACTGTTTTTTTTTTTAATTGTTTTCCGTAACGTCTGATAGAATAAAATAATTGCAAAGCTGTAAATAACACTATTAGAACCAAACAAACGCACTAAATTGTGAAAAAAAAACCTCAAAAATTTTAAAATTTACTGTAGTGAGAATTATAAAACTTTAAAATATTTTGAAAATAATAAAAATTTTAAATAATTATTTATTTGATAGTGAAGTTTTTTTTTCTCTCCCCCCCCCCTTTTTGGAATGCACATTTTATGTGTGCCCATGGTGAATATAATAATTTTCTTATAATTATATAAAATTGCTCAGCTCAATTTTGTAAAAAGACACCATTTGTCAGTGTAATAATTAAAGCACACATTCTTCCTAAATTTAGGTAATGTAATGGAACATAATTTGAACATATTGTGTTTATGTAAAATCACAAAAATTGTCCATCAGTTATCGTAATATTAGTAAATAATTTCATTAATTTTCTGTACTGTTCAAACTAATAACGGATACTTACTAATGTGTAAGTTATCCGCAAATTGCATTATAAATTACAAATAAGTTTTAAAGTAGTTTCATAGTTTTAATTAATAAGAGAAATATTGAGCTGAACTATTTTTAAGTGTGGCATGATTTGGAAGTTACGAAGTAGTGCCAGCTCAGGTGTCGTCCTCGTCACTTGACCGAGGTACAAAATTAAGAGGTCCGTCACCAATAGCTCTCGTGTTGCTTGTAGTGCAACGTTAATAAGATCAAACCAAGGTAATTAACTTTTATTCATTAATTTACATTTAATTGCAATAACTAATTAAATATACTGCAAATGAAATAATCTTATTGCATGAGCATTTCATGATTTAATTGCTACATAAATTTTACTATGTAATTGTAATAAGCTAAATAAAATAGATTAAAATTCATATTATTACGAGGAACTCAAGCCAATATAATGTATAATTCACAGTATCAAGATTAAAAGTAAATTTAAGAAATTTTATATCAATGAAAATGATGAAAGAAATATGAGAGAAAGAGAGATTGTTTATATATTTATAATGTTAAAATATGCAGAAAAATATATAAAACTTGTATGAAGAACCCAGAATGGGTCTATATCTCTCATCTGAGTTGAACCTGATTACATGCTATTACAATACTCTGGTAAAAATGGATGCTGCATAATTTTAAATAGTTACTAATGAGATAAATAAATGATATAAATATTATCAACTAATTGCATTAAGTTATAAAAGTTTATTGAGTTTAAGATTCTATGAACTTTAGTGAGTGAGCAGTGAGGTGGGGAGGGGGCTATGATAGCGCTTGTCCAATCAGGGAGCAGCTACTCGAGTACTGAGAAATTTTCTATCTTGGTTAGGAGAAACTTCCCTCTTTCCTCTAAGGGGGAGAGGAAGCTTTCCTATTGGTTGAGGGTATGATGAGTTAAGGAAGTATATATGATACGAATGTAGTGATTGATTTGCTGGTACCCCAGATATATTACTTATACAAGAAATAAGACTCAGACCAAACAACCCTTTTTATCTTGCAAACTACACAACTTACAGAAATGACAGAATCACCAACACCCAACCCTCAGGAGGAACCATGATATTAATTAAAAACAATATTGCACACCATCCCCAGACTACAGCACCTCTCCAACATGTAGAAGCAACTATTATCACCGTTACTCCCCCAAACCATCATTCCTTCACCATTGCATCAATCTATATTCCCCCCTCCTCTGACAAAAGACTTTTCACACTAGATCTTGAAAACATATTACAAACTAACTCAAATTGTGTGATTTTTGGTGATTTTAACGCCACACACAATTCATGGAATTGCAGAAAAAACTCCACCCGTGGAATACAACTTAAAAACTTTGCTGACAAGCTTGATCTACAAATAGCCTTCCCCCCCACACCCACCAGATTTGGACACAACACCACAAATACACTTGACATAGCACTAATAAGAGAATTCCACTACCCTTTTGAGATCACTGCAATTCCTGAACTTTCTTCTGACCACAACCCAGTCATCATAAAATTTAACCTAAATTTAAATAAAATAGAGACAAAAACATTACTTAAAACACAGTGGTCAGATTTCACCAAACACATTCAACAAAACATAAGCTACTTTGATTTTATTAACATTAACTCCACCACACAACTTGAAAACAAAATTGATTTTATCACAAACAAAATAAAAGAAGCATATAACAAAGCCTCAACACCAATCAAAAATAACAATCAGACCTACACACCACAAAACATCAGAAACCTCATCAAAAACAAAAACAAAATACGAAAACAATTTCAAAAAACTTTAAATCCCACCTTCAAAACTCAACTAAACAGAATTAACTCAATTATTAAAAAAGAAATCAAAACATTTAAAGATCAAAACTGGAACCAAAGACTTTTATCACTTAACACCACTGACAACTCCCTTTGGCAAACCACTAAATTTTTTAAAAAGAAAAAACCAAAAATACCTACACTTACCACAAACGGTTGCTCAGCCACCACAGACAAACAAAAAGCCAACACATTAGCAGAGACCTTGACTACAAACTTTCATGAAAATCCCCGACCCTCTAACTTCCATACTAACATAGATAACCAAGTCTCCACTACATTAAATGCCTTTTTTCTATCCCCCACTAACACCTTCATCGAACCAGCGTGCCCAGACGAAATCATTGCTTACATTAAAAAAACAAATTCTAAAAAGGCTCCTGGCAAAGATGGAATTACTAACAAAATGCTTAAAAATCTCCCTATGAAAATCATTTTAATTCTAACATACATTATTAATAAAATACTAAAACTCAAATATTTCCCAAATTCTTGGAAAACTTCTATCATCTTTCCCATACTCAAACCTGGAAAAAACTCACACCTCCCAGACAGTTACAAACCAATTTCCCTTTTATCTACAATAAGCAAACTCACCGAATACATTATTTTAAACAGGCTTAAAACACACATTAACGAAAATAACATTATCAACCCAAACCAATATGGCTTTGTACAACAACTTTCAACCATTCACCCACTTTTACAACTAACTGAAACCATCTCATCAGGATTCGAAAAACGTCAATCCACAGGTGTTATTTTCCTTGACATTCAAAAAGCCTTTGACAGAGTGTGGATTGACGGATTAATTTACAAACTCATCATAAATAATTTCCCTCCCCCACTCATACACTTAATTCACTCATACGCAAAAAATAGGTCTTTCCAGGTTAAAGTTGGAAATTCTCTCTCAAATAATTTTAACATTAATAATGGAGTAGTACAAGGATCTCTGCTTGGACCAATTTTATTTAATATCTTCGTTAACGACATCCCAAATTACTCACTCACAAATCTAAACCTCTATGCAGACGATACTGCAATAATCGCCAAATACAAAAATCCAAAAACCGTAACAAAATCGCTTAACTTACACCTTAAACTCCTAGAAACCTACTATAACATATGGAAAATTAAAATTAACGTTGAAAAATCCGCAGCAGTAATATTCACCAAAAAAAGAATTCTCCCTCCCCCTCCCATCATGTACAACACAGAAATCCCCTGGTCTGAGTCTACAAAATACCTAGGTATAACCTTTGATAAAAGACTCACTTTCAAACAACACTTTATACAAACGCGTTAAAAATTCCGTAAACTTACAAGAGCATTATACCCCCTAATTGGACGGAATTCTAAAATGACAATAGAAAACAAAAAGCTTCTCTACACCTCCGTTATGCGTCCTGTAATATCTTATGCATGCCCGGTTTGGGTTTTTTCCTGTAATTCTAATATTAAAATTCTAGAAACAGCTCAAAATTCTACACTTAGAATGATTTCTAAAGCCAGGTGGTTCATGAGGAATACAGAAATTAGAAAAGCTCTTAAAATTAAAACATTCAGAAAACACATCCAAGACTTATCAAAAAATTTCTTTACATCCTTAAATACCATTAATAACCCTAATATCCAAAACCTTGAAAACTATATCCTGCATCCAAAAATTAAAAGACCGAGACAAATATTACTCGACTCCTATGAACCCCCGTAATTCATTACTATTGTCATATAAATTATTATTACCTACAACTTAATTATCTTAATATTCAATATTTTAAAATTATACCCCAATACCGAGCATGCACCGCCCCCATTGAAATAGCCGATCTCCAGGTGAACCAATAGTAAGCACTTTCATATCCCTACTCCACTTCAAGCAGAAAATAAACTTTCTCACAGAACCGGCCGTTGCACGACCGGTAGCATCACTGATCTACTAAAATGCAGCACGAGGAGCTGCGGACATTGAACGGGAGGGTGGCCGCTTAGTCGGTCCTCTCTCCTCTTTAATCTCATCTTTTTCGAAACAAATGAAGCAAGCAAACTTTTTTAAAACCCAGTTAAATTCAATTTTTCCAGTCATCATCGAAGTTTTCCTGCAAGATACGGGTTGGAAAGGCGGCTACGCCGCCTATGTACCCGCAGATTCTTTCATAAGTTCATTGATTTGCTGGGTCTTCCAGCTAGCGTGATAGAGTTCAGTCGAATCTCGTTCCTCTCGTGAAACTGGTTTTCTGCGGACGGCGGGATTTTTCTCCCCGTATCGCGTGCCGTATACAACGGCGACTTTTTCTCCCTTCGACGGCTGCGACGCCTGCTTGATCGGATATGTAATCGAGTTCCATCGATTTGTTTTTGGACTTTTGCTGATTAACTTTGATTCATACAAACTTGTTAGTGACTTTTCCAACATTCTAAATCATTATTTTTAGATTGTTCATCTTAAAATTCTACGCACTATAGAAAACTTACTTGTGTTTCCCACGTGCTACTGCACGTGTTGATTTGGATTACCCTCGACTTTTTGGACTACCATCATGGATACATCAAACTCATCAGAGGTAAGTGGCCTTTCTGTTATTAACCTGTGTGATTTAAACTTAGAGGATGCGTATCATAGGGTTGATTTTTTAAATGACGCGAAATCTTGCGAAGCATATTGTGATTATCTGGAGAATCTGATTTATAATTACAGCAAACAAAACTCAGACGAACTAGACATGCAATTAGTAAATGAGACCCAACACATCATCATTCGATGTGCGCGCAAATCTAACAAGCTCCTTTCAGATGAGCTTAAATACTATTTGAAGCAAATCCTTGAAAATGTTAGACAGAAACCTACATCCCCTCTCCCCCCTCCATCTCAGAGTAATAGTAACAGAAAAACTAAAAAGAATAAGAGAAATTTGGCCTCACCCATAATGGAAAATTCTGAACCCAAAAAATCAAAACAAGTAACTAACTCAGATTTATCGGATGTCGAATCCATGCACTCCGCTTCCTCCTCTTCCGAAGAAGAAAGCGAAATAGAAACAAAAACCTCCACTAAGCCCGAAACCGCTCAAACTGAAGAAAATAATGATAGTGACACTGAAAATAACAATGGCTTCACTGTTGTTACCAGGAAAAAAAAGAGTTCCTCCAATAATTATCGATGAGAGTATGAACACTCCCGAGCTTCTGAAAGAGCTAAGTGAAAAAACCGGCAACAAGGTGCTAGGAAGATTCATAAATGGGAAGTTGAAAGTTTTCCCTGAATCACCCAACGACCATAGAATCATTCAAAACTACATCTCGGTAAAAAAGCTTAAATCCCACACATTCGAAATGAAACACCAAAAAATGTTGAAAGTCGTGATTCGCGGTTTACCCTCGGACTATGACACTAATGAGATAGTTAGTGAATTAAAATATTTTGGATTCAACCCTGATCATGTATCAGTTCTCAAAAGTAAAAGAAATAATACCAACATGCCACTTTTTCTTGTTGTCTTAAAAAAATCTGAAGAAACTCAGGATATTTTTAACATTTCAAATATTGGTTATTTTAAAGTAAAAATAGAAGCTTTGAAGAAAAATACCATGCCTGCGCAATGTTATCGCTGCCAGGAATTCTACCACCACAGCCGGTTCTGCAACCGCACTCCTAAGTGCCTCAAATGTGCTGGCAGCCACATCACTCGAGACTGCACCAAAACGATGCAAACCCCTGCCAAGTGCGCTCTCTGCGGAGGTCCACACCCCGCCAACTTCTCCGGATGTGCTAAAAATCCATTAAACTTCAAAGCCGCAAAACCACCAACCATAAATGTTTGGGAAGAACGAAAAAAGCAATTTCAAACTAAAAACGCCCCCCAACCTCAAGCCATTCCTCAACAACCTACCCAAAACAATAGCTCAACAGAGGCTCCTCTTGTAAATACGATGACCCAACTACTAAGTCAAATGGGCACCATGCTCCAAATCATTCAAAGCCAGCTGTTAACCACAATGTCTATTACACCAAACTGTAATAATCCTTTACTCCGCATCTACAGCTGGAATGCAAATGGACTAAAAAAGCACATAGATGAACTAAAAAATGCAATAGCTAAACACGACCCGGATATCATTGGTATCCAAGAAACGCATCTTCGGCCTTCTGATACTATTAAAATACCCAACTACTCCTGCCATAGAAGTGACCGTCTTACCCACAGGGGAGGCGGCACTGCTCTTTTTATTAAAAACTCAATTAAGCACTTCCCAATCATCATTAACACCCAAACGTTTGAAAATACCACCATTAATATCTGCCTGCAAAATAACTCTTTCATCACGGCCTCCAGCATTTACAGACCTCCACACGGAACCATAAACACAATCGACTTAGATTCTATCCTCGTCCCAAACCATAAAGTTATAATATTTGGAGATTTCAACGCTAAACACCCCTGTTGGAACCCAGGAAGAGCAAACAGAAATGGTACTGTAATCTGCAATTGGGTGGCGGCTTCGGCTCTCGACATCATTGCTCCTGACCATCCTACGCATTTCCCGCACAGAGGATCAAACTCCATCCTTGATTTTGCCATTGCAAAAAATCTCAGACACTCTAACGTCACTAGCATAAATGAATTAAGTAGTGATCATAATCCCATCATCATCGATCTTCTTCTAAACAATATCCTCCCTCCTGATCTTAGAACTCATAAATCAACGAATTGGCTTAAATTCCAAGAAATTATACATCACACCATGCCTGGAAATCCCAAGATTGAACACAATGAAATAGAAGACGCTATCAAAGACTTCAACTCCAAAATTATTTATGCAATCAACTGTTCTTCCACTACAAGAGTGATTAACACCCCCCACCTCAGACTCCCTCTTCATATCAGGAATCTCATCAAAACTAAAAACAGGTTCAGAAAACTCTGGAATCAGACTCGTTACCGCCCCTACAAAAGGGAAGTAAACTCCTTAATTAGACAAATAACTCCTTAATTAGCATCTTAATTAATGATCACAAAAATAGAAGCTGGAAAATCCTACTTGATAATCTCAGCCCCGAGGATAATTCTTTGTTTAACTTGAACAGAATTATCACTCGTAAAGCTTACAATTTTCCACCCCTCAGTGGCCCGAGTGGAATGGCTTACTCTGATTTTGAGAAAGTGGAAGCTTTCAAAGATACCCTGGAAGCTACATTCCAAGAAAACGCTTTTCCGTATTCGACGAAAAAATAGAAGAAGTGGAAAGAGTCGTCTCTGATTTCCTAGAAAATGATCAAACACTCTCCAACATCCCTCCCCTTGGCCACCCCAAACGAAATTAAACAAATAATCAAAAATCTTGTAAATAAGAAAGCTCCAGGTCCAGATACTATTCCTAATATTGCTCTTAAATATCTTCCGGACAAGGCAATCACCAATCTGACTAAAATCATTAACAAGTGTCTCATGGCAAATTACTTCCCTAAAAAATGGAAAGAAGCTACAATTGTTATGATCCCAAAACCAAATCAAGATCATAAATTCACTCAAAATTACCGGCCAATCAGTCTTCTAAGCTCCACTGCAAAAATTTATGAAAAAATCTTACTAAATAGAATCAAAATCCATAGCAACATTGAAAACTGCATCCCCCCAGAACAGTGTGGATTTCGAGAGGGCCATTCTACTATCCACCAACTAACCAGAGTGACCAACATTATTAATGAAGGTTTCACCCATAATCTATTTACTATTGGCATTTTCTTGGATGTTAAAAGAGCATTCGACAGAATGTGGCACGATGGGTTGATTTATAAAATGATCAACTTCAAATTTCCTTTCTATCTTATCAATATCATCAACAGTTTTCTCCACGACAGATCATTCAATGTAAAAATTAAAAATAGTTATTCAAATAATGGAACAATGGCTGCTGGCTGCGCTCAGGGGTCGATTTTAAGTCCTTTTTTATATAATCTCTTCACCTCTGACTTTCCACACCATGCCAGTGTCAGTGTGTGTCTCTTTGCTGATGACTCTGCTGTGTTAGCTCAGGGGGCTAACTTAAAATATACCGTCAAAGCTCTCCAAAATTATCTCAACATCTTAGAACTTTGGTGAACGGACTGGAGGATA
This sequence comes from Nephila pilipes, assembly GCA_019974015.1. NCBI lineage: Eukaryota > Metazoa > Arthropoda > Arachnida > Araneae > Nephilidae > Nephila > Nephila pilipes. Next base: position 338,789 of record BMAW01050861.1, on the reverse strand, counting down.
GCAATCAACGTTGATAAGACTCAAGCAATAATCTTCAAAAAGTATGGCACAATAAACCCCAACAATAATCTAAATCTTTTTGATGAAGAGATAAACTGGGTCTCTGTAGTACGCTACCTTGGACTTCAGTTAGACTCGAAACTCACATATAAGCAGCATATCAAATTCCTGACTGAAAAATTTTGGAATAAAATTCATTTATGTATTTCACTCATAGGCAGAAACTCTCCTCTCTCATTAAATAATAAAGTCTTACTATACAAACAGATCCTTCGCCCAATCATCACCTACTCCTCCCCTGTTTGGGGTTCGGCCGCACAAACTCACATGAAAAAGGTTCAAATCATGCAAAACAAAATTCTCAGAATAATGACAAATTCCCCCTGGTATATAAGAAACAATGTAATCCACAATGATCTTCAAATTGCTTCATATATCACTAAGCTCTCTCGAAATCTCTTCACCTCCATTCTCCATCACAATAATCCAATTATTAAGGCTCAAATTCTTTTTACCAACCCCCACTCCAAATTCAATTTCGCCTATAAAACTACTAAATGGTCCCTCCCACTTAAACCCCCATAACTTTTTTCATTTTTCACAATTATTAGACTTTCATTATGCAAGATTTTGGTACATTTAACTTTGTTTAATATCCTCTAATCACACGGCGTTGATACTGCAAAGTGTCACTGGTACTCTTGATGTTTCTTTTTTTTTTTAGTCCAATCGCCCTTAGGCGTCTTCTACATTGTTTCTTACGACCCACTATATCCATCAATTTGAGCAAAAGCGATGACTCGCTGACGCTCGTCAGTTTTTCTTATGTCTGTCTGTCTTGATTTGCTGAATTGAAGGGTTTGGATGGTTGATGAGGGTATTATTAAATTTTTGAGTGATTAAATTATTATAATTTTGGAGTTTGTAGAATTTTAGGGAGTCTCTGATATCATCATTTCGCACAAACCATCTAGCTTGTGCGATCATCCTTAAAATATTGTTTTGTAAAATTTCTAATTTATTGTGGTGGATTTGAGCAGCCTGATTCTAAATTGGACAAGCGTAGGTAATAATGGGTCGCAGATACAATGTATAGACAAGCAATTTATATTTGATAGGCAAAGTAGAACTCTGACAAATTAGTGGGATTAATTTATTCGTGGCAAGTCGGAATTTATCTTGAAGTTGTGTTATATGTTGTCTAAAAATGAGTGTTTTATCAAGGATAATGCCAAGGTATTTGGCTTTTTGAGACCAGGGAATTGGTGTGTTATGAATATAAATTTGTGGTATTGGTGATCTTGCTGATTTAGTGAAGAAGACGGCCTCCTTTTTGTAACATTCAGTGCTATTTTCCATTTGGAGAACCAGTCTTCTAGTATTGAAATGTGTCTGTTGATATGATGTGCGATTACTTTGTTGTTTCTGTGTTTTGCAAGTATCGCTGTATCGTCTGCGTATATGCAGAGAATTGTGTTGTCGTGTTTAGGTATGTCGTTCACGAAAATTTGAAACAAGGCTGGCTCGAGCGATAGTTTGCTCTTACCAAAGGGTTGTCTGTCTAGGAGGGTAATTCCATTCCTGGATTCTATGTTGTTTTCGTAGAAATTCAATGATGATGCTTGCAGTAGTTTTACTTGTTTATTAAATGGAGAGATAAAGGATAAAAATATATTTACAATAGGAGATGATGAATTGTTTATTCATGGGAGCAAAAGAGATGGCTACCTCATTTAACCCATATCGGCGAAAGGCGTGGGAATGCGCTCGGGTGTTGGGAGTTACGACGCGGGTAATACGAAGGAAAAGAGAAGCGGAAAGTGGGGAAAAAAAAGGAGGGCGAGAACAAAAGGTCACTCAATTTTGTTCTGGAATAGGTGGCGCTGTATGAGCTATCACATGACGCTGATTCGTGGTGCCATCTATCGAGTCTCTGAGAAAGTGGTTTTACAGTACATTGGAAAATAAAATTAATTCTGTAAAAATTAGCTGGAAAATCCCCATATATATATATATATATATATATATATATATATATATATATTTCATTTACTTTTTTTACGAGATTTTATTAGGATTATTCGCATACTAGAAACAAAAGTGTTGTTTTAAAATCATTACCTTAACTCAATTTTTGTTTTTAGTGAAACAATTATCTTTAACAGGGGTATTCAACATTTTTCGATTTGGGAACCCTTTAAGATTAACGTTATCTTGAAGAACCTCTTGATCAAAGTGCAGAAAAAATAGGATATCAAAACTTTATCCTACTCAAATTTACAAATTATTACTGCATCTTTTTTTTTTTATCACAACAAACTTCTTAATGAGATAATGAATGGAAAGGTAGCTAATGCCTAATGCCTTTGTTTTCCTAAAATGTATTCTATCAATAAATAAAAGCAACAATATTTTAAATTAAAACAAATTCATAAAAATGAAAATTTTTAATGACTAGGCTGTGATTGTTTTTTTTTTTATTTCAAAGTATTTTAATACCTAGAGTAGTTGATGAAATCTGCAACCTAATGTCCTGTTCAGCAACCAATCTGTTCCTGAATTTTATTTTTGTCGCAGTGTACAAAGAGAAAACATTTTCTCATACATAGTTTGAAGCAAATGACATTAGATATTTCACAACTGTTTTGGCAATTTCATGATATTCTTCTCTAATGTCAATCCAAAAATGTATAATATGAACTTATCGAAATTTTAGTTTCAATTGAGTGCCGGTCAATAAATCAATTTGAGAAATACCGACTGAGCCAAATAATGGAGACTAATATGTGACTTAATGTGTCTCGATTAATGTATTTGAAGCACGTGACTTTTATGAAATTGAAGATTTTGTTTTATCCAAAAAATATTTATCTATACTTATTTTTTATAAGCAAACTGCCTTAAGAATTCAAATTGTATAAAAATTAAAATTTTACTAAAATTTTGTCGTTTTGATTAAGAAAATAGTGATCACTTACAGAGCCCCTGACAAAGTTCCAAGGAGCCTTAGTTTCCGCGGAACCCAGGTTGAAGACCTCTGATCTATAACAAAGGCTTACAAAAATTTAAGGTAATGATATTTTTAGTTTGTAGAGATAATTACGTTTCAGTATCATTAACATCACATGTATGAATCAAACATTCAAGATAAAAGCTTATGAAACACAGAATGTACCAACAAAAGAATAAATAGTATGCATGTCAAATATTTGTATTAAAATATACAAAATATATATTTTATTTCCAAGTCAAAGACAAGGAAACTATAGAAATGGGACAATGAACGTACAGTTTCAGGTGTCACCTTCATCAAACCTTGGTTAATTTTTCTGAAGTAACTCGCTAGAAAGCTCATCATGTTACTCTAGTACATCATTAATGCAAACAAATAAATAAAAAAATCTGTAAGCTTTAATAAATCATATTTTTCTAAAAATATAATGCTAATTAATAGGAAAAAAAGTCATAAAATATGGTAACTAATTTTACGAATTTTATGGGAAAGCAATATCTTAAGATACTTCATATAATCTTAATCTACATTATTTATATTCAAAAAATAATTAAATCAAACTTGAATTATAAATTTATCTCAATCAAGAGACTTTGGCCACACAATCTCCAATTAGCTAAACTAGGTGGATCCACATAAAACAATAGCCTCTTTGGTGGCTAATAATAGTAAATCAATTTTAAAATCATTTGATCACAAAACATTCTAAGAAGGAAGCTAAACTAAGAAAACGTGGTTTTCGAGGCAAAGGGGAAAAAAAAAAAAAAAAAAAAAAAAAAAGGCTGCCTCACAGCTTAAAATTCTGAATAATGTTGTTTATTTTCAGTCATGCCTTAATTCCTGCTTACATATGATTTAAGGTAATACAAAAATAGATAAGTAAATAAAATACTTAATTTTTATATTTGTTTCCCATTAATCCAATAAAAAAATTGGGGGAAATTTATGATGATATATTTTTGAAAATTAAGTTTATTAGTGGTGAAAGAAGGTATCAAACATATATTGCATATATTTTATGTCAATCCAATAAAAAATTCAGGAGAAATTCATTATGACGTATTTTTGAAAATTAAGTTCGTTACTGGCGAACGCAGACATAAAATATGTGGGCAAAAACAAGTTAATTTTTGAAAAGTGGTCAGGTACGACATTTATAGGGTATAGAAAACAATAGCTCCTAGGGTGGCTAATATTTATTATCAGAGCTTTATCCACTTATAATATCTATTTAATAATTTTCATTCTGCATTAGTTATTGGACTAAAGAGAGGGGAAAGGCCAATTCGAGGTCGAATTCTGAAAACAAAATTTGTAAGGATTGAATATTTATTATCTTCATAATTGGAAGAAACATGAGAGCTATTTATTGTTTTTAAATTTGAAACACGGTGGCGGTTCTAGGAAAATAAGACTTAATCACTCGGCTCGACTAAAACATTGCTAGTCACAAAATAGCGAGCATAACCATTCGTATACTCCATACACTGTTTCAATGCAGAAAAGATAACGTTTCCGTTCTAGAAAAATGTATTATTCATGTAAAATTATTAACATATCTAAGAACCATAATAATTTTTTTTCTCTGTATTCTTCATTTAATCATAAAAAATCGATGTATTTCAATTTGATTCCTACGAATGGAGTTTTGAAAAAAATAGTAATAAATGGTCACATAACTAATATAAGTAGATATACATTTATTATTATCATAAAAATTTGAACAATTTTCCTTTAGTTATAAATACATAATTTAAAAAACAAAACGATTTTTTTTCTCTCTCTTTAATAATAAAGAGAGAGAAAATTAATCTCTCATAAGTTATCCAACATGCATGTGTTGCTAATGTATGAAATTGGCAATACACTTAATGTATGAAATATATTGCATACACTAATATACGAAAATGGTAATTTATTTAAAGATATGTGTGCCAGTTCTATTCTCAAAATCTTCCTACATAAATATAGTTAAAATGTTTAGTGGGTAATCTCTTGAATAAGTTTATACAGTTGTATCAGTTGAAATTAAATAGGTACTTTCGGGTTTAAAAAATGTAATATAAACAGTAATGCACAATAATAATAAATCGATATAAAAACCAACGTTTTTAAAAACAACGTTTTTATATGGTGGAAAAGTTTATTAGAGAAAATTATTGAAATATTAGTTAAAACTGTTAGTTATTTTTAACTTTAAAATTCACTTAAAAAGAGACATTTGTGAGAGTATTAAAAAATTCATAATACTCATAAAATCAAAACATGCATTTGAAAGTTTGTAAGTCATTCTATTAAAAAAAGAATTGGAACCAGAATTCAGAAAAAATTATTGTGATAAGACATGGCGCCAAATATTGGAAACTTTCTTTCTTGCGAATGATTACTGACAAAAAGTCAGCAACCCTTACTATCTCGGAGATAGTAAAGGGGAGATAGTATCTCCCCTTTGTGAGTACAAAAGGTTTACGATACTTCATGCTGCGTGGGGAGTGCCCGATACTCCCAGAGGGGGAAAGAAATTTTTCCTCAATCCTAAAAGCACCGAGAGGAAAGAATATTTTGACTTATTAAAATTATTGAAATATTAGTTAAAACTTCTCGCAAACGTCTAAATATTGCATTGTTAGGCGAGTACGAACGATTCCCAAAATTTCAAAGCTCTAGCTTGATGGGAAGTTGGTTAAATTAACGATCGAAAATTTGATGACACACACTCACACACACCAAGTGAAATTCAGAAAAACGTTGTAATAAAAATACATAAGCAAACAAACATATTGACATAACATTTTCCCATAGCTATATGATTATAAAATTCCAGCGAATGTAAATGTTAGTAAAAAGATAATAATAATTTATAATTCCTTCAAAATCCTGGTTTATGCTTTCTACTTAGAATATCGATAACAGATTAATTAAATATCTAGAAAAGCTTATCAGCATTACTATTATAATTTTAGGGATACAAAATGACAAAAAATTTACATTTACCTAATTTTTCATTTTTTTTTCCTTCTCTTTTACTGTGCTTCCAGAATCGAAGCTTTGTTACGCATGGGCGTCGACCTGGAATATCACGGAACAACAGGTTGGGTAATAGCTATTTGAAATAAAAGAATTCTAATTTTTTTAGTCATTTTATTCCAAAAATCATTTTCTTTAATATTTTTTCTGTTTTGTGACCTTTTTTGTCCACATTACAAAAGGGCAATATTTATTTTCTGCAATTTGCAGTTACCCCTGAATTTGATAGAAATAATCGTGATTTTTATTTAGATTCATGTTTCCAAATCTATCAAATTTCCAGAAGAGAATTTTTTTTTTATAGTTATTGCTGTTTAAAAAACGAAGGATAATTTCTTTTTTTAAGAAATCGTGTTAACTTTTTAAACACTATGAAATAAACCATAGATATCTGTATAGTAAGCTAGACAAACTTTCAATGGATATTATGTAACAGTAAATAAAGCTTCTAAGTAGAAATTCTCAGATCACCAACTACAAATTCCCAGAACTCGGCCGACTTCCAAATATCGTAAATCTTCCTTTGTTAACGTGTATTTACTATGTATCCCTTTTTCACTAAGGCGGGACTTTTAATTTTGCTTTCCCCTCTTTCCTTGTTTATTTTGCTGTCTGAACAAATTACAAGCAGCGAAATAAATTTTTAAAAAAATATGTATTTGAAAGAGCATGAAAAAAAAAAAAAAAAAAAA
>BMAW01050861.1:115667-327098 GCA_019974015.1 Nephila pilipes | reverse complement strand
TTTGCTGTCTGAACAAATTACAAGCAGCGAAATAAATTTTTAAAAAAATATGTATTTGAAAGAGCATAAAAAAAAAAAAAAAAAAAAAAAAAAAGGAAGGATTCTGTGGAATTACTTTTTGGTCCGATTATTCAAAGTATTGTAAAAATCAATTTAGAGCGCCGGAAACGATTTTTCAGATCTTTAATAAAAATTTAAAAATACTTACAAAAATCAGAAGAAAAAGTAACTCCACAGAAGCATTACTTTTTTAATGTTCTTTAAAATGCACTTTATTCCATGCAGTTAAAATAAATATTCTAGATGTGAGACTTAAAGAAAGTGACTCCATAGGATTAACATTAGGTACTGAAATTCGTGGTGCCGTTTTGACGGGAGCCTTAACGCAAGCATGGAGATTTTGAACTAAAATGAAAGGATTGAGCGGTTGGGGAATTTCCCCGTTTAATGTAAACAGACGCACGCTGATAGATTATTGTATTTGTTAGTAATACTTTCTTAATAATTTCGATTAATATCTGTGTATGTTTAAGTTAATTGTGATTGTCACAAAATTAATTTTTTGTTATCAATTACTTGGAATAGCTCTCTGGCAGATTCATTTAGTCACATCAAGAGAACGTAAGAAAAAATCTTGGGTTAAATTTTTTTATTGACCTCTGAATTAGGATAGCAGACACTACTTTTTATACTTGCGCCAATATTTTTTTGTTTCAATTTTTCAAGGAAAAAAAAAAGGCGAATTTAATCTTTCGCAGGCGAACTTCATTTTAAAGATGAATATGAATATAATTTTTTTTTTCATCACCTTATTAATTTCTCTATTGCTTTTGTGAACTTTTTTTTTTGTTATTGAAAATCTTATTAAATCATATTGGTTTGAAAATTCGAAGAGCCTTTATATATGTGCATATGTATATATTAATATAAGACATTTCAATTTTGTCAGAAACATTGACTACTTTATCAATTTCGTATTTGTAATTGTATAAATAACTAGTAGTGAAAGATCTGGGAAAATTAATTTTCTCTTTGAAGTAAATTTTTGAATTTTCAAAATGTTATCAAAGAGAGTAACATTTTTCTGGACTTTACTCACATGTGCAATTACAGTTTCTTCTGTTGAAAAAATTTCATGTAACAATATAGAATGCAGGAAAGAAATTTATAATAAGTATGTTTCTTTTCATAAATATGAGGGAGAATGGAAAGATCCTTACCATACTCTCAGCGATTTAAAGTTTATAGACACTACTGACCTTACGAATATTTTAAAAATTAACAATATGAATGAAGTTCATAACTCTTATATTTCTTGTAATAATTTATTTTTATTCATTGTACCAGTTTTTGTTGGATGCTTGTTGTTCTGTTATCCTAAAACTGTAGTATTTATGATAATCTTCATTATTACTGTATTTTGGCATTGGATGAAAATGTATCAGGAGAAAATTGCTGAAAAGCACAATCTCATGGAAAATTTACGTCATGAAAATGAATGTCGAAGGAGTGAACTTTCTTGGTATGAAAGTGTGTCTTTGTATTTTGGAAGTTATGTATCTCAAGAAACAGACTGTGAAAAATATTACAAAGCTGTTTTAGTTGATCCTTTCTGGGAAGTGAGTTTTCCTGTTGTCATTGCAAATGCTGTAACAAGTGTAATATGTGAACCTTTGAAAGTAATTGCAACAACTCTTCGTATTTGTGCCAAGGAATTATTTTCCGGTTTAACATTAGCACAATTATGTATTATCTTTTTTATCATCGTTATTTTTATATTAATTTGGAAAAAATATTCATTAAGTTTTGGTTGGGGATTCATTTCTATTCAACCTACTTCGTATTCATCAGGAAATGAATGTGGGTCGAAGTCAACTTCTTATTTGCAGTTGTTTAAAAAGTCAATTTTGGGAATGCTTTTCAGCAATAATCAGTTATCAAAAAGAAATCTAAATTCTCCTATGAGTGAAATAGAAATTTCTCTTAAAGATGAACTGAAAAGACAACAAGATAGTATTTTGTGTAATAATGATTTTAAACAAGATAAAGGGAAAAGTATCACATTTGATTCCTTTGAGAATGATGTACTTAATAATTCTGGATCATGCAAATTATTAAATGTCAAAGATAAATTTCATAAAAATTTGAAAGATTCTCTGCCTAATAATTTTTACCCAAATAAATGTAAAAATATTAAGATAAGTATGAGAAAATATAAATTTTGGAAAACCTCTCTCTCTCCAATAAACATGGAATTTGTTAAGTTATACAAGCTTATGAAAAAGAAAGATTCAGAGAAAAAATTAGTAAGCTGTAAATTTTCCCAAGAATTTTAGGTCTCAACTATTCATTAGCAATTCACAATGTTCTTTTAGTAAAATGCAAGGTAATTCCATTAATCTAAATGTTTTGTTGACTCCTTAAAGTTCTGTTCAATGAATCAGAATTGGTTAGAAAATTTAATTATGGTAATTTTATCAACAAATGCTTAAGAAAATAAAACAAATTTTATACAAATTAATTACTGTTTTGTGTAAGATTATTTTTCGACTGAATACAAGTTTTATAAGTATAAAGTAACATTCTTTTTGCTATGCATTTCTGTGTGATTTAATAAGAATTATCTGAAAGTACCATAGAAATTAATGCAGTATAATTGTTATTGAATAGAAATATATTATTTTTGATTTAAAACTTATTATTTTAATAAAACACTAATGAAGCATAAGTTTTTACCCGACTAGCCTTGTTCCTTTTACTTATACTTTTTGAAACAAATTGGGAGATAAGTTTTATTTGCTTTAAAAATAAGGACTCTCTGTTAAGAATAACTATAAAAAAATGCTTTACTTTTGTAATTTAATTTTTTTCAATAATCTGTTTAATATTTTTACTGCATTTCACCAACAAGGATTAATTATATTAATTTTTCATGACTTTCAACTTGTTTATCTATGTAATGCTGCTTCTGAATTATTTTTCTAACTTATTTTTGTAATATAATCTAAAAATTTATTTTAAATTATGTAAAGGTATAGTTAATTATTAAATTATATTGTATGATACAAATATACCTCTTAATGAATAAAAAAAAGGATAGATAGCTGTTTAAAAAAAACTTACTAATAATGCCAAATATTCTATCACCATTCCAGAAAATTATTATTTTTTATTTGCTAAAAAGGCAGTTTTCATAAATACCACATGTGTATAAAATATTTTGTCGATTAAGTGTTTAATAGTTTTGATTTTACGAATTTTTTTTGCATGTTGAGTATCAGCATATCTCTTTGCATGTTGTATATCAGCATATCTTAACTTTTTTTTTTTTGCATGGAAAAAAATGTTATTTAAATTTTACAGTTTTGCAAGCTTCTTTGCTTGTGAAGAATTTTATGATTTTTATATACCATTAAATTTAGTAACCAAGTTAAGGCGTTGAGATCTGGTTTCATTAAAAATTGCTGTGGAGAATAATGGAATGCTTTTATTCTAATTTTGTATCATTTTTTCATGCAACATTTATTTCAATTTATAATGTCATTAGCACAGTATTAATGTATTCTTATTTTATGAAAACATCATATTACTACATCTAATAATATACTGTATTATTTAGTGGTTATTTGTTATATTTGATGAAATATTTGTTGGAATGTTTAATAATGATTCGATTGACATGAACTTATTGAATTATTTTTGTCAGATGCCTTACATTTTTGTTATTTTGTTGAATATTATGTTACATGTGTGTTATTTGATTTGGGCAGGCTAAAGATCAATTGTTTATTTTTCTTTTAACTTATAAGGTTTATTTCATTAGACTTTCATCAAAAGTAAAATTTTTTGTACATGTTTACATATTTAAAGATCTTGTTCTATTTAGATAATCCTGAGTAAAATTTATCATTTGAATACTTTAAAATGAGCATCTATACGGTGAAGTCATAAAACTTCAATTACAATGTATAATATTTTGAATAAATTACAGTAGTATGAACTGAGAAGAAAAATGAACCTCAATGTTGATTGTGAGTTTGAGAAATAATTTTTAATTTCTCACTGATGTTTTAAGAATTGAGAGAATAATTGAAATATATTTTGAAATTATATATATCTTATAGTTTTTTTTAATGTTTGTTGCTTTATTGTTTCTAATTATTATAGATTTTTAAAGATTCATATTGAAAAAAAAATGTTGGATGTAAATTTGTTATAATGAAATGATAGTGAAAATAATTCAATGTTAAATTTGTTTAGTTTTTTAATAAATGTTTTATTATTCATTTCATAGACTTTTTCAATATTCATTTTTCATGTTGCTTCACCATTATTTAATTTTGTTATACAAAAGGCGGTTGTTAGGAATGATAATCATACACATTTCATATTTATTGAAAAACAATACTAACTTATAAATTTTTTGTAACATGTAATTAAATTTATTTCTAATTGTTAGAAAAATATTTTAATCATCAGATATTTACAAATCTAGATTCCATACAAAGTAGAAGTTAATATAAATTATTTTAGTCTTTTCAATAATTTCACAATATAAGTAATTTTGATTCTTCAAACACTAATAATTTTTAAATAAGAATGTAGAGGAATTTTTTAAATCATGATGAAAAGTAAGAACACATTTACATATTAAAATGTTTAGATGACAATTCAAATGCTGCATAAAAATTACTATTACTTTTATCTGAAAATTTCTTCTAGGAATATTCTGAAATAACTCCTAAGGAATCAATACTCATTCTTTTCTTTTTTCTCAAATATATAGGGTTTTTGTATTTAAATATATTACTTTGAATAACTGAATACTTAAATTTATAGTGCTTGGAATATTAAACCACAGACAATAGTAATTATATCCTTTGAAAATATTCCAATATAATATTTTTGATTATGAAGTAACTACTGACAGGGAAGAATTTTGATCAGATATTTCAGAGAGGTGTTTCTTGCATAAATTTCTTGTTATTATTTGTTTTCACTTTCTTGGATCCAGAGTCTTATCCTGGGATAAATTATTTGTTCTGATATTGTAAGTGATGAGTGCTTTAGAATACATTTAATATCTGAAACTATTATTGTATGATATATTCAGAAATAGCTATGCTACAAAACGTTTGTCACAAATGTCAAAATAGACATCAAAATACTATCTTAAAATTAACTTTTTTTAATGCTTGTGAATTAGAACTGAGAAAAGAAGAAAAAAATTGTGGATTTTATTAAAGTGAAGCAATTTTTGGACAAGTCTTAAATACTACATATTACACGCGAAGTAGGAAGTAATAGCCTTGTGATTTGAGATGTAAATTTGATGACCTGTGATTCTCAGCTTCATTTCTGGTATCACCAACGACCCGTCATTGGAGATAATTGAGATTGCTGCATATTAAATAGAATAGAGTTTCAAAATCTTCATGTATTGAGTTGGAGAGTGATTTACCACCTCAGGTGTCGCCTTTATCACTTCATTTTCGTTCAAAATAACGAGGTCCGTTACCGATAACTTTTACAGCATCTTGTATTACGTTAATTCAAACTAGTCAACTGGTACAATTTGGAGCAAGAAATCTTTCGGAAATAAGAATTTTTTTGCCTTCCATAAAAGGACCAGGAATACTTAAACAATTTTTGCATGAACTCCCCGAACTTTCTATCACTCTCTTTTCCCTATTTACATCTCTCAGGGGCATAGCTTCTTCAGGTAAGTACGAGCATCACTCACGCGAAATACCCTAGTGGTCTTTTTTCTTTCTTTCCGAAAGGGTTTTGTTGTCTGTGGTAAACACGTGTGAAGCGTCACCGTTATACCCTAGCGACCTTTCATTATTTTGGATCATCCTTGTCAACCAGTTGTCTTTCAACTCCATTTTTTTCAGATGTCAAGACCACAGTTACTCCTTTTTTTGGCTCAGCATAGCCATATCTGGCTCTTGCGCCATTAAACTTCACCATTATTCACACACTTCCTATATATATTCACACATATGCAAATTTAAATGCATTCAATAATTGCCAACTATGTAATTATTACTTTCTTGATGTTGCATGTAAATTGATAAAATTTGTTAATCTGTTCAAAATTAAAAATATACTACTAATTTTTTTTTTTGTAATTTGAAGAGAATTTGAAATGTTATGTATGTTTAATCAGCTTGTCCAGTCCAGACACATCCTATCGTTTGATGCGAGCTGAATTGTGCGCAAGCTATAGAGATTTGCAATCCAGGCAGACTCGAAGCTTAAGCTAGAGGAGGTCTTAGTAGAGATTCCGCAAATTGATACGGACTAGTAGTTTTTTTTTTTTTTTTTTTTAAGGTTTGGAAACTTTACCAGTTGACATCTCGAAATCGAGTTTATCGAAAGAAAATTTTATATTTGAAATTTACATTGATGTTTGAGCGAAAGTAAATTTCCCATTTTTTTTAAAAAAAAATTTCCTGTACGAAAACAAATGGAAGTAATACATATTTATAGAGGTAATATATTATATACCTTTTTTCCTTCAAAAAATATAGTTCATTAGATTATGGCAGTTGCTTAAGTGTAACGATTGTAATCACGAGTACAAAGTTCCTTTTGAAAGTAATTACTCCTTGCATTGTATTTGAGATAGTAAAATGTCAAAGGATTTCCCCCAATTAAGTTTAAAATGCTATTAAAATTACAGGAGTCACAGCGGTAAACTCCCAGGAGAACAAGAAGTCTGTTAGTGCATAATAAAGAGATTTTTGATGGCGCTTCACTTGAATTGGTCAGCACTGTTGAAACTAGAGAACAGAGGGCACTGTGCTCCATACGAAAGGCTCTCTTGGGGAGTTGTAACTGCATCCTCGAGTGAGATGCAGATATGTTTGAAACTTAGTAGCGAATACAATTCTCTGTTTGCATGTGTTGTGCATCTTAGTTTTTAAATTTTAATGATGCCAAGCAAGTCTCGTGGATTAATTTCAACCAATGATTTGAAAAGCCACCTGGCTGACAGGTGAGCTAAATTTCCATTATTCTAAATTGTGAATTTCTAGTGTTAGTTTACACAAGCGCTATTATAATGAGTGCTCCAACAAAAATGTGAGAGGTATTAAAAAATAATTACCTTTTGATCACACGACGACGTGAAAATCCATAGATGTAAGAGAGGGAAGTATTTGCTGAATAAACTTTAATTTGTATTACAAGATTTTAATTCAATGTTAAATTTATCTTTCTATGTGAAATAGTGAATCAAAGTAGAATTAATATAAAGTCGTCAACAACAATAAAAGTCTTATAATTATTATTTCCGCAATTGTCATCGGTCTGCTCTAAAGCTGGTCGAAAGTGGTATCACTGTAAATTAATAAAAGGGAACTAAATTATGGAGTTTAATTAATTATCATAGTTAATTAACTTTTGAAATTTTCCTGTGCCTATATGTTTCAAATTTCACGTTAATCCGATTGCAGAGCTGTTTCTTGGATGAGTGCTATTGTACTAGATAGCCTATTTGATTAGATTACAAACGATTTATAACTCCCCCAGTTATAACCTTTTAAAAAAGTTTTCCCTGTTTAGTTTTTAATTTAATCATTTTATTTCTAAATCTGTGAATGATATATTTATAATTTAATTCTGTTAGTTGAAAAATAAAAACAGAATGCTCGTAATATTTTTGTTTTTTTCGAACGCCGCATGGTAAGCGAAACGGTAATTTAAAATTATACATCAGTGGGAATTCTGGCCCTTTTTAACAAAACCCGTTGACTAATTTTCTCGATTATTTCTTGAACTATTTGAGGGAATTGTGCACAGTTTTAAATTTAAGCGTTTCATGGTAAATGTAAGTTAAATATTTAGCGATTTTGGTATGTTGCTATTTCTTTTTGGTACTGCACTCACACACATTTTGATAAATGCAATTATCTTTTGATCAGCGCAGATATCTTTGAAATATGTTTCAGAATTGTTCATTACAATTTTTAAATATGATATCGTAGTGGAGCCATTTTTTTAAACCCCGTAATACAGAATTTTTCGTGTTTTTCTTATAAAATTCATTTTATTGCGAGAAAAAAATACATCGTTTTTGGAAAATTTCTTTCTGAGAAGCTAGTTAATTTATTTCCTTTAAATAATTACCAATGGTATTAGTTATGTCTAACTGCAATTGGAATAGCGAAATTTACTAAAGATGTCCTTCTCATTTTTTACGGCAGGTATTACGCTTATTGATGCTGACAAATCGGCTGCTTCTCTCCCAACACCCAGACACCCCAAAATGATAGGACAGTCACATATATCAATCACAACTACCTTATCAACGAGAACAATTCTAAAGACATCTCCACTTCTACCTTCTGAAATAATAAATTACACTGATAAGATCAAAATAGCTAAATCCCCGAGTAGAAAGGAGTTACAAATAAAGCGATTAAAAAACCTTTCTGTCCCGACTATGTTCCAAATTAATTATTTTATTAAAAATATACTAGAGTTCGTTTATTTTCCACTGCAATAGAAACCTGCCTGAGTCATACGAATCCTAAAACTTGGTCAAGATCCAACTATTCTGGAAAACTACCGTGCAATATCGCTATTACTTGTCCTTGGGAAGTTAGTGGAAAATATTCCCAATAGAATTCTAGCCCACTTTAAAAAATAATATCATACCGGATTGGTTCAGTTTGGTTTTATTAACGTCGCATTAGAAACAACACGAGGGCTATTGGCGATGGACCTTGTAATTTTGAATCTCGGTTAAGTGATGAGGACGACACCTGAGCTGGCACCTCCCTCTCCTAACTTCCACACCACGCCATCGGGAGAACTTTGATCCTCGACAGATCACGTGCATCAGCCCCGGCTACATGGCGGGTCTTTAGTGACATCAAGGCTCGAACCCATACCTCAACGAAAACCGCCGGATGTGATTGTCCACGGCCATGACCACTAGGCTACCGCGGCAGCAACATCATACAGGAACAACACGGTTTTATGAGGGAGTTGTCTACATTACTCCGGGATACCCTTGTATTCCTTCTCTATTTTCGACTCACCTTTTTGTCAACAATTTTTTTTTCTATCTTTACCAATTTTTTCACACGTTTGCATCACAACTTTTACATTTTACTAGCTTTATAGTCACTCACTTCATTTGCGCAGTTTGGCCACATCTGACTTTTGTGCAATTGAAAATACTATCATTCACACAACCTATTTTTTCAGGGTAAATTTAAATAGGAACCTCGTAACACATACGGCCAATGGTGTAGATTGGGGTGTGTAGAGGGGTCCATGGCCCCGGACGGCAAAGATGTGGGGAGCGGCCGAGTTGGCCCGCAGCATCAGGCCACGGTTTTTAGATCAAATAAGGGTATTATCATCGGGACTACATTGGTACTTAACCGGAATTTCAAGTCAATTAGATAAGTGGAAGTGTTCAAAAGAGAGTTGTAATATTTGACTTAAACATATATACTTAAGATTTACGTGAAGTTAAACAGAAGCTTGTCAAATACGAGTATTTTGTTCAAAATAAGAAAATTTCATCTTTTGAATTTCGAAACGGACGCAATCGACCGCAATCCGCTGTTTCCATTCAACAAATAAAATTATTGTATCCGTTTTTGATTTCCTTAAAAAAAAAAAAAAAAAAAAAAACCTGCACTTATTTTCTACCTTTTCTCCGTTAAAAATTATGTAATGATTTTATTTTTTTCGAACCGTAAGCTTCACCTATTAGTCTATCTTTTCTGATGCCTGAAAATAAAGTAAGAGACCGATTATAAATAAAAATAACCCAATGATCTCAAAAGAGTAAATATTTTTAACAAACCTGAATATTTCTTTTGAAATAATTTTACTTTTATTTGTTTATAAAGAGCTTCATTTTATATTGTTTTCATTTAACAGCTCAAAGCAGAAATGAAATAGAGAAACTATGGAATAATTTGAAAGATATCGAAAAAGTTTTTGAAATTATGTTGTATGAGTGATTATAATATGTAATTTTTGAAATTTAGCAATTCAAAACTGAAAAAGAATATATATACACTGGTTATCATAAATTAAGGAAAAATCACAAAAATAGCGATAACTCTTTCAAAAGTAAGCCAAACCGTGCAAAATTTGCATATGTTGTCCACTAAGAGTAGCTGAGTAAAATTGCAATATGCAAATTAGTGACGCTGCACTCGGCTTACGTCATCTGCCTGGAGCATAAAAGTCCAAGTTTGAGAGAAAGCACACAAATTTTACTGTGATTGCGACATTGAAAATCTGAGATAGCCAATTCGTAATAATGACCTCTAGGCATCATTTGCCTGAAGAACTACGATGGAGAGCCATCGGGAGACTAGAGGCAGGGCAGAGTCAATCAGAAGTGGCCAGATGGCTAAATGTGAGTCCATCTGTGGTTCATAGACTTTGGAGGCAATTTCAAACCACAGATTCGGCATCTAGGAGGTTCAGTCAAGGACGGCCAACTGTTACGACCAGTGCCGATGACCGATATTTGACATTAAGTGCACGCAGGAATAGAACCGCTACTCCGACACATCTTAGATCCTCTCTTGCTGCAGCCACCGGAAGGTTGGTGTCAACGTCAACTGTGCGCAGAAGGCTCCACGAAGGTGGTCTGTATGCGAGACGACCAGCCATTTGCGTGCCGCTCACATCACGCCATAGGAGAGACCGTTTTCAGTGGGCCCGACAACATGTCCACTGGACGTCAGATCAATGGAGGCCTGTTCTCTTTACGGATGAGTCCAGGTTTAGTCTAGAAAGTGACAGTAGACGTTATTTGATATGGAGAGAACCTGGGACCCGTTATCATCCATCAAACATCCGTGAAAGAGATGCATACGGAAGAGGCAGTGTCTGTGTTTGGGGAGGCATATCCTTAGGAGGGCGCACAGACCTCCATGTCTTTCCAAGGGGAACCGTGAATGCTCAGGTTTATCGAGACAACATCCTTGATGCTTATGTGCGCCCATATGCCGGGGCGATTGGTGATTGCTTCCTGTTACAGGACGATAATGCAAGACCACACAGAGCTCGCATTGTTGATGATTATCTTCAACAGGAAACAATTACGCGCATGGAGTGGCCAGCTCGATCCCCGGACTTGAATCCTATCGAACACGTTTGGGATGCTCTAGGGAGGCGTGTATCTGCCATCAATCCGCCCCCTCAGACCCTTGCCGCGCTTGCATCTGCTTTACAAGAGCAATGGCTCTCACTTCCTATTGAACTGATAGACCGCATAATTGAAAGCATCACACATCGCTGTTTGTGCTGTATTGCTTCTAGAGGCAATCATATTCCATATTAAAGGTACTTTTTCTATTGCAAACCGATACTTCCAATTTGTTTATTTTATACATGTGCTAATTTCTATACTACTATTAATGTCTGATAATTTCTTTTTATGTTGTTTAATACCTTACTATGTGTTGTATATTGTGGGTAAGTTTCATAAAATTCCATGTGTAATTTCTTGAGTTATCGCGATTTTTGTGAATTTTCCTTAATTTATGATAACCAGTGTATGAATAACTTCTCTATCTCAGTCTTTTTTTTTATTGCAAGATCTTAACGTGCGCACTCATGGTTCAGATTGATAAATTTATGACTGCTAGAAAATTCTGTTATTTTCTATTATGGATATGTTTGCCGCTGGTCATTCTTCTTAATGGGCGATATTATATTTGGTTAGGCTCCAAACCTTACCAAATATAATATCAGATCTTTCCAATTCCATGTACTTTTCATTAATGAGTATTTTTTCAATGTACTAATTAATGTAAATTTGTAAAGCATTTAGTTTTTCTTTTCTTCTTAACCAGCATCACGCATTAATAATTATAATCATAAAGAAACATGATTTACAATTAGAGATAGCCGATGCAATAAATATATATTAATAATGTTATAAAATAAAAAAAATAATAATAAAGACTTCACATGCTATGAGTTGTTCTCTAAATGTTTTTGTAACATTTTTAAAATAATTATTTTATGTATTTTTGGATTATTTTATTGTTTTGAATAATTAAAATAAATACACATGTTTTAATGCTTGAGACTGATAAAAACATCTCTGCGCAAGGGCGTATTGTACTTACTAGGTCACTTTTGATGTATTAATTATTCAAATAAAATATTCAAAGTCCAATTTATTTATATTTAATCACACACAAAAGTAGATTTCATCAATAAGATATTTACGGTGTGTTAGTTTTATTTATTCTAATATTATATCAAATGAACATTACGTAAATGGAGTGACTGAATTTGTTATAGTCTGTCACGTGCCTTTTTTTTTACCGTCATACATGAAGAAATGCCTTCAAAATTGGGCTCCATTAGCATGGTACCAAAATATGACATGCTGATCACCCGTCGGGAAAAATTGTCTTATATCTGAGGGAGAAAAAGTAAAATTATTCAATCATTGTATGTTTTAAAATCATTATTATATGTTATAAAATATTTTTACAACAATGATCTGATGCTTAAATCAAAAACTGTTGATTCCTTCAACCAAAACCAAGCCTCCACCGTAATCAACATCTTTCGTAAAATGTCCATCATATAAAACGATACAGTTCCTTTGCGTTTAAATTTAAATAAAGCTGGAAATAATTATATCCTTATTTTTATAATTCTCTGTTATGCACGAATATTTTAGAAAATTCTACATACGATGCAGATTGAATTCTGATCATATCACTGTGCTTAAAATATTAACTTAGCGAACTCTTGCAACAGCCAAAATGAATGAAATAATATACAGTTTCTCTCTTTAATAATATTTACCACATAAAATCTAGTGCTGTAATCCATTCATATTAACAAAAAAAAAAAAAAAAAAAAAAAAAAAGTGAAAGCTTTACTCGTTCAAGTTGACCGTCATTAGGATATAATAATGATAAATATATAACACTGCTACATTACTATATTCGTTCTACATAAATATTCAAAGGGACGTCCGTGGCCAGTGCATAACTCCCACGAATGACAAAGCGATTATCGCACTTTTTTGGAAGACCCTTGATGCCCATAGGGGGGCCGCGGTGGCCTAGTGGTCATTGTTTCCGATTCGTGGCCGGTGGTTTTCGTTCAATCACGGGTTCGATCCTTGGCTGCCAAAGACCCGCCGTGTAGCCGGGGCAGATGCACGTTAAATCAGTCGGGGCCCAAAGTCCTTCCGTTGGCGTGGTGCGGAAGTTAGGAGAGGGGGGTGCCAGCTCAGGTGTCGTCCTCGTCACTTGACCTTACGAGGTCCGTCGCCGATAGCCCTCGTGTTGCTTCTAGTGTGACGTTAATAAAAACTAAACTAAAACTTGATGCCCATAGAAATATATTCGCTTGACTAAATTCACGACACAGTTCATAAATATCTCGCATATTAACTACTTCAAAAAGAAGTTGACAGAATTCAGGCACTTGGAGCGTGAAAAGCAAGTCACATTTCTACTATTCACTGCACAGGAAGCGTCGTATTTTGATAGTTTTGTTTTGGTTTAGAGATAGATTATTAAAGAAAATAATCGTCAATCTGTTAAAGCACTCTCTTTAATACTCATTTAGAAAAATGACAGAATATTACGAAATCTATTTTTCCAAGAATATAATGTTGATACCATTTTCAAGACAGAAGTTAAATTAAGCGTCTTATATTAAAAATAATGTTTTAAATATCATCAAAATCATTTATATGAAATATAATCTTTTGAGGCATCTTGCAAAATAATATATGTGAATTTTGTAAAAGAACAATTCTTTAAGCATGACTAATTCTTACCTCCATTGTAGTACTCTTGTATATTCGGTGTATTTTGCTCGCCATCAGAATTACTTTTCACGTACAGACGCCATGCAAATCCTTGTTCGGAATCATTTGGAATGTCTGCTATGGAATAGACATTTATTTTTCCATTCACCTCTTCGAAAGAAAACCTACAAAAAAATATTAGTGGGAAATATAGAATTGTGATGACATCTAAAAGTGTCAACATTATTATTGTTACGAGCCTGCAATAGTATCAATATTTCTTCTAAAGATATTTCCAGAGATTTCGTCGAATACCAAGGAAAGCTCAAGCAATGATCCCTCCTCCTCTCAACCTTGGCGATGGATTTGGCAACCATTTTGGTGACGTGGACTTTGACAACACTTATATTTCTGCATTTTAGACGAAATATAAAATTTCATCGAAGTTTTATAGCATATATCTGTCCTATAACACAACCCCCAAACTGTCAATGGTCTATGAATTTAGTTCAGATCAGCGAACATCATCTAGAACAAATTTTATTTTCTTGCATCTAGTAGCATTGCCAATAGAAATACGTGCCAAATCACGAACTCACATATATCTCTAACAAATCCTTCAAAAAGTGTGGAATTTCTTTTGTTATGGATGGCAGTGAGGACGATTTGTTATGCGATAATGATGACGTAGTGGAAATCGACTAGCTAGGTACAGAATGGGACCCATATTAAGAGCTTTTCAACAACGAAAGAGAATATATACTTGAGGAGTTTTATTGCCTAAGATGAGGAATGTATGGATTTTGCAAGATTTAAATACACTAGAGAGCGATTTGTTTTATTTTATAAGCGTTTTAGTGTTTAGATGTATTTTAATCTAATTTTTTTGTATTTGTCTTATCAGACAATCCCAGATTTTGGGGACTTTTTATGATTCAACTGTCATCTTATCTGCAGAATTATGCGGTTTATAAAATCCTAAAATTAGATGAAATGTGTCACGAAATGTACAGATGATGAACGAGCCATACGCGGTAAAAAAAAAAAAAAAAAAAGCCAATGCTGCGACTTGGGTGTTTGCAGTTAGTTCAAATGCATCATGGAGTCACTGCAACTTTCACAGGGAAACTTTAGTATTGAAATCTAAGCCACAGATGATTCAAAAAAGGTTTTGAGCTCTGCTGTTGAAATAATGAATTCAATAAAATCAAGACCATTACAATCGCACTTATTTGATTCATTGATTTAATTGCGCTTACTTTGCGAAGAGATGGAGAGTAACCACAAATAATTCGTTTTGCACACAGAAGTATGTTGACTATCCGAGAGGGAAAATGCTAACAAGACTTGTGGAACTTTGTGAATAAATCGCAATGCTTTTGGGTGTTAGAAACGAATTATTAAAATCGTTCCGCGATGTGAAATATCTTTTGAAACTCATATTTATTAGACATAATCACCAAATGATGAATTAAATCTATACTTAGGGAATGAGAGGGACAGATATATTAGCAGTGTACGAGAAAACTCAAGGATTCTTCAAAAACCTGATTTTATGGAAAAACAATGTTGAAGACACCAAATATGAGTTTTGAAACATTTCCAAACGTTTTTAAACGAAAATGATGTGAACGTTTCTGACAGCTTAATTACCTTGATCTGAAATCATTCAAATACTTTGAAAGAAAATTTTAATCATTACTTTACTGAAGAAATGAGAAATTGCCAAGATAAGAGCTGGATTTCATGTACCTTCCGAAGCAACATTATTACTGGTGTATTATTGGAAGCTGATGAAGAACTCATCTACCTACCCGACAATACATTACGAAAACTGAATTTTGATTGTAGTATATAAACAAAATTCTGTTTATCTGTCCAACACAAACTTTTCCAATTCTTTCTGATGAAGTTGGGAAGATATTACTTCTTTTTTATATACTCCTATCTTATTTTGTGAAGCTGGATTTTCGTCAACCGTATAAATTAAAACCGCGTATTGAAATAAGCTGCAATTGTCGAAATTCTTGCATCGAAAATATTTTGAATCAATCTGGACTTCATTGTCATCATCAATAGCGATCGAAAACAAGAACACTCTTCACTTAGGTCTTATTAGGAACTTTTTTGTTATGTGAATGAGTGAGTGGATGTATGTTTTCAAGGTGCAAGAGCTAAATGAGGGGGTTTCTTTTGCAAAATTACATTTAATGATAAATATTTTTTTTCTTTACTAAAATTCCTTTTTAACCTATAAAATCTCCTTCGGAAAGAGCTTGTACTATTCGTGTAAGAAAAAAATTCAATGCGCCAAGTATGCTGCCGATTGCCATAGATTCCATTTCTAAAAAGTATAGGTCGCCCAGTATTTAAAAATTTGAGAAAACCCATTCCAGGTCATAATTTTGATTAGTTGTTAATTGTGATAATCGCTTGAGTTTAAAATGTAGCAACAAAGTTTGTGGCTTTATTATTAAATACTGATATGACCTTACATCTGTGCGTAAATAAATCTTTTTAGTGCAACAAATAAAGTTTCATTGTAAGATCTGTTACAAACTTATAATGAACTGTTTCTGTTTCCAAACAGATGAAAATGAGAACTTGAATTGTTTGATATGAATCCTTTTAGCCACCCAAGGGGCGATTGCTCGAGACAACGACAAAATGGTCACCCTAGCACTTTATAAAAGTGTTATCTGAATATCTTTTCTAATAATAATAATAATAATAATAATAATAAAAAAACGAGGAAGTGAGTCAATCAATGGAATAGTTATTGAGTGAACAAATGAGTGAATGAATGAATTAATAAATAAATAATATGTCGATTCTTTTATCACATTATTGTTTGCTTTAATTCTAATGTTTAACTTAATAATTTTTTTTTTTTTTAAAAAAAAAAAACAAGCTAGTGTCTTTAGTAGCTAAACCTGTTCTTCGCAACACTTTGAATGAAATAATGTATTGGTCATTTATTTATTATTAAAAATATTTCCGAATGTCAGTAAAAGAAAGCAATCAAGCAGAAACATTTCTTATTATCACTCTTCCAAATTCATTTTATTTCATGTAATTAAAAGCATTAATCTCAGAATAAGAAGTTTTATAGGATTACAATTATGCTCGGAAATTCGTGATGGCGTGTCGATGACAGCCTCAATCTTATAGTGACAGGTCCAAACTTGTAAATGAAACCTTCATTGATCAAGCTGGAACGTTGGGCACTCTGCACATGCTGCGACTCGCTCATGTACTACTCAAGTTACTGGGAACAAAGTTATCATGAGCCTATACTTACTTTTAATGTAAACTGATCTTGCTTAAAAGAATCTTCTGCATTATTTATTGAAGCATTGAGGATTTTCAATATTAATCAAACTTTTCTATGCGTTCTTGCGAGCATTGCACAGGGGCGACAGTAGGCCCTCAGCGATCCCATAAATAACTTTAGGGCAAAAACGCTTCCTTGATCTCTTCAACGCCGGAAGTAGTAATTCAGTTCGGAATCACTGCTGTAAGCTGTTGTACTTTCTGAACCACTGAGGAAAGAAGAAGCGCTACCAAGGAGGAGAACTCTCATTGATTTTACGTGGTATTTTCTTCAATTTCTGTATTATTTTATTCTTGTCTTTGGCTTAACAGATAATTTCCATTAGCTTCTATCTTCTTATGTGGTAGAAAATTTAAAATATCTTTAAAAAAAAATAACAGCTATTTTGTGAACTTTCATTATATACGCTGCTGGCTAATAAAATTACATCAGAAAAGAACGAGCTGACGAGCGTCAAAATCACAGGAAAGAAAGAAGAGGTTTGGATATGCAAATGATTAGTATTTCAGCTCATTTAGAGGATGCAGGAGTCAGAAACAATATCTGAAGCTCTGCATAAGAGGAAAGTAGTGTAGCGGATTTCTCATTCCGAAAGCGCTTGTGTAAGGTCGGAATTTGTTCAGAATATTGTGTTATGTCTCAAAAAATAAAAGAAATGCTTACCAGCAACTGTCGGAATTCGATAGAGGCAGGATCGTTGCCTATTGAGAGTGTGGATTATCGTTCCGTGATATTGCCCGTCACACTGGTCGAAATCCAACCACTGTCATGCGAATATAGAATCAATGTCAATCCGAAAGGGTTGTTGAAGGTCATACTGAATGGCATGCAGGATCTCCACGCCCTTCCTTGACTAACACTTGAGAGCACAGACATATTGTGAGGTCGGCTATGCAAGACCGTACAACCACATAATGCATAACCTGTGTACAACCACATCAGTCAGGAAATCCGCATGTTTTCAGCACTCCCAGTATCCGTTCGTACGGTGCGAGTACGTTTGTGGTGTGGATTGTCAGCACAGCGACCATTACTTCGGTTCCCTTGACAACGCAGCACAGAGAAAGATGGTGACTCTGGTGTGCCGAACGACAAAGCTGGATACAGAAGTGGCAAAATATCGACTTTTCACACCAGTCCCTATTCTGCGTGCAGTGTTCCGATGCCGTTTATAATTCTGGAAGCTCCGAGAAGACCTCTTGTCGCCTGATTGCATTCAATATCGGCATAGGGGCTTTGCACCTGATGCGATGCAAAATATTTGTTGTAAGATAATGGATTGCAGGATCTCATGTTGCACATCGTGTTCTGACCTTCCTTGATACACAGGTATTTGATTGTTGCGCTGGCCTGCTCGGTCTACAGATCTATCACACGTTGAAAACATCTGGTAATGGGTAGCTGAGAAACTGGCTCGCCACCCCTCTCAAGATAATACGGTTGATGAAGCAGCATGGAATGAGTTGCCCTTTTCTGTCATCCATGTCCAGGGTGACTCCTTGCCTAACCGGGAGAGGGTCGTTTTAGCTGCCAGGAGTGGCAGCTGTTTCTACTAATTTAACACCCCTGTAAACCTCCCAAACAATTTGCATATTTGCTTTCCTTCACGGTGTTACAATTTTAATGTCCAGTAATGTAGATTCAATTCGAGGGTTAATTACATTGTAATAATTATTGTTTCTCGTATTTTATGATCTGTTTTAGAAACTAAGCCGATTTGATTGAAAGTGTCCTTTCACATTCTTGTCCGAAAATTTTAGTAAGAAAAGCATAAATCGATATTTGTGAATAAATTACATAAGTTAAACTCCTTGAGAGTTGTTCGTCTCGTGTTGAAACTATCTTTTGTTAAATTTTGTTTTGTTTCTACTGATAATATCTAATACTGTGTGAATATCTAAGAGTAATTTTCTGTAGAAATACAGTCATAACAACTGAAATATAGTTTTAAGATAAAAATCGACCACAACAGGAATATTTTGCCGTACTCGCTTCTCTTTAAGTATCTTTCTTAAAACATGTTACTTACTTGAAATTATCATTCTCATATTCTGCAACTCTCATAATGTCAAAAAAGCTGATTCCACTTGGTACCAAAACTTGAATGGTATAAGAATTAGATAAGGGAGATCTCAAATATAGAGAATAACGAACATAGTGTTTTGGGCCAGGGTATTCCAGGATTTCAGATGGACTCAGATCTGCATAGAAAAAAAAAATCAAAGATTTGTAGAGTTCTGTTTCTCACAAACTAATGACACTTCAAATTTTATCTTACAAACTTATTTTTTTAACGTTATTTTCAAGCATTAATACTTTCGCATATAACTATATATATATATTTAATATTTGAACTTGTGAAATAGTATAAAAAAGTTTCAAAATTGTAAACAATTAATTTAAAGTATTACGATATCATTATTCATTGCAAGGTTTGACAAGCTAAATTATAGTTAGTATTTCCAGTATCAAAAACAAGTTAATTAATTACAAATAAAATTTTAACAAAAATCGATGCAAAAATATTAAAGTCCATTTAATATAATTGGTGCCTTTTTTCTATTTGCTCATAAGCTCTTGCATTTAACAGCCAGTTTTATTATTTTTCAAGCCCTAATGAAATTGGATTGGAAGTTAAATATATATTCTTTTTTAAAAAAAAATCTTTTTCGAATTCTCGAAAAATTCTTTAAAAAAATTTCATTACTAGTTCGATAAATGGTTCTAATAACCTTTGATCAGACTGTTTCAGAAACTGAAACTTATCTCTGCAAATGAATATTTATCTTTTGGACAATTTCTTCCATTAATACTGTTACGAACATGAGATGACGCTTCCCTGCAACGCTTTTCTTATAAGGGAAAAGAGACATTTAATAAGATATAATTAGTTATCCAAAGAAAGTTTAAGCAATGACCTCTTAACCTTGGCGATGGATTTGACAACCATTTTGGCGACTTTTGAAACAGTTCCCTTTAGTGCTATAACCTGGACAAAAATTTGATTGGGAATAAAGTTACGGACTTTTCCTGAATTTTCCTAGTGACGTCACACCTGTCCGGAACAGGAATAAATACTCTTGAGAGCCTGAGTCAATGATTCTGTCTTTGGAGTTTACTTTGGAGATCGATCGGAAAATCGGCTGGAAGTGGACGACATTTTGCTGAGTGGTTTTGCCGTAGAACTGCCGATAGCGACCCGAGTGAATTAAAGGAGAACAGGCGTGTATCTGCAGGGAATAGTCGGAGCCTGCCTTGGAAGTGTAGGATATTGTGTTATTACAAACGCTGTTTTTTCTGTCCAAGTATTGCTACCTGTGTGTTCGTCCTGTCCAGAAGATTTGTGAATAAAGTGTCATTTGCTGATATCCTTCTAGTAGGATTGATTTCACTCATATACACATACGTACGATTGGAATTTTTGTAACAATATTAAGCAAATAATTATTTACATTTCCTGTAGTTCATCGTACGCATCATTCTAAAAATTCATTAGCTGTCGAGTCGTTTGTCATAATAGCAAATAAGAGTTTTGGATTCTGTGGCATTTTGATATGCACAGCTTTTCACTATTTCCTAGTAAAGAAATTTTCACTGTCGGGATTTCAGTAAATCCCTTATTATAGTGCTTTATTTTAGACCCGACTCAGCTAGTCGGGTTTTGGTGGTATCAGGACTCGAGGCAACGTTACCTTCGACGGAAATAACGCTTGCTGTGACCATAACCACTCAGATGCAGTGGCTACCAGTATTACCTGGCATCTGTTTTGCAAATGTTGTAAAAAACAATAGAGAGAGAGAGTAATAGTTCAAGTTGTATTGAAAAAAAAAAAGAATCAATTACTCTTGCCCACAAAACATCAATAGTAAAGAAGTTCTGATAGTTACCTCTATCAATTTTGGGGGGATTACATCGTGTATTCCTGAGGTGTAGAAGACTTCTTCCACTGAGGGCTGGCAGGACATAATAAGTGGCAAGAAAATCACCAAAGGATCCATCGTCCAGTTGATGACTCTTTAGAAAATGAAATGTTGCATTTGGTTTCCACTCAAATGTGTCGTTGACGGACAACAGTGCCTGATGCGAGAAAAAATTCTAATTAATGGATTCTAGAATTCTCAAATAGTATTGAAAAATTTTCTTCGCTCCCACAGAGAAAGCTTATTGATCCTGATAATGCATTTTAAAGCCATTCGGAGGAATTCATTGCATTATTAACGCTGAATGTTGATAATTCAAATTAATGAATAAAAAATGCAATGCCATAATAAGACATTATTGATTTCTGATTTCTTAGAGCTGGCTCACTATATTTAATTAAAAAAATTTATGGTAGCACTTATTTTGATTTTTATTTCTTTGTTGATTATTTCTATATTTAAAAAATTATTGCAGTTTAGGTTTTAAAAAACCCATTTGTCTCATTAGAATCTGTATTTACAGCAAAAAAATATTTATTTCATGCATTGTCTTAAAGTTATGAATAAGTATTCTCTAACTGATCAGAAAGAAACACTATTTATCCAATTTACGCTGCTAAAATTTTACGATATTAGATCTGATCAATACAAATGACGTGACACTCAACAGCGTAACTCGAACAGTTCACATTTCTCTATTTTCAGAATCTTAATAATGTCTTTTAAAAATCTAATTGGATAGTTGATACATAAATTTTCAGTTTTTTTTTTTTTTTAATCTATATTCGCCCTTTTTTGTCACGAATTTTGGAAAGAAATAACTTTTGGTTTATCCCATTCATATCTTACTCTTGTAATGATGATGAAAGTATTTCTTTGCCCTTAGGAATGTACCTATGTTTAATTTTCGTAAAAAAATACTAAATAAAAGGGACTAGTTAAAAGAAGTAAAGGGGAAAAAAAGGAATAAAAGGAAAGTACCAATAAAAGATGTAATGCTACTTTTTGGGCGGTGCAGTAAAGTTGAGTATATATTTGCATATTCATTCATTTACGAGCCGGTCCCGAACCGTTGAAATCAATTGTTATAGTGAATTTCTTGCGTCCTTATGAAAGGAAGAAACAATTACGATCTATTGGCAGGCATCTGTCAGCCGCTTGCGAGCGTGCTTAGAAGTTCGCGAGCAGGAAGAAAACCAATGCGCTACACACGACTGTTGAGGAAAAATTCTTCCTCGGGATTCTTAACCCTCTTGGTATTTTATATCCGATCTGACTGGAAGAATTCTTTTGTGAGACTGAAATGTAGTTCTGCGATTTCCCAGGAGTGATTTAAAACCAAAAAAAAAAAATGGTAAAATTACTTAAAGAAGCAATATAGAAAATAAGTTACTAATAGATACATAATGAATTTATTAAAAAGCTCTTAAGAGAACTTAATAATATTTAAGAATTTCAAAGAGCTATAAGTTTTATAAATGTCTAGGGTAGATAATAAGGATTTAACATATTAAAAAAATTTGTGAGTATGCTGTTTCAGAAATTTTGCTTTTTATTTGAATTTTCAGCATATTTAATTAAAACGTGAGGTGGAAACTGGTTTTATTCTGTTTCTAAGACATGATTGATTTCATTAAAAATTTCAAATATTTTCAGGATGAGTGAGGATTTGATGCAGACAGCTATTGAAGATGGGAATTTTTTTCGGTTGTCCAGTTTGTGTGGCAACGGTAACGGCGTAAGTTTACTAAGTCCCTAATTTAAAAGTTTACCCTCCCATCATTGTTATTAATTTAGAAA
Source organism: Nephila pilipes (assembly GCA_019974015.1). Taxonomy (NCBI): domain Eukaryota; kingdom Metazoa; phylum Arthropoda; class Arachnida; order Araneae; family Nephilidae; genus Nephila; species Nephila pilipes. Next base: position 304,269 of record BMAW01050861.1, on the reverse strand, counting down.
TAAATAATTTAGAGGAAGTTCTTGAATTTATTAATTTGAAATTATATATAAAATTTCAGGGTTCAGAACGCAAACGTCCAGGAGTCGGCGAGGGAGGATTACCGATAGTAGTTGGGGCGGGGCTACAGAGAATGCACAGAAAAGACAAGCTTTTTTCTCTGCGACTTGAAATCCGTGGGGGATAGAGATGGAGTATTTTTTAGAATTAACTAAAAATTTTACAATAAATATTTATCGTATGCTATGTCATTCTTTCTTAAGCGAGAGTTCTTGAAAGAAAAGAGAATTTGTTAGTAAATAATATGAGAATTTAAGATAGATTAAATTGCAAATAAATTGAAGAAATTAAGATTAAAATTTAGGAATCGAAATTTAACAAGAAAGATTTTAGAAATTTAAGGCAGTTACCGCAAACTAACGAGAAGTACAAAGTAGCATTGGTTTAGGGAGAAATTTAATGTGTTTGAAGTCCTACAGAAAAACGCGTACGGCTCAAATCCCGATGTGAATTACTTATTATGTTCTCCGATTTTTTGAGGGCTGGGAAATGCCGATAACTATGATCCAGAGAAGCTGTGGATCTTTGGAATTTTACATTTGGAATTTTTGGATTTTACAGATGATGGAATTTCAGCAGGATATGGTGGCATGTTTTGGAGTAACTTATTGGTAATTTGAGGAATCCTATTAAAAAAGTTGGTGGATCATTTTTTGATAAATTCATACACACAGAAGAATTTAATAATTTTTAAATTTTTGTGCAAGACTTCGTTTCGGGTAAACCAAGGAGCATTTGCAGCTTTCCTGAGATGATGTTTTGAAAGACGTGCAGTCGTTTTAGATGTGTAGTTGCAGCCGCCGCCCAAATAGGGAATGCATACAACATAATAAATCTCAGTTTGTTTTATTTTATTTTTCATTTAGACAATGTAAAACAGTAAGCTATATCCCCATGATAATAAGAGAGTAACTAAGGTTTTGTTGACTTTGAACAGAATTTTAGCAAAGCATTCTCCCCCTTCAACTTTTCTTTCATATATTCATAGCTGTTGGAATATATCAGAAAAGAAAAAAAAAAATTCCAAAATGCAGGAATGAAATAAATAAATGTTTTTTTTTTGGATACATTTTCAGATTGTTTCTCAAATTTAAGAAAAGACAACAGTAGCAGCAAAACCATTTTTTCGTTCAGACCGATCCGGTTTATCCAGAGATCGAAATTAAAGGGTTCCGACTAAATGAGTCCCTGCTGAATTTTTATTTCTAGGTAGTCATAAAGAGGTTTCTCTTTTAAATCAATCAAAATGGTGAAATATATTCTCTTCCCACTTTTTACAGTTCAAAAATATACTATTACAGAGCAGAAGGAAGATCTTTTTATCTATTTAAACAATTAAAGCAATTCTATATTTTCATTTTTTTTTCTTCTTTAATTTACTTCTTTAAATTTACGTATAGAGATTATTAACTAAAGGAAAAAAATATAAGTATTTTGATGTCGTATTTCTATAAGGATAGCAATAAAAATAATATTTATGATTTTAATTGAATTTTTTTGCAAACTATTCCCAAGGTATTATTGATTGATTGGTTTCAAAAATATGTAAGAAGAATATTAAGTTTTGGACGATTTTCTGAAAGTTTAAACTTAATTATTGAAAAGTTTACTTTAGTGGCTCTACATGACCAACTACTGAAGGGTTACGTCGTCTGAATATTATGATGATGCTACAAACTATTAAAAGAGCATTTTGGTAGGTAAACTTTGTTGGTAAATATGCAAATGAATAAACTTCTATACTTAAAACTAGTAAGAATTTGCAATGAATTGTGTAATTTAAGAATATTATTTAATATTTGTAACGTGTAAATGAGGTCATTAAATTCTTTAAAAATTAAACCCGATTCATATAATAATTTGTTGTATCCTTTGTTAACGAGCATCATCCCTAATGATTTAACTTAAGATTTTAGGAGAAAAAGAGCTAATAATGATGACTGAGATATAGACGAGCTTCTTAAAAATAGAAGCAGAAAGCCATGCAAGAGCACGCTTATTTAACATGTTAAGTTCGGGCTCGAAATCATTGAATACCGAACTACAGGTATAGAAAAATGAATTTTTCTGAATGTAAATACTTCTTTCTTTTTATTACAACTTAATAAATGTGAAATTACAAGCACGTGTCTTTTTTATTGTATTCTAAGACTTTTAAGGGAGTTTTTGTTGCATAAGACGAAACTAGAAAAACTTGTACAAATTCTTTCTATTGCCTTCATTACCATAAAGATGGTTTTACACGGCGCTTTATTGAATATAATCTTTCTTTCCTGCAGGTTGAAATAATATTTAATGAAATACAGTCATTAATTACATGTGTGTTGAAACAAAATAATTACTTAACAGTTAAGGATACTGTTTTGATTTCTATTCAAGATTGGCTTATCTCTTTGAACGAATGTAATATATTATTTAAATTTCTAAATGAATTCAGGAATATGTCCGAATATGACTTAAAAAACTTTTGTGCAAATTTTGATATTTCCTTAAAGTTTCTATAGACGAATAAGAATTAATGATCTGAAAAATCATTAATTATGATATTATTCATCCTTTAAAGATTTGGAATTTATCGGAGAAAATAATATAATTTAATCATTTTCCAACTTTCTGCAGCCTTTAGAAGGTTGCAGGAGAGAAAACCATTCCATTCACAGTTGAAAAAGGCGAAAGAAATTTCTCTAAATTAATAGTTATTAATTCGTAATTAAGATCGTCTATGTGACCAGACGATTGAGTAACTTAAATTTAATTGCAATAAAGAAAGATTTGTGAGAAGAAATTAACTTTTATGGCATAATTGACGAACTTATAATAAAAAAAAGTAAGGAAAGCGAGATATTGTAAATTCAGTATTTTATTTAGTGGAATAATTATAATTGCTGTAATTGGATAATTATTTGCAATCTGGTATTAAAATGTATTGTGAAATATTTTTTCCCCAAAAAAATCACCTTCTCTTATTCCCTCCTCGCTAAAAGACAACCCAAATAAAGCGAATAAGCGAGAACAAACCGAATCCTTTATTTCCATCAACGGGAATTTTACAGCTTTTAGAATGGTTAACGCTATAATCATTGTCAAAATATTCATTTAACTCATTATAGATTCATCAGCAATCAGAATTAATGTAGAATTTTGAATGAATATATTTCTTTTACTATTGTTTTAATATTTCATTACTTTTTTAATTGGAACCAAGCAAATCTTTTTTTAGCAAAACTTTCACCTCAAGACCAAAAACTCGGAAACTATCTACTTTATAGTCTTTGCGATAGTTTCTAAGGTCAAAATGTTGACTTGTCAATTTTAACTTTAATGTCTTCACCCACAATTTCATTATAGTTATTCTCAGAGATTTTGGAAGAGATAAATTCTTTTACCTGCGTTGTCAGGGCAGTACTGTATACGCTACCAAAGCTTCCATCTGTCTTCATTCTAAGAATAATTTTGGCGGTAGTATTCCAAGTCATTTTCAACAACGAATGATACTGGACTGAGTTTTTCTCTTTCTGTAAATGACAGGCAAATGCTTCCAAGGCTAGGCTGATCATGTCTGAAAGAAGTGACATAAAATATTTATAATAAACAGAAATGTATAAGTTGCATCTTAATTATTATAAGTCTAAACTTATGTATATATATATATATATATATATATATGTGTGTGTGTGTGTGTGTGTTTTAATTTGTGAAAATTTCCTCTTGGTTTGTAACATTTTTCTATAGAGATCGTTTGGTACCTGTAAAACATTGTTAAACCTGCAGATCTGCTTAAAACTAGATTCAGAATTAATAATTCGAGATAAAAACCAACGTTTCTTAAAAAAACGTTTTTATATGGTGGCAAAGTTTATTTAAAAAATTATTGAAATATTAGTTAAAAATTGTCGCAAATGTCCAAATATTCCATTTTTAAGCGAGTAAGAACGATTCCCAAAACTTCAGACCTCTAGCTTGATGGGAAAGTGGTTAAATTAACTGTCGAAAATTTGATGACACACACACACCAAGTGAAATACAGAAAAGCGTTTTAAAAAAAGTTACATCTCATTTTGCTTATGGTTTTTCTTCTCTTGGTCTCCTTTTTTTTTCAAGCTTTGGATTGTAATTTTTTCATGAAGCGATATTTATCTTCTTGCCATTATTTAATATGTTTAATATTCTTTTAGTTACATTTATCACTTTCTTAAATGCTTTGTTGTGTAATTGTTTCTTTTTCTATAACAGGTCAATTGAAAAGTCCCCGGCCTACCATAGTAAAACACATTTTTTTAGCAAAATTAGTTTTTTTTATTCAACATAATTCCCTTCAAGGGTGATACACTGAATATAGCGACCCTCCAACTTTTCGATACCATTTTTGTAGTACGATTTGTCCTTTGCTTCAAAATAGGCCTCAGTTTCGGCGATCACCTCTTCATTCGACGAAAATTTCTTCCCAGCGAGCATTCTTTTGAGATCTGAGAACAGGAAATAGTCGCTGGGGGCCAGATCTGGAGAATACGGTGGATGAGGAAGCAATTCGAAGCCCAATTCATAGATTTTTGCCATCGTTTTCACTGACTTGTGACACGGTGCATTGTCATGGTGAAGCAGCACTTTCTTTTTCTTCAAATGCGGCCGTTTTTCGGCGATTTCGTCCTTCGAACGGTCCAATAACGCTATGTAATAGTCGCTGTTGATGGTCCTTCCTTTTTCAAGGTAGTCAATGAAAATTTTTCCATGCGCATCTCAAAATACAGACGCCATAACCTTGCCAGCCGACTGTTGCGTTTTCCCACGCTTTGGAGCGGGTTCAACGTGTGCAGCCCACTCGGATGACTGTCGATTCGACTTCGGAGTGAAATGATGGAGCCATGTTTCATCCATTGTCACATATCGACGCGAAAACTCGGGTTTATTACGCTTGATCATCTTCAAACACTGCTCCGAATCATCAACTCGTCGTTGTTTTTGGTCAAAAGTGAGCTCGCCCACTTTGCACAGAGCTTTCTCATACCCAAATATTCGTGAATGATATGATGTACATGTTCAGTTGATATCTTTAGAGTGTCTGCTATTTCATGCAATTTCAATTTACGGTCATTCAAAATCATTTTGTGGATTTTTTGTAATGTTTTCGTCGGTAACAACCTCTTTTGGGCGTCCACTGCGTTCACCGTCTTCGGTGCTCATTTCACCACGTCTAAACTTAGCACACCAATCCTTGATGATTGATTTTCCTGGGGCAGTGTCCGAAAACTCGGCATCAAGCCAAGTTTTTGCTTCAACTGTATTTTTTCCCTTCAAAAATCAATATTTTATCAACACGCGAAATTCCTTTTTATCCATTTTTTTCACAATAACAAAAGTTGCTTCACTCAAAATGCTATAATTCACAAACTAATGATCCGACAGCTGTCAAATTTATACACGCATCTTTTGAGGGTTAGGGCTAACTAAAAAACATATGGATTTAATTCTAGTAGCGCCACCTATGTGTCAGACTGGGGACTTTTCAATTGACCTGTTATATATATATATATATATATATATATATATATATATATATATATATATATATATATATATATATATATATATATATATTATTTATTTATTTGAATTCTTCCTAATTCAGCACCCTTTAATTTAGGCTTCAAATGGAGAATGACGTGTGAAGCAGTTCGGGTTATGACTATAAAAAGAAATAAATAAGATTAGAATCTTAAGGTTAGATGTTTTTTGTTGAGAAAATATTAATTGTTGAACGCCATATACGTATATGTAAGATAGAAAAACAAAGATTAAATGGGAAGTAGAATTTTTGTTAAGTTTTAAAATTTAATTATCCTTACACACATACATACTTTATAAAATTTTAAAAATAATCTTACCTCTTGCCACTTCATCATTTTCTGATGCCTGTAAGTAAGTCATCAGGTGATGTATTTCGTAGTGGGTGAGATCTCTGTCTGCCAAACACAGGGAGAGATAAACGAGTGGATTAACAAACGGAGATCTTGACCTACGGTTTAGTTTTACGATGGTGTTCCGGATGAGTTCTGTTAGATCCCATCCCTGGAAATCCCTCGGATCTTGGCAAGTGGCTATTAAGGCGTTTACGAACATAGCCAAGCGATTCAAGCTGGGAATGTCATTCCTGTAAGTATATATTGATTTGTCAAGTTTAAGAATGAATAATTTTTTAAGAATAAATTACAATTCTTTTCATATTTCGAGTTCTACTACATACTTCATGTTCGGTCTTCACTTCTGAGATTTCCGCGATTCTTAAGGCATTAGTAAATATTTCAAGTCTGCACAATATGGAATTAGTGTAGAGAATAAAATTTTCAGAATGATTTGGATGACTTAAAGATTCCATTACACTCATCTAATCAGTGACTGGATAAGTCATCGAAATCATTCTTCAGCCAGAATTAATAATACCTATTGATAATAATTGATACACTTCAAAGAAAATTCATAGTTTAAAGTCAGACAACATTCAATATTTTTTCGTTGAATATCTTCCCACGTGGGTATCAAAGACAATGAAAAAGTTGATAATGCATCTATATCTGCAACTAGTATTATAGTCCCCACCATTCCATACTACGATTATTTAAAATACATTAAATTAATTATTCAAGATCATAAGCATTATTAATGGAATCCGGCCTTAGTCAAGAACTGCATCATATGAAACCCATAATTTATCATTGGAATTCATTATCTTTGAGATGACGGGATATAATTCTAACACGTTAATGTTTCGGAAAGACGAAACATACACTATCCTGGTCCCCCAAGTACCTTGAAAAGTTAGATAAAAAGCTCACTTTCAAATAACACATTAAAAACAGTAGTACACGATATGTTTCCCCATATCTCGCGTCAGTCCATTTTAACTGGAAGTAATAAACTACTTATCTATACTCTGATAATCAGACTTATCCTGAGTTATACTTGTCCTGTCCGGTCATACTGCGCACACCACACTATATTTATTAGAAAAATCCCAAACAGTATCCGTCCGAACAATTGTAAAATCAAGCTGGTACATGAGGAACACCGACATCAGAAAATCTAAAAACTACCCATCCCTCAAAACGTTCATTAAAAGATTATCCAGAAAATTCTATAATAAAATAAATACATCCACAAACAGAACAATACAAGCCATAGAAAAATACACTTCACTCAGAAACAACACACATCTACACAGACCAAGACAAATTTTAATGCTTTAAGATTAATATTTTTATTTTTTCCATCTATTTTCATAACTATTCATACATAAACACACTCAACACACACTACTCCATCCACTCTCGATAGGAGCCATTTCTATTGACCAATGATAATTCACCCTCTAAACACCGAGAGGGAAACACTCCAGACCTAACAATCACCAGACTGGACAAACAAACAGGATACTTCTCCAATCCTGCTGCTTCCACATAATTTTTTTTCTATATATTCATTAAAATATCTTTCAATACAAATTAAAATAAAACCTTTAAATTTCAAAATTTCTAAGTAACAGAATTAAAAAACTTTTCCGCTTCTATAGCTCTTAAAATTATCTCAAATTTAAAACCAACATTTCAATTTACATTTTGTTTTAAATATTTTTAATAAAACTATACACATATATAGTTTAAGCTCTTTAAATTAATTTCTTAAATTCACCCATTTAAAATTCATCACATAAATGTGTTTTCTTAACTTAAACTATTATCCGCCTAAGTTCTCCTTGCAAATTATTTCTATATTTCATACTAATTTTTAACTCCTGGGCAAGTGTTAAACCAATGCTCTGACTCAAAATAGATATCAGCCAAACTGGGAATCAAAGCACGAAAGGGTTGTGCACCCCAAGAATAATTTTCCGCATACAAGATATATATTAACATCTTTTTCTGGTGGTGGTATGTGTGTGTGTGTGGACGATGGATCTTCTGTGTGTAACCATTATGTTTGTTCAAATGCTCTGCTTTTAACTCCTTTCATTTTAAACCTTACACTTTCTTCGACTTGGTTGGAGATTTTCTCTAACCAAATATTTTTCGCTCCTTAAATAACATTGATTTTAACCCATTATATAAATTTATTACACTTTATTATATTCTCTAACTTGAGTTTGAATTTCAAATTGTTTTATTAATAAAAAAATTTAGTATCTTAACCTTATGATTGGTATATTATAGACCATGAGGATTCACACAGTGACATAAAGTCATCCAACCAACCAATCGAATTATATCTCTAAGTTTATTCAACTATATCTACTATCTAGGGTATTGATGGAATGGGGGGGGGTGAAAATTATCACTATCATTATCTATTCAAAAATAACGAAATAGTCATATGGAATTCTTAGATTGGAATCTCCTCTTTCTTGAGAAATCGTCATTACAGAGCTGTAAAGTAATCTATTGTTCTAAAAATATTTTTATAGGATAGAAATATTTGATTTAATTTTGAATTCATATCCTTTTGTATTGCCAACAGCACTTTCAACGACTTAAATGTATTGTTTCATTTTATTGTAATTTTTAGAATAAAACCAAATGTGTGTGTGTTTAAAAGTGCTTACCACCATAATTAAAACAACAATAAAACCTGAATATATATAATTATTTAATTAAATGTAATTTCTTTAATTGAAAGCAATATCTTTTTAACTGCGCATAAATATTTTTGAAGTCGTGATTGTTATTATTTTAATCTTGCGTCTTTAATCATGATGCAAAATGATTATTTTATTGAATTAAAGTTTTCAAGTCGTGATTACCGCAGTGTGTAAAAATTTAACTGTCAGTACTCTCTCTTTCACAATTTGGAAATTATTCACATTTTTCTAAAATTTGAACATCATGTGATTATTTAAACAAATTCTATTAATTTATAGAACAATTCTCGGTTGTAAACGTGTTTATTCATCTAAACATGGTTTTTAATTAAGATTAACTAGAATACTATTTAAGTAACTTCAGTGTTTGGTCTCTATCGGTAATATGCAAATTCAATTATAAATATTTTTTTAAAGTTATCCAAAAAAGGTTTTCTTAAGTATCCAAATTCATATGATAATCTAAGAAATTTCATTAATACAGGGAGTAATTCCTCATATTACAAATATTATCCGCACAATTCTGTATTTTAATGATTAACTCTAATAATATAATTCAAATAATTTAAATCATTAATACTTAGAGTTAATAAAATTATACACACACATACATACATATATATATATATATATATATATATATATCTTAAGTGTTGACAAGTGTGACACAATTTTTTTTCTTAAAGTGCTGAAATCTTGGTGAAATCTCCACTACGAAGAAAGCTTGAAACGTGTCCTGAATTCCCCCCTACGACTTCAAACCTGGCCAGAACAGGTATAATACGCTGAGAGCCTGTCTTTTGTAATCTACTAAGGAGATCGATCAGGAAATCAATTGTAAAGCGGCCAGCATATGAGTGAGTGGATCTACCGAGAAAGTGCCGGTATCGTGGCAGAGGAAATTTATGGAAGCTGCCGGTATCTGCGCTTCGTATTAAAGAGGAGATATGTCCGTAGCACGAACTACTAAGCTAGTAAACTGAACGTTGTTGAAAAAACTGTGACAGTCATTACAAGTGCTGATTTTGTTCCTGTATCTGTGTCGCAAATCTATATTAGTGTTATGTTTCCTTTTTTAAAGGCCATTCAACTAAATTCCATTTAAATTTGATCATAAGTATTATTAAAAAACTAAATTCTCCATGGCCGCATAGCTTTTACCAATATTCTCCGCCCACTCTCCTCCTTCATATTCGCAGCCAACATGCGCAGCCAATAGGACATCTCCCCTTCGCCTTATAGCATCCAATGAGAAAAAGGACTCTTATATCCTACCATTTCCAACGAGCAAAGATCCAACTACACCTAAATCAACAGTATGGGCATCAATAGCCAATAGTAACTCTCCATTTTAGCCATCAACCAATAGCAACTCATCTTCCCATTACTACTCAACAGAAAGTGTAAAAACCATCAATACCCAAGTCTTCACTACTAAAGCAATGACACGAGCTTGGAGGCCACTCTCGCGGCCTACACGCTCGAAGAAAGCGCAACATGCATGCGTGTTTCCTTTTTGTGTTTTTACTGTACAAACTCTTCTACCTGTGTGTCATCTCGTCCTGAAAATTTGCGAATAAATCGTCATTTGTCATTATCCTTCGTATTGGTCTGGATTTCACTCTTAAATACTCACGAGAATAAGGAGAAATTTTGTAACGATATATATATATATATATATATATATATATATATATACATACAGGGTGTCCAGCCTTAATGTGAACCAATGGCTAATTCCCGAACCGTTCGGTTTAGATATGCACTTCCAATTTCAAAAATGTTTTAAAAAAGGTAAGAAATGTTTTTACGTGCTTTTTAAACTAAAAAACCAATTTAGAAATAAATTACAAAAATTAAATTTTTATACGGTCCCCAGGTCCTATCACTTACATTTAGGAAAAGATGTAGTACACAAAAAAAAAAAAGTAAACACAAAAAATTTCATTTTATTGATATAAAAACTGGCTGAGTTATGGAATTTTGAAAATCATACATTTCATCCATTTTCTCCGCCATTTTCAAGACTCTAGTAAGGGGCCGTCTCGAAAGTGAAATTAATTGGAACTCTACCAGGAAACTTTCGCTCTTGCACTTCACTCTTATGTAAATCGTTTTTAAATTTAAAAGTACATACATTACGATAATAATACAATAATTAAGTACTTAAGAAATAAAATTTATTCTGTGTACGTGTAAAACATACACAAAATAAAATATTTTTGACGAAGAAAATATTTCAAAAGCAGTTCCAAAAAAATAGACTTATTTGCTGCGGCTGCAGACTTATTTGCTGCGGTACTGATCATGGCGAGCTTTAAAAATCTGTTGTGTAGTTGCTTGCAATTGCAAACAGTCGTATTCTAATGTTATGAATCATAGTACGGGAGAACGAGTTGTATACAAATGAAGAATACTGCGAAATGGTACTGTTGCATGGGCAGTGTAATCGAAATAGGAGAGAGGCAGCAAGACTTTATGCCATTAAATTTCCCAGTCGAAGACATCCAACTTATTGTACAATCGCCCGTGATGTTCAACGCTTGTATAAAACTGGGAGTTGTCATAGACATATTCCCTTGTCTCGTGCCACACTTTCAAGCTTGCGGATACCCGCTGAGGTTGTTCTAGGATATGCCCTGGTTCATCCTGAAAGTAGTGTCCGGGATATTAGCAAGCCTTGTTCCTACTCAAAATCGACGGTGTGGAACATATTACATACGCACGGTGCATATCCTTATCGTCCAGTCCTGAAGCAGGACTAATGCCCGGAGACCAGGAGCGTCGTTTTGATCTTTGCAATTTCGTGTTAAACACACTGGATGAAAATCCAGATTTTTTGAATGAAATTTTGTGGTCGGATGAATGCCAGTTCTCGAGGCAAGGCACTATTAATACACAGAATACGCATTATTGGTCCCTCGAAAACCCACATCTAATACGACCGAATCGCCACCAAGTGCGTTGGTCGGTGAATGTGTGGTGCGGAATATGGAAGAGCACTTTAATTGGCCCAATGTATTTCGATGGACCTTTAATAACAGAATCATACACGAAAATTTTATCTGGACCGTTAGCCGATTTTTTAGAAGATGAAGTTTCCTTACGGGATTTGTCACGCTTGGGGTACCAGCATGATGATGCACCCACACACAAATCTGCGCAACCATGTACATTTTTGGCACAGACATTTGACACTCGAATAATCGGCTACGGAGATCAACAGGAATGGCCCCTGCGATCACCCGACCTAAGTCCTCTGGATTTCTTTCTCTGGGGCTTCCTAGAAAGCAAAGTGTACGAACATGAATCCACGAGTAAATCCGATTTACTCAATCGAATCAGCATGGCATGCAGGTCTGTGACACCAACTATGTTGCAGAAACTACAGGCGGAGTTTCTGCCCCTGGTTCGGTACTGCATTTCTGCGGAAGGCAGTCATTTTAAACATTATTTAAGTTAATTTGGTCATTCTGATATAATAAAGCCCCAGATTCATGATTGGCGCATCATTCCACATTATGTTATAATTTGAACGGAAATCCTGTATTTTTTTGCTGTTATTTGTTAAAACACGCTTTTTTAATCTTTTCGGTACAAGTTGTATTTCTTTAATTTAACTTTTATTTGTTTGCCATACAGCAATACAAATTGTCAATCTATGATGTTTACTACGATATTTTAATATTACTATGATGCTTTTCTTTTGCTCTTTCTGTAGATAGTGAATTATTGTTCTCTCAACTCAATTTATATACGACCCTCTTTTCTGACTCCTCTTTTCTGAGCAATTCAAATGCTTCAACTTTATGTAGCCATAACTCGGTCAGTTTTTATCGTAATAAAATGAAACTTTTTGTGTTTACTTTGTTTTTGTGTACTGCATCTTTTCCTAATTATAAGTGATAGGACATGGGGACCGTATAAAAATTTAATTTTTGTAATTTTTTCTAAATTGATTTTTGGTTTGAAAAGCATGTAAAAACATTCTTTACCTTTTTTAAAACATTTTTCAAATTGGAAGTGCATATCTAAACCGAACGGTTCGGGAATTAGCTATTGGTTCACATTAAGGCTGGACACCCTGTATATATACTCTATAACCAAAAAAAAAAAAAAAAAAAAAAAAAAAACCCGACGCATTAAGAAGGAGTTGCCCGATTGTAATGAAATCTCGTATGCAAAGACATTTGAACCGAACATGCAAATGATTAAAATTTGGTGGCCCAATGAATGACTATCAGGAGCTACAGCGCATCAGAATGATGATGGGAATTCATTCGTAATGAATTCCCATATTTGGCTCCTTTTTGGATAGTTTAGGCCTTAACATTTTCATAAAAACTGTAACATAATACATTTAAAAAAAACTATGTAATACGCAGTACGCAGTATTATATAGAGTTGCAAAGAACAGAGTCTCTTTGGAGGCGAAATCTGTTTTTTATAATGTATTGCATGGAATGTTTTTGATTTAATTTTCATTTGCTTTACCTTATTCAATTCTGTATTGAAACAAAATCAATATATTACGAAATTGCTTAATAGTATGTACAATTTGCTCAGCCGACTTTTATCCGGAGATTTATAAAGTTATAATCAGCTCATTATGTTTATTATATCCAATAAATTTAAAAGTAGCAAATTTAAAACAAGAATACATATAAGAATGACAGAATATTTTCTTTCATGTCTTAGTATATTATCTAGATCGATGTGAATTGAAAAATAAAGATGATATGTGATGTGTAAAACCCAATATTTTGAAATTGAAATGCATTAATTATTTATTAATGACACAGTTAAAAAACAATATGAGGGAAATTGGCGTTGGGTCTCCTAATATTGAGCCTCGGTCAAGTGACGAGAACGATGACTGAGCTGGCACCCTCTTATCCAAACTTCCAAAATGCACCAACGGGATGACTTGGAGCTTCGATAGATTTTACATGAATCTGTTTGAAGTTATAAAAAGTTGCTACAAATTTATATTCTTCCAAAGGTTGAAAAACTATCTTATAGCAAAATATTTGGTTCATGGATAAAGGAATCAAAGTAAATTTTCAGTACATCGGAAATTTACCTAATGTCCTTAAGACCCGTACCATCCGTGGGTAAATCAATACAAATAACTAGAGTTAATCTTCAACGAAAATTTTACATCCCACTCTCCGATCTGTTCTTCATAAGGCGACCGACATGAATAATGTGCTTAACACTTAATTTTTTTTAGAGTAAGCTTAGAATGAAGCACAATCTTCTATTCTATAACACAATTTGCTATATGATTCGCACCCTCTGCAGCAATGATCCATCTGAGAAGATCATTAATCTTAAAAATTGTTTTTACTTAAAACCAATTGTGAACACTATCTAATGAGAGAAGTGTAGATATTAAATAACGAAACTGATTCTACTACAATAGAAGTACGCATACCTCAAACACCAGCGATGGATAGCTGTTTAGTAAGAAGCTTTCTCTGTCGTACGCAATGCATCTCGCTTCTGTAAACAAATCCGTATAGCCGTAGCCTTCATTCGCATTTGGGTTACTTTTTCGTTTCGCCTGAAAAGTGATGTGTAACAATAGAGCAATGAACTGTTGTGAAATTTCACATGAAACTTGGAAAACCGCTTCTGAAACTTATAATTTATTAATAGAAGTGTATGATAATGAGTATTTATCTGTTTATCACGTGCACTGATTTTTGAGTGGTTTAAGCGTTTTCAAGAGGGCCCAGGAGACGGTGAAGATGATTCACGCCCGGGGCACCTTTCTACGTCAAAAGCGGATGACAATGACAAAAAAATTATTAATCTGGTTCAATCTGACCGTCAGTTAACTATTCGTGCGATTGCTGAGACTATAGAGAATCCATAAGCCAAATTTTACATAACAGTTTTAACCTGTGAAAAAAGTGTGCCAAAATTTGGCATAAAATTCTCACGTTTGGACGACAAGAAGGTCCCAAAAGTGTTTGTACTGACACTTTGAATGCCATTGAAAATGACCCAAACTTATTGGAAAGGCTAATAACGTGTGGCAAATCATGGTTTTTTTTTTTTTTACTTATGATCCTGAAACGAAGCGCCAATTCATGCATTGGAAGATCCCATCTTCAACTAGAGCCGGAAAGCTCGAATGAGCAAATTAAAATTCAAAGCATTGATGATTGGGTTTTTTTTTTTTTTTTTTCGATATTCATGGGATTGGGTACCTTCCTGAAGGTCAAACTATTAATCAACATGACTACCCTCACGTTCTTGCTGAACTCTGTGAAAGAATTTGGGAAAAAAAACAACCCAAATTCTGGAAGGTAAGTACAGCACTCCGGTGTTAGACCATCCACATATTCGCCGGATCTTGTGCCTTGCGACTTTAATCTGTTTCCTGAGGAGAAATCTCTATTAAAAAGAACGGTTGCGGTAGCCTAGTAGTCATGGCTTCAGACTTGTGATCGACGGTTTTCGTTAGGGTCATGGGTTCTAGCCCTTGCCAATAAAGACCCACCGTGTAGCCAGGGCTGAAGCACGTAAAATCTGTCGGGTTCCAAAGTTCTTCCGTTGGGGGGGGAGTTAGGAGAGAGGGGTGCCAGCACATGTGTCGTTCTCGTCACTTGAGCGATGTTCAAAATTGAGAGGTCCATCGCCAACAGCCCTCGTGTTGCTTCTAGTGCAACGTTAATAAAACTAAACTAAAAAATTTAGTATTAAAAGGAACAAGATTTGATCCCGTTGAAACTGTGAAAGAGAAAAGGGCGCACCTTCTGAAAGAGCTGACACGAGGAGGGATGTGTATTGAAGGTGATAATAAGTAAATATATATGAAATCAAAATAAATGTTTTACAGAGTCAGTTTCATTATTTAATAGCCACACCATTATAAATTATAGTTTTTAGAAATAAAGTACTACCCAAAGATCTTTGGATATTACTAATGTTAAAGTTTGTTAGAATTCTTTTTAGCGATGAGTCTCACTTCGAACTGATCCTTGTCGATCAGCTAAAAATTATCTAGAGACGTCTAAGGAAATCAGTGGGATATCAATCTGACCGCCACACGACATACAGTTCGATAGCCTTGAGTTATGCTCGGAGGTACCATTTTATTTGATGATTGAACTTCTTTGGTTGTATTCCACAATACCCTTACAGCAAGATGGTACACCAATGATATTTTTCTCCCTTGATGCTACTTTTCCTTTTACGGTACCCCGGAGTTAGATTTCAGCATAATAATGCCCGAATCTTATGACATCAATTCCTGTTGATTGTAATCAAGGTAATTAGACACTTTCCTGGTAAATCAAATTCCCAGATATCTCCTCAGTAGAGTATGTTTTAATGTCTGATGAGCAGAGGCTGCAGACCGTCCAAGAATATCGTCAATCTAAAGCAACTATTGGAGAAAATTTGGCAAGAATACAGCTGAAGGACATCCGGTAACTCTGCGAATCAATACAAAACTGGATAACAGTTTACTTTGAGGTACAGTGAGTCAACACCTCATTTATTGACTTGCTATAAATGGCAGAATTTCCTGATTTAAAAATATATTGTCTCAAATGTTTTAATCTCTCTTTTGCTCCTCAAACACTTGACATCTATCAATATTTGTCGTATTCAAATAATTTCTTCTTCGAGTGCTTTTTCTGAGTCTTAGAATGTATATTTAGTTTTTACAGAACTTATTTGTAATATAACATATGATGTATTAGAAATATTTCCTGTTATTTATATACTAATAATTTACGCATATCTTTTCTGGTATTAACGCGTTATTATACTAGCCTAGGCGAAATTTGAAACAGATTGACGATAATTAAAACGGATTTGGCGATATATGGTTAAATATTGTGTATATGTGCATGTGACTGCATATTACGCGATATAATTTTCGAAAGACAACGACAATAAAGAAAATAAGAAACAGATTCAATTTTACTTTTTAAACAAGTGCGCTTTCCTGGAAAATATTTATAAACAACGGAGGAATTTGTACTTTCTAATGCTGTTCCGGAAATGAAATTCAACAAAGATTTACATTTGTTTCAAAAATCACATAATTCTATTTCGAACATGAAATTGACCTTCAAATTATCTGCTCTCTCTATTTATCTTGTGAGAATTAAATACTAATTGAAAAATAAATGATATATATATATATATTGAAGTTTTGGAGAATTTTTAATTAATGTAAGAAACTAAATGTGTGCATTATTTGCAATTTATTCCCTTTTCCACTTATCCATTGAATACTTGGTCCTCTGAGTATAAATCACTATACAACCGAGATGTGTCTTCGAGATTGTTTGTATTATTTGGCCTTTCCCTATTATATGTTCACGCTTCGCGATGATCTTGGTGGAATCATAATTTCAGGGCTTGTTATTATACAGAATTGTCCTTGTTAATAGATTCTAAAAA
This sequence comes from Nephila pilipes, assembly GCA_019974015.1. NCBI lineage: Eukaryota > Metazoa > Arthropoda > Arachnida > Araneae > Nephilidae > Nephila > Nephila pilipes. Next base: position 287,158 of record BMAW01050861.1, on the reverse strand, counting down.
ATTAAATTCCAAACATGTAAGCTTCACAATGAATTCAACAAAGAATTGGAGCATAAACAAATATTTGAGCAATTTTTAAAGTAAATGACAAGCTCCGAAAATAAAGAAAAATGAAAAATACGTTCAACTAAGGCATGATTATTTTAATTTATGGATCCATCTGAAAAATATCTATTCTTATTACTAAATGTCCATTATAAATGCTATCGAATTACTTTGTATGCTATAAGATAAAGAGTTGAAAAATGTTTACCTCAATAGATTAACAGCCAAGTGAACTTGAAAATACTTCTGCATTAAATCATTTTCATAAGTTCCAGCCAAAAAACTGTTATTAGCTAGTGACAAAGCTATGAGGGCTCTTGGTGTTTCTTTGCCCCATCCACCAGAAGCATTGCGAATGTTGAGGATCCAGCTTGTAGCCCTCTCAACTTCCAATGCATTGTCTCTTTTATAAATTTCATAGTAGTTCTTTCCGAAGTAAAATGGAGCAGAAACTTTTCTTTGTCTTTTGTAGACCATTGGCGAGCGATAAGTGTCATCCCGCCAATCTGTTCCTCCATTGTTATCATTTGAACTCATGTACCGTTGTCGGTTGTTAATATTTGATCTAGATTGAATAACATTATTAAAAGAGTTGTAGGGATTGCGATTATTGTTCTGAAAGTGTCTGGGTTGTTGAATCGGATAAGAACTCCTATAGGGTGAAGAATTTCGACTATTTGGAGGAACATCAATTTGATTTCTATACGATCGTATGCGATAAGGCCTTGTTGGGTGTAAGTAAGCTACTGAAGGTTTTCTGGACGTTTGATATAGGATATCAATTTGCCTAGTTGTATGTGAACTTATGGGTTTGACATAGGATGGACGATAGTCAGTGGTACGTGACAAATCCCCTTTGGGAATATAGACCGTTTCCATTGGCGTGAAGCGTTGATTATCATCTTCGATTTGTTTCTTTTTTTTGGCGTAGTAATCATTTTCTGCTGTTGGAACTAACAATGATACTTTGGCAGTTGTATCGATGTAAGGCGTTGTTGAAATATGTGAGGGAGTTGCTTTTTTAGGGGAAGTTGAAGTTGTCGGGTCTGTTATTTCATTGTAATCGTCGTACTCAGAGCTATCTGAAACTGTAGTTGATGGAGGAGCTTCAGTTGTTTTTGTTTCGCCACTGTCGTCTTCTTCGGAGCTTTCTTCGGATTTCATATTACCTATAAATAAGAAGGGGGAAAAGCAGCTTCTAAAAGATTTGATTTCGACCATGCCAATTAAAAAGTTATGAATTTGCAGCCTTCAAGACCATTCAGGGCTGTTTTTTAAATAAATCAAAATTTCAAAAAAAAAAAAAATGATATACTGATTATTATTTTTTAAAATTTATGTTTAAACCTGAACATAAGTATATTTTAAATGAAACATCCATTCCAGTTAACGAATAATTATTTGTTATTACGAAAAATGATTATTTAAGAGTTTGTTTCCGTAAACAGAGATTTTTGAAATTCCCTTTTGTTTAAGTGAGCACAATTAATTTAAACTGACTTTTAAGAGCATTGGAAGATAAAAACGTCGCCATATCTCGAGTTGTGAGAAATTGACGTATTTGAAAGTTATTTGCTTCTTTTGAATCTACCTTTATTTAGTGTTACATTTTCATTGGTGAATTCTGCTCCAGTTGATCGTATTAAATCACCACAAAAAAGAAAGATATTAATATTTCTCTACTTTGAGTGTTATGAAATAAAATTACTTAGAAAAACTATTTAATGGAAACAATATTTTTTCTATATAATCCAAAAATGTTCGATTAATAATATAGAAATATTGCACACGCATAACACACATAAAAATATAACTTACACTGTTCTTCATCCGAAGCGTCTTTACAGTCTTTATGCCCATCACAGTGGATAACTTTTGGCCAGCAAGGACCATCGTCACATCGAAAATGATTTGTACATTTATTAATATTAGTACCTAAAATGTGGATTATTGGTTAATAAGTAGTGTAGAAAAACTTTTTCTTTTACTGACAAACTTTTTTTTCATTCCACTTCTGATTTGTTGAAAGCACTTTAACTTTTCTTACAAATAATAAACTTTTAATAATAACACTTTTGTTTGTTATTTACTCATAATTTGGCTTATATTTAACTTTCAGTCAAAAACAGACCTACAACTTTTTAACTAATAAAAACAGTTCCCAATTATTCTTTTAATTCCTTTTTCAATATATTGGTGATCAACTCAGATTACTCTTCGCTCTTCAAATCACCTCGCGATCCTTACTCTCGAATGTCAACTCGCTCGCTTACACTTTGACACTGAGATTATTGTGTGAGGGACATCTTACACTCGCCCCTTGTAAGACACCCTCTACGGGCTATACTTCTTATATCATAAATACTTCTTATATCATAAATGTTAAATATTAAATTGTCGTATAACATTACTAAGAATAACATTATTCTAAACTACTCATAAAAACTTTACTTAATATACTTTAAAGTATTAATTATTACGCTTTAAAACGTCAAATTCATACACTTTAAGCCATAAATTATCCTTGACAAATAAAAATATCAAACATCAATATTAAAATCCTTTAAAACACTCAAAATATCAAATTCATATTTTTTAAATCATTATTATCATACATTTCCAAGTACTAATTTTATTTTATGAACTTAAAATTATTAATTCCCAAACGCATTGAAAATACTAACTCTCCTGGACTTCAAAGTCTCAAAATGGTTAACACAAAAATAAAAAAAAATATTTAACATAGCACGATCATTTAAACAATTCTAAGAAACTTATTAAATCCTTTCAAAATAAATTGTTTTTTGTTTCCAATGCTCAATGAGAAACAACTAATAAAAATGATTCTTAATATAATCTTTCTTAATAATTAATCTTAAAATAAAAATCAATCCTGAATACCATGAAAATATTCAAATATTTCATAAAAATAATCAATAAGTTTTCTTTACAAAACAACTTATTAATTGCTCTTAAATTAATTATTTAATAATCCTTAACAAATAATCAATTTCAGATAAAGACTGCTAAATTAATGCTGGGCTTATATGCATAAAAAGAATAATCAAAATGATTTACACAAAAATAATAAATAAAGCCCTAGTTTATTGTTGTTTTTTCAGTCTCTGGTTCAATTGCAAAAAAAAAAAAAAAAAGGAAATTTCTCACCCATCTTTTACGATCTCCCGGAATTTTTTCCAGATTCCAGGATTTTTTTCACTGTTCGTGCATCCATTGTCCGTTTCGACGATGAGGTCATTATACTGAGAATTTCTTTTCTACAGGTTTCATTCAGTAAAGATCTATGAAGAGGGACAACTCAACTCCATGCTAATTTGGAGAAGAAATAGAATAGTAGGAGGCTGCCATGTTGACTGGCGTGAAGAATAGTAAATGATAATTTTGTTGGATGTTTGATTATTGTATATGTTGTATATTGTGCTGCCTTAATACACAATTCAAGTTGGGCTGCTAAAAAAATTATGAAGGAACTGGTTATTTGTTGCATATCCACTTTTATCGTCTTTTAACCTCTCGTCGAAGGATTGGGAAATTTTTACTCATTTCTTAATTTTTCAAATCGTTTTATCAGATTAGAATTTTCATTTTTTGCTAAGAATTAAGTTATATCCCTAGTACAAATAATTCTTCTTTTTCTCTGTTAATGACATCATCTTATTCTCGTATGGCTTGTGTTAAATTCTTATTTTCTGATTGAATTTTCACTATCCCGATTTTTTTTTTTTCAATTCGGAATCAAGCTCTTCATGTTGAGACTGAAATGGTTTCTCATGACATTTTCGCTTTCCCCCTTGTTCTTCAATAATGATATCATTTTCTTCAATTTTGCTTGGTATTTTTTTCTTTAACCTTGATAAGTTCCTTGGAGTAGAGTTTCGGCTGCTTTCGATTCAATACATGGTGTTACTTCATTGCAATCTAAATTTATAAATTGTTAATCCTTCTTTTATCTAATACGTAATTCTTTACCAACCCTTGCTTAAGCAATGTATTGTAGGTGTAAACACGGGCGACCAACCAATAAATCAACTGGTTGAATTAAGTCTTGGACGACTGAAACATAAATTTTATTTCCAAAAATATCAGAAGATGTACTACTGTCCCACCTGAACTTTTAGTGACTGGACTTTGCTGATTATCAAAAGATTAGATGTCCTTTTTACAACGCAAAATGTTCAATCATAAGTTATATGCTACTGATCCTTTAAGTAAACAACTTGAAGATTCTATATCAAGAAGAGCAGTGTCCCTGTGGTTAAGAATGAATGAAGGTCTTAAGTATCTATCAGCTGAGTAATGATTCTTGGTCTCAAATTTTAAAGATAATTGTTTTGGTCTCACTTTTATTTTTTTTGTGCAGTGTCCTGACCCCCCATATAATATAGAAGGGGAAAAAACAATCTCTTGCGTTATCCCCAAAATTATTACTAGAAAAATATTCTGGTTCTCCATTGAGCTTTCGTCTCATATTTTCTAACATAAAGACTTCTTTCCTTGCCCCTTTCTTTCAATTTTTTTTGCGATTGCCCATCCCCTTCTTTCCTTTCATCCTTCTCAATTCTGTCTTCGATTATTTTTTCCAGCATTCCTTACATAAATTCTTCTTCGTAATATTCATTATAATTTCTTTTATTTTTTCCTCTTTTACCTCTGAAGGAACGTACTCACCCAGTTCCTGTGTCAATTCTACCAGATTGTCTTTTAAGGTATCCGTACACCTTCGAAGAAAATTTTTTGAAATACATTGATATTTGTTATAAAAATACTTTTTTATGCTAAAATATAACCTAAAACTATGAAAAACACATTTAATAATTTGCTTTTAAATCAAAAAAAAATTTTGGAGTGTAAAACATAGGGAAAATAGTACATAAATTGATTATTAGAATAACGCTCATAACTCAAAAGTAAACAAAAATATTATTATTCTGTAACTTTTATCTTATTCATCATAACATTTTTTGGGGCTGGTACTACTTTCATGATGAAAATCTTATTACAATAATTTTTATTGTGTTTCGAGTCAAATAACAATGAAAAATCATAAAAAAGTTACAACAATACATGATTTACACCTTTGTTACTAAAAATATATCCATTTTATAATCATGAAAGTGGTAGGGGTCCTTAAAAATTGTATAAGGAAGACACTTGCAAAATTTCAATTAATTTGGTTCATAACTTTTTCTGATATCTACGTTGCCATATGTAAATATGTCAACAAAACTCATTTTGAGAAAAATCAAAAACAAACTTTCAATTGCAATTTTTAATAATAAACATAATAAAATATATTTAAAATGCCCCTGATTTATATATAACACCTTCTTTGCTTTCTAATACATTAATTTTTTTTTCCTAAGAGCTCTGAGTATTTTTCGACGCTGCTTTACATTTGGTGTTGAATGACGTGCAGCATCAAAAATTCGACAACTGTCAAGGTGTTTGTAAGATTTTAAGGTAAAATAACCAGGCGTTACATTTAATTTCCTTAAAATTTCAACACAGCCCTTGTACCCATCATTAAACTGTATAACAGCATCCAATGCACCAGATTTTAAAATTTTAAGGCACACGAAAACCTCTTTCGGTACCCTCTGCCAAATTATGCCATTAAAACATTCATTGGCATTCTGTGTCTTACCATGAAGGCACTTTGACAGAAGTTCTTTAGAACACAGTTCTAAATATGTAGGTTTAATTAAATTTAATACATCATTGGATAAGCCATTATATTTTTCTTTGGGCTTTTTGCCGCATGACAGTGCTCGCTGATAATAACACCAGCTATCTTTCCCGATAGGGCACTTTTCATACATGGGTTTCTTGCCACTCGATGCACAGTGGTACAAGGCCGCAATGACGTTCTGTTGAAGTTTGAGTAGATTGCCTACATTACTTCGAACAGCAATTCCATAATAATTTTGCAATCTGTCAATAAACGAATCGGTAAGTTTACCTTTACCAGATAAACATTTATTTTTGGATTTCAGTTTGCGCAATCTCGCACCTACTCTTTTCTGAACATGCCCAATGCATTCCAGTTTAGTTACGCTATCTTTCCCATATGTGTCTTTCACGCTGATGAAGCCTTTAGAATCCCCGTCTCCATAATAGTGTGAATACTTTAAACCTCGTTTCACAATTGATCGTTTGAAGATCCTGTTTGCGCCAACAGCTTCCATCTTTAATGAGGAACCTTTAAAATTGCTTCGACACACATGATCTGCTTCAAGCGTCTCGGATACAATACCTTTAGGCATTTTCGAAAGCTTTCTGCAGGTCGGACAATATGATGACATTATTTCAATGTCCACTACTTTGCCAGTGTCGATTGACAAAGCAGCAACACACCCATTCATAGAAGTGTAACCTCTACGCTGCCATGTTCCATCGACAGAAACACCGCATTCAGCTAATTTATTTTTAGATGAATGAATATTCAAAACTTCCTTAGCTGCCTTTTGCATCGACAGTTCACTTAATTCTGAAATCACAGACATAAGTTTATTCTCATGATTGGTGTATGCAGTTTTACTGAGCCTGGGTAAATTTAATGTTGCACATAATTTATATGCAGCAGAAAAACCTTTCCCAATTTGTCTTATGGCATAAACAAATCTTGCATTTATCTCAGGATAGTTTAATGTTTTCTTCGAGCTGGAAAATCCTGTGCAAAAGTCACAATGCTTACATTTTATTGCAAAACTTGAGCACAATCCATACCTCGAGTCTTCATGTAACAGCAAACCATCGTGGAAGCATTTGGGGCAACAAAGTTGTAAAATTGAGCATAGAAGGAGTTCTATGTCAATAATTCTGTTGCCGGTTAGCGGTTTCTTTTCATATTCAGCAATTTCTTCATCTAGAATGGCAGAAAGGTTCAATTTTGAAGCACTGGCATTAGCAGTTACAGTACTATTTTTGCTATCATTTTTGGTAAAACCATTACCACGAAATTGTCTTTTTCTTTTAACACTAATTCTCCTTTTTGAATTTCCCATTTTAAACGAAAAATATTGAGCTTTTCAACAATAAAAACAATCTTAATCAGAAACTTATAAGAATGAGAACAGAAACCAAAACAGATGTAAACAAACAATAACGATTCTCTTTTCTTGCCAGATTCAAGATAAAAATGTATTTAAAAACCTGTTGCCAAATGTATTTTCAAACATTCTGAAAATTCAGATTCATGTTTTAAAATTTATTTATTTTGTACCATTGTACATATAAAAGATATTTCGAAAAATAAAAATGTAAACAAACATTTCTTCCAACTTCCTGTCTGCAGAAATGCACTTCCGGTTTCAAAAATCAGCTAACGAGTAAAATTCAAATCCCTGTAACTTAAGTTCTAAATAAGGTATAAGCAAAATTCAAACACTATTAGAAAGAAAAAAGTTTAAAATTTAAACTGATGTTAAAATTAGAAAATTGAAAATTTTGACAAAAATGACGTTTTAAAGGTGTACGGATACCTTAATCCTTTTAAGAGGGTCGTTATATTCATTTAATTTATTGAACTTCACTCACATATAGCACATGTAATCCTACAATGCACACCTTTTTTGTTTCCTTCAGTTCATTTCACAATCTCTGGTTGCTTAAATACCCATTCCGATTGTAAAAATTTTTTTCTTCCAGCAACAAACTTTTTTTTTTATTCCAAGCTTTCTGATTTGTAGAAACGCGCTTTTACTTTTTTTATTTTATTAATAATATACTCTTAATAATAATACTTTTTCGATTGTTATTTACTCTTAATTTAACTTATGTTTAAACTTCAGACAAGAACAGACTTACAATTTTTTAGCTAATATCAACAATTCCTTTTGAATCCTTTAACGTAACTTCGATTATCAGAACCGATTACTTTTATCGCTTCAAATCACCTCGCGATTCTTACTCTCGAGTGTCAACTCGCTCGCTTCCACTCTGACACTGATATTGAGGAGATTGTGAGATCGCTTACACTCTCTCCTTACAAGGCACCCTCTACAGGTGGCCAGGCACTGGAAATAACAGTAAATAGAATGTTTCACTTTTATTAATTTTTGAAGTATGGTAATCTATTTTTGAATGCTCTAATTTCATAAAATACTTTTGTGTCAAATACAAAAAAAAAAAACATTGCACATGTAAGCAACCAGTATCTTTGTTAAAAAACTCATTTGAGGAAGAAAACGAAACTTGCCTTCATGTGTATTACAATTTTTTAAATATATATTTAAAATAAAATTAAGTAGCACTAACGAAGTTTGATATAATAAGATTGCTTTAAATTAGAAACATATTTGATAGCGCAATAATGAGTAGTGATATGTTTTATTTAAAGAACTTGTAATTTCGCTCGTGAGTTTTTAGAAAAACCTTTTTTAGAAGAAAGAAATTCAAGTGAAATAGGTCAATAATAATTTGTTAATATTGTTTATAGGATTCTTATCTTATTTTTCTTTTAAGTACTGTCCCCCTGCATTCATACATTTGTTCTACCGTTCATATAACTATTCAAAATACTCACGGAAACCATTTTTGATAGTTCTTTCGGAGGCATTTTCCATCCCCTTTTTTAAATTGTCAGAACGGTGTCCCTTTACTTTCATTTGCAGCTGTGAAAACAGGTAAAATTCTACTGATAACATTGCTTTTGACTAGGTACTTTTTCGTAATCTAGAAGCGATATACCAGGACATCCATCCTGCAACAAAAATCAATTATTTCTTGCTTACTTTCAGGTCGTTTGCGTCTCATCGAATTTCGTAGCTGTCTAAGAATGCTGTGACGACTCTCCTCGAACCCTTGCCACATTCTCACCATGCCTCATGACATGGTGAGAACAACCTATTTCTGCAAGTGCGTAGAGAACGCCCATTTATAATATTCTGGGGGCGTAACTGAAGTATTGGTATTTATAACTGTACAGCCAACAGAAAAATACAGCAGAAGAGGAAAAGGAATATTTGCCTTAATGATCCACTCCTGTCCTCTCCAGCTATCCAACATGAATTCTCTCCTGGACCTGCCCTGATTTCCTTCGTTCCATTGACGTCCGGGACCTATTGAATCCATCCTGGATAAGCAAACGACATCCTGAACCAAAAGATTCACCGTTCTTGCAACGCAACTAACCAGAAACCTATGTGGTCTCTTTCTAGAGCTCGAATCTTACTTGCATTGATGTTTACATTATTCTACAATTGTTCCTAGTCACTGTCATACTATCACGATAATTTTCTTATACGAGTTGAATCTCTCCAGTCGGAGTGATATTCTTATACACAATACTATATTGAATGACAAATAAATGAAATAAATGTTGTTTTATGATATTAAATTGTCCCGGATCACATTCGCAGCTACTAATCTGAATCATTGGAAATGTGGTATATGCTTACAAAACTATTTATCCCTTCACCCTCAACGTAAGCTCTTTGTTGACAATTGATCGCTGTCATGCGTACAATTTGTTGAAAATACTCGTCACTTTCTTCTCCTGTAGAAAAGGAATGCCCGTTCCAAAAATCATCTCCAATGCTTATGTGACCTTGATGAAAATGCTTTTACTACTTGTACACCGCCGTTCTTTTCCTTTGATTTTTTGTCGTATCCTTGTTACATATCTAAAGGATCTCGTATGGTGATACCTCCAACAAAATATAGAATTTGATGTTGGCATGTTGTCCTGAAGACCACATTTCAAAATTCAACGAATGCAAATATCGCTTTGTCAGAAACAAGCTGCAGTTTTCGCCGACAATTGAAGAAAGGGAGAACATGTGGCTCAATGCCTTTCTGAATAATGCTACCAGCCTTAGAAAGAGAAATTTCCATTCAGAGTAACACCTTTTTGACTGTAGGCAAACATTTCGGAAACTTTTTAATCCTGCTACGCATGACAAAAGCAATATTAAATGTAATTCTTTTGATTTCAGACTTCTGTAATAAATAATAAATAAACAGAAAAATATTGAGCACATTTCAGAATGGTAGGCTTTTTGTTCATGAATAATTAAACTTTCCCTAGAATTAATTTTAAAAAAGTTTTTATAGTTTTTATTTTATTTAATTGAATGCATTTTTAATATACTACTATAACTGTGATGTAGAAATTTTCTTATTTAGCATTCGGAAGTAAAAAAAAAATATTAATTTAAAGTTTTTGATTTTTTATTAAATCTAAGAAAATATAATTAAACCACTCTAAGACCTAGTTTTTTTTAGAGGCAAAAATTTACAAATAACAAACTTTTTTCACGATATGCAGATTATTCTACTCTCAATATCCTCAGCTAGCTTGGCGTAAAATAGTTGATAGAAAACTTTTATCAATATTTTGTAAATTTTATTAATGTGGCAATTTTTTTGTCTTACCCTACTGTTACATAAATATAGCACATTCTATATGAAAACCCTTCCTTATGAAATACTGATGTATTTTATTTTTGGATTTTCAAGACGTATTTGTATCTAGACTCTGTTCTAGCAACCCATTTGAGTATAATTGTATCAATCCAAGAAAGGATTTATGACTTTCGAGCTCTGGATTCTTTTCAGCATTTTATAGAGCATTGTCAAAGACGATATGCATCAGCAAATATTTACGGTTCACTTACTACTATAAACTCTTATTCAACCCACACGACATACACATTCCATAGGTTTTCTTTGCCTTGTAAAATGTCCATTAAAAGAATATTGCGCTTCCAAAAGATGCACTGGATATTTTTGGAAGTTATAAAGGTATATAGGAATATTTTACCAAGTCAGCTTTATAGATAATCTCGGCTCTGCATTTAGGTATTTCTATTGCGGTGTGAATGAAAAAAAAACCCAGTTAAAGCTGTATAGTTAGAAAAAGAAAAGTAATAGTTACCGAACCACGACAGTCCTTTGCAATATGCTTCATCACTACCATCTTCGCAATCCTTAAGTCCATTGCACCAATCCTCCCTTCCAATACATTTCTCATCATCACATGGGATTAGTCCTTCAGAGCATACTTCTATAAACAATTTCGACGATTCAGTGACCATTTAATGAACATCATACAGTCAAATTTCTCATGACTAATAATCTATACATTACCAAAACGTTTTTTTTTTTTTATTTTTATTTTTATTTTTATTTAAAAAGTGCAAAGTGCATCTATGATAGGAAATTGTATTTTTTAAATTTAATATAGCATTAAAGTATAGAATCTGAGCAATTTTTTTCCATTAATGTCAGTAACAGGTCAAAATCCTCTTTAGGTAATAATTATTTTAAATACATTATTAAATGAATATTGCTAATCTACATTATTAAATGAATACTGCTAATGTACATTATTAAATGAATACTGTTAATCTACATTATTAAATGAGTTCCAGCTCACAGTATGATAGTTTGTACTATTGGTCCACAAAAAAGGCTGTGGTCTTGCGATGATTAGAGTAAAGAATCTTAAAATCCAATTCACAACCTAAAGCGATACTGCTATATATGCATCAACTAAGATGTGATATGAAACAGCTTTATTTATAATAATAAAAATGTAACTTTCTCTCTTGTAATTTAATGTAAATAATTATGTAAGAAGAAAATGTAAATTTTAATTAGATGCCACTGAAAATAAAAATAATGATTTTTTCTCACTCAAATTCATGGGCCCTTACATTCACTGCCAAAAAAGTGCTTGGGTTTGCATAAAAGCTACATAACGGCCAATTAACGAGGGTAAAGTGCTCTTAACCTAGAAGTTTTGAACCCTGGTAAATTGACAATGATGACATTTGATATGATTCATCATTGACTAAAATTTAAAATTTGTTCAAATTCTATGTTATATAATAGTAATAAATATCAGAACGGATTTTAATAAATGTTGGGTTATTCGTTCAAATTTTGTTTTAAATGAAGAAATTTCCGTTGCCTGATCATGCAATCAAATTTAAATAAAATTATAGATTCTTTTACGGTAAAATGAAATTTGAATACTCTTTATATACTTAAATGATTAAGCAATATTATGCCTTTCGAAACGGCTACTCTAATTTCACAAATAACGTTAAATTACTGATTATAGAGGTTTTCTTGTAATTATAATTTCCAGAAAGTTAAGGAAATTGGTATTTTCTAAATACTTTGTCTGTGATTATATGACATGTGCTAAATTTTCTTTATAACCTTTTTTTATTATTCATATAAACTGAATCTGTGTGACATGCAAACGTCTTTGTTACGTGAAAGTTGAAATGCCTTTTCCCCAGAAATTAAGAATATTAAAATACATACAAGTCGTCACATATAAATAAATTAAACAAATATAGGCTGTTAATTTGACTTTTAGGAGCCTTATGGAAAAAAAAATTAAAAATCCGAATGATTTCGGCATCTGGATATGCCTCGAAAAAAAAAAAAGATTTAAAACTAAATAAATACGAGTAATCGGTTCTTGATACAAAGAATATGATATGTGTAAAGTTTAGATCGAAACTGATACTACCAATATCGAAACAATGTAAAAATAAATTGGTTAAGACAGAGAGGTGCATTTGATTTTAAAAAATATCTCTTGCTATCAGTGACATCTTTAGGTAGTTTTACAAAGGCATTGTTGGAATAAGTTTCCACTAACTAGAATATTCTGAGGATTTTACTGAAACGATCCGGCTAATTATATCCAACAATAAACGGCTCAAAAATGAATATTTGCGACACAGAAAATATTCGAAATTAATCTTTATTCATAAGAACTAAGTTCAACTTTTTGGGGGAGAATTTGAGGAAACCAGCGAAAAAACAAACTATTTTAAAGGTTTTAGTTTTTAAATCTATTTCTTCTCTTTCCCTATTTTAGCAACAATTTTTTGAGATGAGGAGAATTTTTCGTAAAAGATATTTTTTCTAAATGCTGTCTTTTCCTCAAGTTTCATTTGCTAGTGAAAACATTTGTGATATTTGAAACACACACACACGCAAAACCTTTTATACAGGACAATATATGCTTTTTCCAATACTTTAGCTTTCTGACCTCCCTCAGACCTAGAAAGAATATTTGAATAACATTTAATCCCAGCCGAAAATTCTCACATGAAAAATGTTTTTCGATTAATAAATCAATTTGTTTTTATGCACATTTTTTAAAAATTAATTTCATAAGGAATTAATACTAATTATTAAATTTTATATAGTGTTGTAATAAATCTGGAGCGTTTGGAATGTGAGGGCATTAAAAATGTTCAAATTAATAAAAAAAATATTGCTAGTTTCATTATTTAATAAGACCTCGATCTGTTATCAGTTTTAACAAGCTAATTCCTTCTGAATTCATCACAGAGGGGAGTAAGATACTCTGATAATAGTTGAGCAAGAGATGAAAGAGTTCATTTTGCTCTTCCTTTTAAAATATGACCTCGAAATATTCTTATTTTTCCAAGTTGCGCTTATTTATTTAATTAATTTTCATTGCATCTCTTCTGGGGAAGATTTTTATTCTGATTCTCAACCGTATAATGCTGTAAAACTCATCCTCTGAAAATGAATTTTATGAAAATATATCTGACGCCTTGCAATTTAATTTCAACTTATTTCACGAAGTTGCGTACCATTAAATACATTTCGAATTCAAGTATTACTGATTAACGAAAATTTTCATTTTAAAATTAAAAGTCCTTAGCGACATTTACATTTCTTAATTTGCTAGCTTATTTAAAATTTAATCGCGTCCCTCATATATTAATTGAATGATGTTTTAATCTCTCAAATACTGTCTTGTTCTTGTTTGACATCTGTAGATATTTTATGATCTCGCTTGCATATTTAAAAAATTCAATGAAAAAAATCTTTCAGAACTACATATTAATAATGTTATAATTAAAAATGTAGTCATTTTAAATTTTAAAAGAGAATGTGCTTAGAAAATTTTTAAACAATATTCTAACTCAATAACCACATATTCAAACGGCAGAAAAGAAATATTTTAATTTCTGAACTAAAAAATACTTGAAATTGTTGCAATCTATTGGTAGAGGATGGTCGAATAAGAGCTTGAGAATTGATGATATGTGCTATTCCATCTTAATTCAACAGGTAAGCCTGTGCGTCGAGTATATGTTTTTGGGGAGTTTAATATTGAGAAATGCAAAATTATTGAAATTTTTTTAATAAATGCATCAAGAATATTAAATGAGATAGTGAAGCTCATTTTCTTCGGTTGTTTGATTGCATAGACAATAAAATTCAAATGTGCCTTGGATACCTTCAAAACAATAGATAAAAACAAAATTGTACTAGTTATACCTGAGTTTAATGAATATATATATATATATATATGTGTGTGTGTGTGTTTAAGATAAAGCAATGAATTTATCATTAAAAAACATAAAAGTAAGAGAACAATTAAAATCCAAAATCAACAAAAAAAAAAAAAAAAAAAAAAAAAATTATTATAGAACTAAGTAAAAAAGTTGAAACTGAATCAAATTTGAAACTAAGAGATGAATAAAAATTGAGTCAAATTTGAAACTAATTTGAACCAAAGAATAAATCGAATAATTCGAATACTCAACAAAACAAAACATGCATATTCAGACTGGGGAGTGAATTGTGGGGATAAACTAGTTCTATGGTACCATCCCTCCCCCAATGCATCTTGTTGGGTAAAATTGGATTACTCCAAAATTCAAATTGTAATTTAAAGAAAAGAAACAATAAACAAAGAAGAAAAATTGAATGGCGAGATATCTCAATTACTAATTATTTTCAAAAACAATTGTTTTCCAAACTAATAAAATATATTCTTCACTTAAAATCCTTCCAATTAAAATTTTTTAAACAAAAACCATCTGTTAAATTATCTAACAGGTCAATTGAAAAGTCCCCGGCCTACCATAGTAAAACACATTTTTTTGGCAAAATTAGTTTTTTTTATTCAACATAATTCCCTTCAAGGGTGATACACTGAATATAGCGACCCTCCAACTTTTCGATACCATTTTTGTAGTACGATTTGTCCTTTGCTTCAGAATAGGCCTCAGTTTCGGCGATCACCTCTTCATTCGACGAAAATATCTTCCCAGCGAGCATTCTTTTGAGATCTGAGAACAGGAAATAGTCGCTGGGGGTCAGATCTGGAGAATACGGTATATGAGGAAGCAATTCGAAGTCCAATTCATGGATTTTTGCCATCGTTTTCACTGACTTGTGACACGGTGCATTGTCTTGGTGAAGCAGCACTTTCTTCAAATGCTGCCGTTTTTCGGCGATTTCGTCCTTCAAACGGTCCAATAACGCTATGTAATAGTCGCTGTTGAGAGTCCTTCCTTTTTCAAGGTAGTCAATGAAAATTATTCCATGCGCATCCCAAAATACAGACGCCATAACCTTGCCAGCCGACTGGTGCGTTTTCCCACGCTTTGGAGCGGGTTCATCGGGTGCAGTCCACTCGGATGACTGTCGATTGGACTTCGGAGTGAAATGATGTAACAAATTATCAGACGGATGGGAAGGAAGGGTAGACATTTCTAAAACAATCACTTTATTGACAGCTAATCTACAAATCTATAGAACAATCAAACTAGAAATCTATACTATCTATTTCCCCGCTCAATCACCCCTTTGGCTCTGCTACGCCTGGCTTCCTAATGCCCGCTACCAGCTTCTGCCCTACTACGCTTGGCTTGTTCTTGAAAGCTTACACTATATATATATATACACATATAATCTTAATTTGCATATCTCCGTTCTCTTCTTCGGAGGAAGTCCTCTGATACAAATAAGTGCCAATTCCCCCAAGAGGACTATCAGTGACAGGGTCGCTGATAGACCCGTCACAATGATGGAGCCATGTTTCATCCATTGTCACATATCGACGCAAAAACTCGGGTTTATTACGCTTGATCATCTTCAAACACTGCTCCGAATCATCAACTCGTGATAATATTCGTGAATGATATGATGTACACGTTCAGATGATATCTTTAGAGTGTCCGCTATTTCATTCAATTTCAATTTAAGGTAATTTAAAATCATTTTGGTTTTTTTTTAACGTTTTCGTCGGTAACAACCTCTTTTGGGCGTCCACTGCGTTCACCGTCTTCGGTGCTCATTTCACCACGTCTAAACTTAGCACACCAATCCTTGATGATTGATTTTCCTGGGGCAGTGTCCGAAAACTCGGCATCAAGCCAAGTTTTTGCTTCAACTGTATTTTTTCCCTTCAAAAAGCAATATTTTATCAACACGCGAAATTCCTTTTTATCCATTTTTTTCACAATAACAAAAGTTGCTTCACTCAAAATGCTATAATTCACAAACTAATTATCAGACAGCTGTCAAATTTATACACGCATCTTTTGAGGAATAGGGCTAACTAAAAAACATATGGATTTAATTCTAGTAGCACCATCTATGTGTCAGGCCGGGGACTTTTCAATTTACCTGTTAATTATTAATTATCCAAATAAAAATTATCCAATTAAAACTTATCCGTTTAAAATTATCCAATTAAAAATATCCAATTAAAATATCCAATTAAAAATAACCATTTAAATTATCCAATTAAAAATTTAAGATTTTTTTCGAAATATATGTATATACAGCAGTATCTCTTTTAAGGGACTATTCTGTCGGTTTCGGTCCCTTTGGTGACAGGACGTTCAACAGGACGAGCATCTGTTTTACCTCTTATGTGTCGACCTCTTATTAAGGGACACCTCCGTCAAAAACTTTCCCAATATATGAGCCCCTAGCAGCCTATCTGCTTATGCAATCGAAAGAAAATTTTCGATATTGTTATTTGAAAGAATGTGCTCGAGATTGTGATGATTTAAAACAACGGAGCTCCTTCGGTTATGGTCATAGTGAAAAAAATTTGAAACATCGGCAAGATAACACCCACTTGATCTGCACATTAAGAAACCCTAACGTCGTTAGAACGATACACGTATGACGAAAATTGCCGCCATGAAACATTTACAAAGAAGAGAAGGACTAATTACACCATCGAGAGGAGGTGCATAACGCACTTCACATAATTCATACGAATAGACAGAAAAGCACTAATCACAGAACACCATGCGCAAGATATTGCTTGTGTAAAATGTATCATAAACAATACCTGAAGACTGTTTTTTCGAATGTGGTGACACTTACAGGGAAAAATAAGAGTAATAGATAAAGCTGTATTATCTGAACGTTGAAGTTGCTACAAGCAATGCGAGTTTATTGGCGAAATCATAAGTTAACATGAGGCCTGTGTTCAGTAAAATTGTACGTGATTTTCAAAAAACATTTGATGAAACTGGCCGCACATATGATAAAACGTGACAATTCTGTTCCTGTTGAAGTTATTGCGGAAGTGCATAATACGATTTCTGCAGGTCCATTATTACAAATTGCGAGAAATGTTGCCCACAGTTTTGTTGTACTGCAAATTATATTCCTCAAGTTTCTGCGCTCACGCTTCTATATCCTTATCGATTCCAGCATGTACGAATGTTACAATCTGGAGACGAGCAACAGCGTGTTGATTTTGAGAATTGTTTTTCATCAGTTATGATGAAGATAGCTGGTGGCCACTGGGGATATTGTGGATGGATGAGGTACATTTTTTTTAACCAGGAATATAAACTCCAAGAACAGACGAGAATCTTTACGACACGACAATAGCGGTTTTACACGAAGATCTAGTGACTGTGGCGCGGCATCGTAAACACATTTGTTCTCAATTCGCACTTCTTCGTTAAGATCATTTCCACAGCTATAAAAGCATGCTCCATCACATGTGCTAGATGTTCAACAATATTGCAGAATTACATAATTCCAGAATAACGGCAGCGAAATGTCGTTAATAACATTGTATGGATGCAAGATGGAGCTCTTCTACGCATTGTCATATGTATTAAACAAATGGTGCAACAGCACTTTGGTCAAAGAGTTATCTCCCGTAACTTTGCAGTTTAGTAGCCACCGCAATTCCCGACCATACTCCGATGAATTTCCGGTTCTTGAGTTATCTGAAATCTAAGATGTATAAATCATATTCGTGATATTTGTCAGAATTGAGAGATGCTATTAAACGTAAAGTTATACAGATTCTCCTGAGATGTTACATTCGTCATTGTTGTCAGCAATCCTTCGCATGCAATGCGTTATCGTCTGCGAATGAAGACATGTTCAAAACTTTTAATTCCATAGTTCCGATAAAAGTTTTTCTCTCTCTCCTCTTTTGTGTCGTCATTGGTCCTTTACAATGCTCTTCCTTTTTTGAAAATTTTTTTATTCCGGCAATAACACACACACACACACACATATATATATATATAATATGAACTGATTTTTGGACCGATGGCAAAGGGTGAAGGGTTATTTTTATAGGTGTTATAGTTGGAAGGGTACAGTACATGATCTAGGAGAACCGCATTAACTGCCACTGAGACGTTAGAGAGTGTAGATCTCACTCAAAATGAAAACATGTTTAGTGCTTGCGATGAGATTGAAAATACAACAAACTATCTAGCAACGTTGTCCCTTTAAATTTTGCGTTAAACGGAACGAATCTGCTACGAAGGTTTTCGATATGATCCGTGAGGAGAACGCATATTTATGTTTTTGAATGACACAAAAAATTCAATGATGGCTTGAAAGACTTTAAGATGAACAATGCGCTGAATGTCTGCGATCGAATGAACCCGTGAACATGTAACCAATATTCGAGATCTTTAGAACTGTGATCGCCGATTAAGTGTCCAGGTGATACAGAGGAGTTAAATTTAACGATTTACTATGCATTCATTTGTGGCCAATGGCTTGTAAATGCAGATGGTTTTGTCTAACGAGAAAGAGGAACACCCAGTGATGATTTGTTGTGATCTATTGTAAAGTTTGCATACCGATCAAAATATTTTGGACATAGTTATAACTGAAGGCGAATAATGGATTTTCGAATATGATCCAGAGACCAAAAAACAAAGTTCTGAGTGGTACACAAACGCTACTCCTCGACCAGAAAAAACCCGCATGAGCAAATCACGAGTGAACCTCATCAATGGAAGCTCATTGTATCCTTTGAAACGAAATGTATGGTCCACAAGGAGTTTGTCCCCTCGAGACAAAAATTGAATAGTAAATTTCAAGTTGAAGTGCTTGAATGTCTGAGGATTAGGGTCTGTGGCGTCTAAAGAAAAATTTCGGATACTGGTATGTTCCATGATAACATTGCCCTCAGTCAAACGTTGCTGATTTTGGGAAAGGTTCTGGCCAAATACAACATAGCAATACTGTCCACCTATACTACAGACCAGACTTGACTTTTCCCATCTTCTTTTAGTTCCTTCGATAAGAAAAAAGCCTGGAAGAACATCATTACGGGACAATTGATGCAATTCAAGCAGCTTCAACAAGTCCCTGATTTGCTTTGCGGTTGCCGATATCTAGGGTACGTATGAAAACAGAAAAAAAGCAGTATCAAGCGATGCATTACTGTAGGGATTCATATGTTGAAAATTATTAGCACACACACATATATAAATAAATAAATATCTCATAAAATTATATGTGCACGTAAATAAAGGGCTTGGCTTAGAATTTTCAATAGTATTCATTAAAAAGTACATGTCCCATAGAACTTCTGAAAAAGTTGACCACATCCAGACTGGTGTAATTGTACAAAATTGATCCAAATATGGAACTGAATCCAATGATTTTTATTTCTTGCCTAAAATGTACTTTTCATAAGCTTTATAAAATAAACTGAGAAAAATTATGAATAAAATATTACTTAAATTACGCGCATCAGTTTATTTTCTCTTTCTGACTTAACTGATCTTTCTGAAAGTGAAAAAAAAAATTGTTTCCTGTTCTTAGTGCAACAATAATTGGTGAAACTTTCTTATCTCTGTAATACTCAATGTATTGCTATACTCACGTAGTATTTTATTCTAATTTGAATTTCAGTATTTGCTAGAATAATTTTAAAGTAATTCTATGGTCCCACTTTTATAAAATTGCATGCGTTTACAATAGCTATAGGATGTATTTAAAATCGAAGAATATTTGCTACACAAAAAATCAGATAAATATAATAAATTGCTTAATTGAAATTTGGCAATAATAAAAAACCCGAAGGAAAAAAAATCATAATGAAGGAACAAAATTATACGACTATCTCTTGGTATATATCGGATTCAAATGATCAGGTTACAGGGATTAAATTGATGATAAATAGATATAATGTGTTATGAAAAAGATCAAGAGCTTAATATGCAACTTATTGGAGATATCAATTGAGATCCCAATTTAATATGATATGGTACGTATCGGGACATGAAGTATCTATAAGCGTAATACAAGCAGTAAAGGTTATCCAACCACTTGTTTAGGTTTGTCTGGGAATCATGACCCCGAGACATCCTTGTGATCTTTTTCTTTCCCATGGGGTTTATTGTCTTTGATAAACATGGGTGATGCACTCCCGGGATACCCAAGCAATCCATCTCCATTTTCAAGCCTCCTTCTTGTCAACCAATTTTTTTTCCCAATTTTCTCGCGTCTATACCACAGTAAATCTTGTTTGGCGCAGCATAGCCACATCTGGCTCTTGCGCCAATAACCATTACATTTACTCACTGTTCAACCACTTGTCGTTTTCAGTGTTAATTTGAAAGTTAACCAACATTGATCCTACTATTTCGAAAAAAAATAATTAAGAAGTTATTGACATGAATCGAGTGAGATTTGTCCAACGAACAATCTTGAGGGCAAGATTATTATTGCCTATACGTTTCGTTTCAAATGCTTATTATATTTAATATATTATGCTTATTCTGCTCTTTATCATTATATATATAATGAGGACGACACCTGCGCTTACACTCCCCTTCTCCAGCTTCCACACCACGCCAACAGGATCATTTGGGGCGTCGACTAGACTTTTGGTGTTTCAGCTCCGCTACGCGGGGAATCTTTCGTGAATCTTTCTCGAACCCATGATTCGCCGAAAACAACACCGGCTGCGAGTCTGTGACCATGATTCCATGGCTACAGTAGCCAACAGGAGGAACTGGAATCAAGGGCACATGGTCATTGATTGTTGAGGTTTGATATATTTTCTTATTTACATTTGGCCAATTTCAAAAAGAAATGAAATTTTGAATAAAAAGATAGCAAAATTGTGTCCCTTTTCCATTTGCTTAAGTGAAGTAAAGTTCAGTGGAAAAGGACTTATCGAGAAAAATAGGAAAGTGATTTTATTACCTTCACTGTCCTTATTGCCTACAAAAAGAGATATTTTGCAAAATATTAAATTTAAAACCTAAGATTTAAAAAGTTAAAACTCAAACCCTTTTAAAAACTTAGAAGAGGAGAGGCAGTACTAATAGCCATGTGTTTTTCATTTTTTTCAACTTCATTACGGCCTTTACAATTTCAGTTCGAAATAAGAGCTGGTATATTACACTCAAATAGACTAATGGGCGGATGCGATCAGCTTACAGGGGATAATGTTGGATTCTCTATTGTATTTACATTTTCTGTAAATTATATTTTTAGTAACTAGAATTTGAAAGCAGCGAATTACATTTGGACAGCTCCTTTTCTATAGAGTGTGTTGCTATCACATCTATTGTATACTAAAATGCCTATCATACGAGTCATCGCATATGAAATCATTCACATGCAGTAAATCCTCGATGATTTGGATCATTTGGGACCAGAGCCAATCCAGGCGGTCAAAAATCCGGATTATCCAGAGAACAAGAAAAAATTTCATAAAATAAAACATACTTACAGAAAAAATATCACCTTTATATTCATCAAACTAAATATTAATCTCGTTAACAGAAGATAAAGACATTTATTTGCTGCTTTTGGCTATTCGCGATTTTCTTTTCAGTAACCTCGGGGATTTTATATTAATTTGAATCACGCAAAATTACAATTTCTTCCCAAACAAAATGAAATGTGATTAGGTAAGATGAATTAAATGATAAATAGTGATATATAAATGAAAAGAAAATGAAGAGAGATAGAGAATAATGATTTGTGTTGATAGATATTTATATTTCGGATTGAAACACTTTAATTAGTTTTTTAGAATGAAGCGAAATCTAATTGATGCATTCAGATGAGAAAAGGCTGTTTATGTGAAGTAATTGAATTTGAACAAGTGAATAGTAAACTAGGAATTTATTTGCTGATCCTAACTTATACTTGATGAGTTAAGTAGGATTTGAAAGAGAGAGAAGCCTTATCTTTACCCTTCAGTGAAAAATAAAGTATTTTATCTTGTTTTTAGGTATTTTCAGTTGGAGTCCAGTATTTATTAACTGTTTAATTAATAGGAACAATGACAATAAAATTAATGATGAAGAAAGGGCATCACATATTTTGTAGGAAAAGATGACGTAGGTTAAGTTTCTGTTTTCTGAAGTTTATGTACCGCTTGTCTCTTTTTGTGCAAATTGTCGGCAGAAATCAATTTAGAGCTAAAATCCTCATTTTTGTTTTTTCGATTTCTTTTCCAATAAAACAGTGCTGAGATTCCAAACTCAGCGGGAATCTTTTGTAGTGGTTCATCTTTATATAACGCTTCAATTCTTTTTTTGCATTGTCACGGCAACCTCTTTTTGTTTCGTCACCAATGCAAACAATGCACGCTGACATCTCTGGAATTAACACAAAGAAAACGAATACAAATAAATATCCTAAGCAACTGACCTGCAATGAGCTTTCTGAATCGGGACCTTAGATTAGCCTCTTTTCTTCAAATTAGGAGAGGGGATTACGAATATATCTTAGTATAGCCGCTAGAAATATATTTATCGCTCTTTCAGCATTAAGAAACCTGATAACTTCTTTTCGCTTTCTCCTACGTCTGTGTGCGTTATACGTAAATTGTTCTTTATTACTGTGATAGTTTGGGAAAAAATGGCAATTGAAACGTACTTATAAAGTTGTTTTATAGCATTTTCCATTTAGACAATATATCACCGTATACTATTTCTCACTGACAATAAAAAATGTTACTGAGGTTTTCGTGACTTTGCACGCAGAATATTAATAAGTCCCTTTCCCACTTTCTTTCATACATTCATAGTTGTTAGATTTCTGTAACGAAAATAATTTTCCTGAATACGTGGATGAAACAAACAATTGTTATAAGGGAAATATTTGATGGTCGCACCTCAAATTTAAAGGGGGAAGGGAAAAAAGGAAGTTTTCGTACATTCTGATCCGGGTTAATCCGAGATTAAGATCTGAGTTGACGGGGGTTCGATTTGCTGAGGATTTACTGTATAACTTCTTTTGTATTGCAATTTAAATCAATAGCTCTTTTTCATTGTAGACAGTAAAATATAAACTGTTATTGGACTTTGTTGTTTGTTATTGTTATTATTACTTACTTGACATCTGGACAATAACTCATCGTTTTGGTAAGTAGTATGATACGTAGAGGAGATTTCATTGTCAAATTTTAACTACTTATTTTGTATTTTTTTGCATACGATTCCTATTATGTTTTCGTAAAAATGGGATCATTATCAAGTGTTTTGTTTCAGAAAATGTAGGATATTATGTGTAAAAAAAAGTTAAACGTTTATAATTGAGAAATAAATGAAACTATAAGCATTAAATTTGGTAATTTAAGACAATGAAATATAACTCTCCTGCATTAAATAACATAAAAGTATCTCTAAAAACATAATACAATACAAATAGATTTAATTAGAATAATATTTATTTGGATTAAAAATGTGTTCATATACTTTTCCCTTTTGATACATGGACACAGAACCGCATGGACCGCATAAAAGAAATTTTTCAAATGGATTGTTAAGATGGTAGTAATTTTCTCAGTTTTGTGTTTACTTCCTTCAGATGTTCTCGGAACGTTTAGTTATGAAAAAGAACTTTTTATTAGCTGTAAACTAACAAGCTATTTTAGGATCCTAATATTTTTATTTTACTTTTTGAAATTAGTGACTTTTATTAGTTTATTAAAACTTTGAATTTTCTATCCAATCTCCACGGTTTAGATATGCTCTCTCTCTCACTTTCTATTTTTATAGAAATAAAATCAAATAAGCTCTCTTCATTTTGAGTAAAATTAACTGTTGCCTACTGTTATCACGAACGCATAGCTTTCTTTTACATTTTTTTTTAAAAAAAAAAACAAGCATCTTTCCCTTTAAATTTAAAATTACTTTAAGAGCGGGACATTTGAAATAAGTTCTGAACATTAGAACGTTTAAATTAAAGTTAGGAATAATGGGATCCCGATTGGCTTAATCAATTTTTCGCTGTAAAAATTAATTATTTCCCGAAGTGCGAACAATACAATCTGCTCGTGAAATATTAAGAAAATTTTATATTAGAGCAAAAATATTAACTTGAAACTATAAACAAATATTTTGACTACTTACCCGATTTCGCTGCTTTAATGTGTAACAGAATACAAATCAACAAGGATCTCAGAAATATCAGGCGAAGCATCTTTCACAGACCACTCGATACTGGTCCAGAAAGCGGACTGATAACGTCTTTCTATGTTCTGTATATTTTGGACTTGATGTGTTCATGCGCGGGTCATGCGTTTGAAGTTTTTATGTTTGTTTACTTCTAATTTTTCTTATCTTTTTACTTAGAAAATTAAAACGATTCAGTGAAAAGATCTTTCAACTTCATTTTGTCATAAATTTGTTATTTTTTCCTAATTGATCAAGCCGCACCAACAAAGCATGTTTGTTCTTTATTTGCATTGAAGTTGTATGATAACCTTTTTTTTAATTAATAGGATGTTAGGCATTAAGAAATGTTGTGGTTATCAGAAGCCTTCAATTTATTTTTCAGAATTTTGATGCAAAATCAGAGAAATCTAAATTAATGAATGATAATAAAAATGATGAATTCACTTGGAAATTTTTTTCTTGCAAAATTCGGATTCAGATCTAAGGAGCCGAACTTTTGGATAATAACTATAATAAATATGAATGATAATATGAATAGATGATATATGAGTAATTTGTTAACAAACAGGAAGAACAACTCTTTAACTGTAAGAAAACTGAAATATTAATTTGAAATGTTTAAAATATTTTTTTATGAGCAATACAAGACAAAATATAAATAAATTTAGAATTCGTAATTACTGCTTAGATATTACATATCATTTTGAGATACGTTTGAATTTCCTGTGAATGATTAATTTCTAAAAATGATGATTCATTCAAACACCAACAATTGATTGATGGTGAAAATAAAGACTCAATAAGCTTTAAAATCAGCGAATACGTCGTTTTTTGTAACATTGGATAAAATTTACAGCTAATAATTCTTGTTTAACTTATTTAAATAAAATAAATATAATTTTTACAATAGTTTTTTCAAGACTTTTTTTTTAATTTTCAAAATTAAAAACTAGTAAAAATTTTCAAAAAACTCGATATGGCTACTGTTTCTGTTCAAAGATCAGAATTCATAAGCAGTAGTACCTGTATAACTTGGAATTATGTGATATCATGTACTATTCGCCACTTTTTTTTTTACCGAGCTGCCCTTCGCATTTTCTTGCATTATATGCGTTCAGTTCAGTTCAGCTTTTTTTTTTTTTTTTTTTATTTCCATGAGAATTTTTTTATTTCGAACGGAATATTGAAATTATTGAATGAAGGAAAATAATGGAAATAATTCGAACAGATAAGTAATTGGTTAAATGTAAATAAGAAGCTGTCGTTAGAATTCAGAGTAGAACTATTCAGAAAATAGATCAAAGTATGCTAATGAAAATGGAAGGAAACAATTATTCAGCGTATCATTGCATATCATTTCAAAATTACTCCGAAAAAAAGGAAAAGGAAAGTTCACCCTTGATCAATTCCTAATTTTTGATCAAAGAAAAGATGAAAAAAAATAAAGCATAAGAAACAAGACTCCCTTCTAATGTATAAAGTTTAACAGAGCATAAGAATTATACAATAAAATCTCAAAAGTTGGTACACAATATTATATTAATTAAAGTAGAAAAATTAAATTTGAAGAAATGTAAAATAAAAACAAAGGTGTTTCAAGATTTATTGCTTTACTCCAATTAAACAAGTTGGCATATCTGCAGCTAAGAATGATAGAAAATTTAGAAGCCTTCGTATATTCTGTGATAAACCGCTTACAAACTCTCCTGCTTACGAATAAAAAAAATTGTCTCTCAAAAATAATAATTAAATAAGTGAGGAGTGGGCTTCAAATGTTTAAAGAGACGACATTTAGTTCGAATTTGTGTAGCTAACATAAATTTGATCTCCAGTGCTTTCGATAGTGGTTTGGCATTATATGGAAACCAATACAATGGAAACCATCTTATAAGAAATTCAGAATTAATTCAAATATCAGAAAAAGCGTTCTAAGAAAACTGCATTTTGACAAACATAGAAATAAGAGAATTCGAATTAATTTACACCATATTATATGGAAACCACTACTACGTTATTTGAAACTCAAAATGAATACAAATTATATGAATTCTCACCACGTTATATAGAATCTCAGAAATAAATAAATAGTACTTAAATAAAGATCTATTCAGACCTATATAAAAACTGTATCCTCAAATTATCAAATTGCGATTGATACGGTTAAGAAATGAAATTTTATAATAGAAATGGCAATGGATATGTAGATTTTTACATATTTGAATATAATACATATTTAAATATAGTTCATATAATAAAACTATAAACTAAAAAATTGTTTCCATCAAAAAAAAAAACTTAATTTGATGCGTATTCGATTATTTTATTATTCATCATCACTATCAAATATTTTTGCAGTCCAAATCTTTTTTTCCTCCCTTAATTGGCCAAAAATTCTCCTCACTTAGCAAATTTTCTTCTTGGTTTTTAAAAGTAGTTTTATTTTGTAAATCTACCAAAACCTCTTTATATTAACCCAAGCAATTTTGAAATTCTCTTATAAATTTTGCACTGCATATTGTTGAAGAATTATTTTGTTAAGTGACATTTTAATTATTTAGCCAAATCCAGCCCTTTTTTTACATCATAATTAAAGTTTGAAATGGATTCTTTATCCGTGCTCTTTTCACAAATTCTTTTGAGACAGGTTCATCAATTAATTCCATTAATTCTATTCCTCTCATTCCTCTTCTCCAAGTACCTCATTTACATCTTCATGGTTCATATCTGCTTATTGTTACGGACATGAGATGGCGCTTCCCTGCAGCCATTCTCTTTCAGATACGTCATTAGTCAGCAAGATAATTTTAAGTTTTGACTTTTCTCCTTGGCAATAGATTTGGCGTTCATTTTGGCGATTTTGGCGACAAATGGAAAGATCTCGAATGTGCTGGAACCTAAGTGAAATATTGATAGGAAAAAAAGTTGCATGAATGTTCGGTGTGATGTCACGGCCGACCGGATGAGAAAAAAATACACCGAGAGTCAAAGAGGCAGGGAATCAGTCTGTCTACAGAGCGAGTTTGTTTGTAGAGTCTGCTTTGGAGATCAATCTGGAAACCGACTGGAAACTGTCGGCACTTCGAGTGAATTTGCGGATAAGCAGAGTGTATCTGCCGGGAATTGTTGGAGCCTGCCCTAGAAGTGCAGAATATTTCTACGGAGTAGTCCTCAGGGAGAACTACTAAGCTGGTGAGCTGAGCGTTACTGTTATAATTGTGACTGACTTTAAAAGCATGTTTTGCTTCTATATCTGTGTCCCTAAATTATGCAAGTACTGTGTGTCTGTTTGCGCTGTTATTGTCCAAGCTGTGCTAGTTGTACTGATTTCACTCCCATACATCCAGAAGAAATTTTTCGTAACAATATATCCTTCGCTGCTCAAAGTTAAAGCAGTGCTTACTATTTCTATAAGTTGAGCTCTAATACAATTTCCCTTTTCAACCATTTGAGCAAAAGGGGCCTCCAACATGCATTAAGCGTTGATTTGATATATCATCGACAAGAAACAATTAATTATTTATCATTTTAATTCAGAAATGATTTGTAATTTTTCATTAAGAATATCAAATTTGACATACCTTTTCTGTCATTCCGGGGAGCTGGTACATTTTAACTTTTTAGCTGCAACAAAACTGTTGGATTAATTAGTTACTCCGTAAAACCAACTGCAGTCCCTTGTATAAAATAATGTATTTACATTAATTTAAATACAAGTTACATATCACACTGCAAGACACAACACAGATTACAAGGAGAGCAAAAAATGTTCTCCGATTAAAGTCCATTTTTTTAAATTCCAATCAACAGTGTCCTCTGGCGGGAGTCACGTGGTTTCTGCTTGAAAAGTATTCAGTTCTGAACACTCTCCCCTTTGAAGAACGCTTAGAATAGAAAAGCACTTAGAACAGAAACTCAACTTTTTATGGCCTGTATGTTTTTATGGTCGGGATGGAGTCGAACTATGCGTCCACCTCTGGTAGTAGCAGAAATAGAGTCAGGAATGTTTAGTTTTTTCTGGATGATCTTCAAGAGCATCTGGAACCTTGTTCTCGTTGGTGATGTTTCCTTCGTCCAGTTCTAAGGGACTTAGCTTTTGAATGGGCCTGATCACAAGACCTGATTTAGTTTTAATCTTAGCTATTCTTATTATTCCATCTTTGCTTGAATAGAATGACAGCATTCTTCCCAAATGCCAATAAATTCTTTTGAGATTATCATTCCAAACTAAAACAATGTCCTTAATTTTAGGAATGCACATTTGTTTTCGAACTCTTGTTCTTTGATGTAAATGGCTAAAGTATTCGTTACAAAATCTGATTTGTAAGTCTGACATCAGTATTTTTCTATACACTAGTTGCTTGTTTAGTTCTGTCTTATCTATTGATTTTATTCTGTCCAAGTCTATCATACTACTATTAAGTGTTTCATTTCAGAGTATATCAGGTGTTAGTGGGCATAGATGATCTGGATCGTTGCTAACATAGGTTAAAGTCTGGAATTTAGTTGGTTTTCACTGTCACATAAAACTGCTTCGATTTCTTGATAGTTCAAGGAGGTGCGACCTAAATCTTTTCTCAAAATTCTTTTTAAAAGTCCTATCAACCTTTCCCAATCCTAGCAACCTTTCCCAAACCAATTCACCATCGAGCCACAGGAGGAATAAATTTCCTGGAAATTGGTAAAAAGGATGCTTTCAATCTTTCTAGATTGAGATTCTTCAGAACGTTTTCAGTTCCAACGAAATTCGTTCCATTATCCAAGTAGATAATCGCCGGGCGTCCTCTGTGTGCTATAAATCTTCTCAGTGCTGGAATGAAATTATATGTTGAAAGAGATATCAACAGCTCTATAAACCACACACGTGAAAATTACGATCCACACCTTTTGGTTATCTCTTGATATTAAGGGATCCCCAACATCCACTCCGATGACTTCAGAAATGAAAATGTTTTTTACTCGATCTTTTGGTAGTGTAATTTTAAAGTTAAAAATAACTAACAGTTTTAGCTAATATTTCAATGATTTTCTCTAATAAACTTTGCCACCATATAAAAACGTTGTTTTTAAAAACGTTGATTTTTATATCGAATTATTATGCATGGTCTTTTGGAACGCAGAACAATCTGTGACTATTTTGAAATGCTGACCTAAGAGGTATTCTCGAAACTTCTTTAATGCTGTTATAATTGCGAAAACTTCTTATTCATAATTATCATACTTCTCTTCAGCTGGACTTGTTTTCTTTGACATATAATAAATAGGATGTAATTTTTCATCGTTGGCTTCTTGTAATAAAACTACTGCATAGCCTAGTGTACTTGCGTCCGTGTGTACTTCTGCTCTTCTTCCATATTTGTAGATGTGTAAGACTGTACTTTCAGACAATAACTTTTCGAATGCTTCTTTCTGTTGTGTTCCAAAAACAAATGGATTTTCATTACTTGTGAGGTAGCTTAACAGTTTCGCACTTTTTGAGTAATCTTTGATGTATTTTCTGAAATATCCTGTTAATCCTAGAAAACTTTGTATTTTCTTTACAGTCGTTGGTTCTGGAAACTTTGCAATTGCTAACGTCTTTGCAACTGAGGGCTTGATGATTCCATTCTCTACTATGTGATCTAAAAATTCAACTTTTCGCATTAGGAACTGACACTTCTTGAATTTTATGTCCAGACCATATTTCTTTGAAACTTCGAAAACAAATTTAAGTGTTTGGAGTCCTTCCTTTTCATCGTTTGCTGGAACAATAAGACCATCCATATAGCTTACCAAAATTCTTTTACGTGTAAGGTCGCTGAAAATGCTCCTGTCAAATCTCTGAAAAACACCTGGGCTCGTGCTTAACCCAAAAGGAACATTGTTGAATTCGAACTGTCCATCTGAACGATAAAAGACGTGAATTTTCTGCAATCTTCTTCAACGCTGACGTGGAAAAAACCGTTACATAAATTTAACGTGGAGTAAAATTTAGCTTCTTGTAGCGTATCTAAAACATCTTCGATGAGGGGTAAAGGAAATTTATCTTTCACTAGCTTCTGGTTAAGTTTTCGGTAATCGATGCACATTCTCGAAGTTCCATGTTTCTTTTTGACCATTACGACTGGACTGGCGTATTCTGATGAGCTTGGACGTATGATGCCTTCTTTGAGCCATTCTGCTATCTGTTTATTTACTTCTTCTCTTTCCATAAATGCTAATCGGCATGGTGATTGACAAACTGGTTCATCATCTTTTAAAATAATTCGCATGGTAACATAGGTGCTTGCCGTCTTTTCAGGCTTGTAGTTTTCTATCATTTTCGTAAGTTTTTTTTTTATCTCAGGATCTCCTATGTGATTCAGTTCTACTTTTTCGACGTTCGCTATTCTTGTAGAGGCATACATCGGACATTAGCTTCTGAGAAATTTTGTTGATCTCAGAGCGAGCAACTAATTTTCTTTTCTTCTTATAATCATCTCCCATTAATTTTGTAGGCATGTCGAGTTGAACGCTCATAAATTTTGTACGCATCCCGGCATCTCGGGTCGAACGCTCATAAATTTGGTACACATCCCGGGCCGATATCCCACACAGCTAAAACATCTAAAACGCAGACACGTGACTGGAAACTGCACGAATCGGAGTCTATACTACAAGAGCTGCTGGAAAATCTGAAGAATGAAGCGCATGCCGAGATACTAACCGGATTAGATCCTTTACTTAAAGAATGCCGAAACGTCTGAAGAGCGAGATCGCGAGTTGAAAACCTGAGAGTGGCGAGTTGCTACTTCAAGAGCTGCTGCAACATCCGAAGAGCGGGGCATACGACTTGAAGCTGAGTGCTTACATCAGAGTCGATCAGGAATTTAAATTGATTTCAAGAATGAGGCGTTCTATTACTATAAAGAGTACGATTACAGAACGCATCACGATGTTGTCATTGGTCCAATGACTAATTTGGGCTTCCATTCTCGCACTTTGAAATTTCAAAAGGGGACCCCTAGCATTTGTGGCTCCAATGGCAAAATCAATTTGTCTCCACTAGCTGAGCCACCAAAATCACTTTTAACTTACGTAGCTGAAGCTACTCGGGAGTCCAAACACTTTCTAGAGCATATTTGGATATACAACTCGTATTTTATAAGCCCTGAAATATACTGTTATAAGTATAACTAAAAAATAATGTAAGTTTTTTTATTTTTTCAAAACCATTCTTGAAGTGGTACTTTTAAATACCTTTAGGACTAAACAGAAATTACTAATGTATTTATCTTACTTTTAAATACTGTCGAGTTTATGAAGCTATTGTATATACTTTTTAGCTGTAGAATCGAAGAATAATTGTTTTATCTATGATATGGCTTTTAAAAATAATATAAATCCTTAATTTTTATTTATATTTATCCATACATTTTTTTTTTCTTTTCATACATAATGTAAAATAGTCAGTGAGTATGTTTTGTACTTGAATAAATTTGTTCGTTGCAAATTGTGCATTTTTGTTTTCAGCCATTTAAATATTTCCTATTTCCTTTCGGATATGCTTAGCAGGCGCAGTCTAAGAACAGAAGAGGTTATGTTACTTTTCAAAAGTCTCTCTTCGGACTGCAATGACATATCTGTAGAAAGTTCATCTGATGAAGAAATGTCAATCGATCTCTTCCAGCAGCTTCATCATCTGGTTTCAAGAATGTTGAAAATGTTTACAGCAGTTCAGATGAAGACCTGGAATAGTAAAGTGCCCCAAGTATACAGAAAAATAGAAATACTGCAAAGGTTATCCCAATTTTTTCACTGAATTCAGGATTTATTGAATCATTTTTGATCGTTTGAGTACACCTACTAAGTGGTGCCATTGGCCTAGCATTGCAGAAAGTCAAGTACGTTGTAAAGTAAGAGCAAAAACAAAATTTACACAGAATCGACCCCACTCAAAATATAAAGTGTACAATGCATTTTTATGCTTGAAGGAGAAAAAAAAAATTTCGTGATTTTAATCGGGAAAATAGATATATGTATCTTGTTATACAAGGTATAAAAAAAGTCCAGTGAAATATTGTAAATAATTTTTTTTTTCAAAGTTGTGAAATATTTTCAATTTTAGTGAACCTACGGTACTAAAAGGGATTCAGTTTAATTTCTTAACCTTAATTGAGACGATGTCTTTGAAATTTTTTTATTATTATTGCATAAATCTTCTAATGTGCTTTTATAATGTTATCAAAACAGTTTTAAGGAGATATTCCTTAGAATTCATAATACGGAGCATAAAGAGTAAAGGAAGCAACATCAAAATAATTTCACTATATTAAAGGAGTAATTTATTCAATTTCATCACATTAGTTTTTCTTTTCATGAGATCGCCCTGGTTTTGATTAAATTAATTTTTTATTGTGAAAGTACTTCAGTTTAATTTCTTTCGAACTCAATAACTATAGTTTACGTACTTTTTCACTTGTTTTTATTCGAATTCTTAAGATTTCCGTTTGATACATTATTTGATACATTATTCGCACATTAAAAATTGATAAATATTACATCTTTCATCAAATAAAAAATTGAGGATATTCATCGAATGATTGAGAGTATCATAATACACTAAATATATTAATGCATTCATTGTTCATCTTTATAAGTTTTTACATACCAAAATGCTCAATTGGGAAAATATTTTTGAAGAATTTCTTACTTTCGTTACTTTAGACTATGTAATGCGTCTTAAGGGCAGGAAATGCAAAATAAACTAATTAACAATATTCTATTTGATATGTGTTGCTAAGGGAGCTAAAACAATACATCGTTTTAAAAGAATTAAATAATGAAGAGATTATAAAGAATATTTTCTTTTCCTTAAGGTTAGCATCAGTAACATTATTCTAAGATATACGTTAAGCCATCACTTAAGTACAAAAATTGACAAATTTTGCAAAGGACAAACAAATTTAGAGTCGTGCGTATATTAAACACCCGATCATTTTAGTCAACTATTATGTAATGTCCAGGGTTAAAAATTTCGCAATAGTTAGAAAATATTCCTATTTAATTTATAACTAATTTGCATGCACTGAAAATTTCTACTTTGCATATATTGTTGTCCTTTAACAAACATGTTAGAATTTAACTGCAATTTAAGAAGTATTAATTCGCGATATAAATGTGCGTTTACCCTTATTTGTACATCGCCCTTTCTTACTTATATTTAATATTACGGCGGAATCTATTATGAACCACAGTTCGAAAATTAGTTTAAGAGAATAAAACCTATAAATTACCAAAAATTACTTTAATCTCATTTTTTACGGATAATTAAAATGAACATTCTACTCGAATTTTAAATTAATCTATGAATTGTTTTAAAAACACGTGGGCGAAAGAGTTTTTTTTATTCGAAGACAAATTTTGATAAATTTCACAGACGATAATGAGCTAGATCAAAATTATATAACAATCAATAATTAAATGGTTAGCGAGTGCCAGTCATTACGAAATTTTACTCAATCTGATTTTTTATCTATATACATATGCATGACATTTATTAAAAAGTTAACCAAGCATATTAAAATGGGTATTA
The DNA here is from genome assembly GCA_019974015.1 of Nephila pilipes. NCBI lineage: Eukaryota > Metazoa > Arthropoda > Arachnida > Araneae > Nephilidae > Nephila > Nephila pilipes. The sequence continues at coordinate 253,093 of BMAW01050861.1, read as the reverse complement.
AACACACATGATTTAACGTGAAACGGGGGAAAAAAGAAGAGTGAATAGATAGGATATATTGTATGAGATATACACATGATGAGATTTTTTTTAATCTTATTTTCGCCTCCGTAAACGATTCTACATTCACACATTTATACTGGGTAGATCTCGAGTACTGATTTTTTTGTTACAACGTTTTTCTGAATCACTTGGTGTGTGTGTGTGAGTGTGTGTGTGTCATCAAATTTTCGATCGTTAATTTAACCAACTTCCCTTCAAGCTAGAGCTTTGAAATTTTGAGAATCGTTCGTACTCGCCTGACAATGCAAACTTTAGACGTTTGTGACAAGTTTTAACTAATATTTCAATAATTTTAATTAGTCAAAATATTCTTTCCCCTCAGCACTTTTAGGATTGAGGAAAAAAATTCTTTCCCCCTCTGGGAACATCGGGAACTCCCCATACGCCACATGAGGTATCGTAAAACTCACAAAGGGGAGATAGTAAGGGTTGCTGACTTTCAGTCAGTAATCATTCGCAAGAAAGAAAGATTCCAATATTTAGCGCCGTGTCTTATCACAATAATTTTTTCTGAATTCTGGTTTCCTTTTTTTAATAGAATGACTTATAAACTCTCAAATGCATGTTTTTATTTTATGAATATTATGAATTTTAATACACTCACAAATGTCTCTTTTTAAGTAAATTTTAAAGTTAAAATAACTAACAGTTTTAACTAATATTTCAATAATTTTCTTTAATAAACTTTGCCACCATATAAAAACGTTGTTTGTTCAGTGGGTGTTTTATTTTGTGTGAGGATTGCTGCATCATCCGCGAAGAGACAAATGCTATTGTAGGGACTCTGAGGGAATTCATACGTGTATAAAGAATAAATTAGGGAAGAAATGACCTACCCTTGAGGGTTTCCGGCCTGAATATTGCAAATTATAGATAGTTCGTTGTCAAGTCTAACATGAAAGGTTCTGTTTTTGAGGCATTTATTGATTATGATAATTAAGTTGGTAGAGATAAGATTAATGAGTTTGTAAATTAACACATCGTGCCAGAGGTTGTCAAATGCTTTTTGTATGTCCAGGAAAATACCATGATAGATTTGTTTACAATTTAAACCTTCAGCTATGACATTCCCAACCCAAAGAAGCTCATGAAGGGTGCTATGGTGAGATCTGAAGCCAAATTGAGAATCGGGTAGAATATTATTTGATATGGTGTGGTTGAGTAATCTATTTAAGAGGACTCATTCGAAGATTTTTGATATGGAATTAAGAAGACTTAAAGGGCGGTAATTAGAAGGGATGGTATGGTTCTTGCCAGGTTTGGGAAAATGCATGACAGTAGCGTGTTTCCATTTTTATGGAAAGTGTGCAAATGTGAGGCATTTATTGAAGATTTTAGTTAAATGGGTGAGAGCCTTGGGGAAAAGAATTTGAATGCTTGATTGTGAATACCATCTTCTCCGGAAGCTTTTCGCTTAATTTTTTTATGATATTAACTATTTATAGAGGGGAAGTGAACGGGGATTAAAATTAATATTGTCTTGAGTGTCTAAGTAGTTTTGGACTTTTTCTTCTGGGAATTTAATATGTTAGTCATCATATGGGAATGTATTCTCCTAGAAAGAGGATTCAAGGTTATGGAAAAGCAGATCAATTTTTCTTTAGCAGAAGGCACAAGGGTATTATGGCCGATAAGTAAAGGGATGTTAAAATATTTTCTTGTAAGTGTGCAATTTTTGTTAAAAGTATACTTACTATCTTCAGTGTGCAGTTGTCTTAGGAAGTTTTCCCATTTTTTTTTTTTTTTTTAAATGCGAATTTCATTTTTGCAAGGGGAATGGGAAGAATTTTATTGAAGGAGATGCCTATTAGGATGGGATTATGATCGCTAGGGAGTTCATTAATACAATCTATATTACAAAATAGGATATTTTTGAGTATTGCAAAATCTGTAACAGAGTTGGTATGAATATTATACGGAAAGGGAGTAGGAGAGTCAGGGACAGTAACCACGTCTTTGAGAATTGTAGTTATTGCAAAGAGTGTGTATTAATTTGCCACATCTATTTCCCTCTCCTCTATTCCAGTTGGGATGTTTAGCATTGAAATCACCGACTAAAATGCCAAAATGGTTATCTATGAGAATATTATGGAGATCGTTCATATTGATGATATTGCTTGGAGGGTGGTATATTGTGGAGAGGGTGAAAAATTAATTATCTTTTGTATTGATGTGAATTGTGGTATTTTCTGAGGTGGTGGTATTTTTGATGAAAATATGATGACGAATACTGTTTTAATTAAAATGACTGCACCCTCGCCACGACGGGTGGTTCTGTCTGTACGATGGATAGTATAGTTAGGAATTTTAAAAATGTCAGGTTGATTAAGATGAGTTTCCTAGACTGATATAATATTGGGATTGCGGGTGTCTATAAGATTTTGAAATTCCCCTATTTTTCATTTAATGCCGTTGGCATTTCAACTGGTGATGAGAAGGGAGGGGGGTAGCTTTTTGGGCTATTAAATTCTACGTCTAGAGGTTGATCATATCAGTAACTATATTGAATGATTTTTCTAATTTGGGAAATAGGTTCTTCTTCATGAACACTGCTTCGATAGGTTTGAAAAGTTGGAATGTTTAGGATATTTTATTGAGATTGAAAATTCGGAATAGTTTTTAAGGTAATCTAGTAAGGGGAGACTATTATTGATATTATCGTTGGGCAAAGTAGAAGTCTGTTGTAGAGTTCTTTTGGTTACTTGTGGGTTTTTTTTCCCTGTAATTCCTTCTGCATTTCCAGTAATTAGTAGCTGGTGGAGGGGGAGGACATCAGAACTAATTTTCTTTTTTTAACCAGCAATTCCTTTTATCCGTTTTGTGCTACTCCTGTCAATAAATTTTGAATTTCCGTTTTGCCAACTCAGAAATAAATTTATTTATTCCATATTGCCCCTTATACCATAAAATTTAGCTATACTTTTCCACTCATGTCAATATATTTTATACTTCCATTTTTCCACTCATGGCATAAAATTCATAAGTTCCACTTCGCCACTTATTTCAATAAATTTTGCATTTCCGTTTTGGCAACAAACTCTTAGCTCCGTTTTCCATCATAAGAATAAAATCTTTTTTTTTTCTAATTTTTTTAACCTAATAATTTCTTTTATTTTATTTGGTTGACATCAGGATAAATTTATTCCCTCTGTTCAAATAGAAACTAATAATTTCTTTCTATCTTTTCTTTCTTTCTGTTTTTACTTTTCTAGTTGCGTTCATGGGATTAAAATTTCTTTCTTATCGTGCTCGTAAATACTTGGAAACGCATATTTTTAGACAGCCAGTTACCTGAGACGACTTTTTCTCTTAATAGGTTGAAAAAGCAATCATAGAGAGAGGAAAAAAGAAAAGAAAAATGTTGCTACAAGGAGGTGAAAAAATTACTCTAAACGATAGGATGAAAAAGAGAAAGTAGAGAAAAAATGAAAGTTTAAGTCGCTTCACCAGAAGATGGAAGGGAGGGGGGTTGCACTGTTAGCGAATGTGTAACGGCCTTGTAGTGACGCTTACTATGGCTACTTATGACGTGGAAGGAATTGGCGAGCTTGGAAATGTGCTGTGAGAGATGTTCAGTTTTAATCTCCTTGTGAAGGAAGCGACGGGGAACGAAAACAAGCTCTCTTACGATGACACCGGTGAATTTATTGTGTTGAACTTGAAGGATAATTAAATTTGTTTTTGTCGGGATGCCTCTAATAGGTGAAACTTAATTAAATATTGGAAGGATGTAAATTTTACAGATCAGCAGTTAGTTTTTCAGAGAAAGTTTTAAAAAACGGCCCAGAATTCTTTCGAGTGTGAAGAATGAAGTTTGAGTTTTCTTTCTTTTTTATGACAGAATGTGGAGGTGGTAAATTAGCCTTGAGTCTAGAGTGACGTCGAGATATTTGATTTGCTTAATCCAATTGATGTTTCTGTTGAAGATTTGAAGCGGGGATAGTTTGTCCTTAAAATCATCTTTACGAAATATTCTAGCTTCAGATTTATATGTATTAATTGAAATTCTCCATTTTCTCCATTCTCCATTTCTGAAGGGAGTAAAGGCAGTTTTAAAGCATTTTTGTCACTATTATAGGATGGGTGGATTGAGCTATGATAGTCAAATAATCTGCGAAAGTGAGTTCTAACATTTGGGCTTTGAGGTATGTCATAAGTTAATAAATTATAACAAAGAGGGCTTAAAACTGCTTCCTAACGACACCCTGCTTCAATTTTACCAGTTCTTGATAGTTCTGTTTAATTTAACTTGAAAAGCTCTATTACTAAGAAAATTTTGAAGGATGGTGATGAAGTAATTTGGGAATTTTAGTTCAACCATTTTATGAATCAGATCGTTGTTCCACAATCTGTCGAAAGCTTTTTAAACGTTTAGGAAAATTCTACCTGTGGTGAGATTAATGGAAATCTTTATTTGGTTTTGGAAAAAAAGGACTATAATGGCGTATTTCCCAAGAGCTAGGGAAATAATTTAGAATAAGACATATGTAGAAAATTTTGGTAAGGTGAATTATAGCTATAAGAGGCAATGTTCTTAATTTTATCATTGATAGGAGCTTTGTTATTTTTGAGGTTTTTTAATAATTTCCATAACTTCAAGAGGAGTTGTGAGTTTTGGCGAAGCACGGAAGTCAGGGGTTTCTGTATATATTCTTACATAACTTTTAATTTTTTCGATCCAATCATCATCGTAAACATGTACATTCTCCGAGAAATTCTCTACTAGTGAATCAACAAAAAGGTCGGTTTTTTTCTGGATATAGTACACTAAGCCTCTCAGGCCGAGGAGAGGGAGGATGGTGTAATGGGTATTGTTTTTTTTTTTTTTATAAATTTTGACAAGTTTAAACAACAACGAGTGGTCTTCACTGTTTGCAGAGGTTAAACTATTTTCTCAGATTTTGTTTTTGAATTTGGAAATCTCACTCTTAATTTCACGTTGGGTTCTGTTGAATTCAGTTTTAGTTTGTCGATATCGAGTTTGTTACCAAATTTTTTGAAGTCTATTTTAAAACGTTTTTCTGAATTTCACTTGGTGTGTGTGTGTGTCATCAAATTTTCGATCGTTAATTTAACCAACTTCCCATCAAGCTAGAGCTTTGAAATTTTGGGAATAGTTCTTACTTGCCTAACAATGCAATATTCAGTCATTTGCGACAAGTTTTAACTAATATTTAAATAATTTTAATAAGTCAAAATATCCCTTCCACTCGGCGCTTTGAGGAAAAAAAATTTTTCCCCCTCGGGGAACATCGAGAATTCTCCCATACTCCACATGAGGTATCGTAAAACTTTTGTACTCACAAAAGGGAGATATCATCTCCCCTTTACTATCTCCGAGATAGTAAGGGTTGCTGACTTTTAGTCAGTAATCATTCGCAAGAAAGTGAGTTTCCAATATTTGGTGCCATGTCATATCACAACAATTTTTTCTGAATTCTGGTTCCCAGTTTTAATAGAATGACTTACAAACTTTCAAATGCCTGTTTTGATTTCATATTATGAATTTTTTTAATACGTTCACAAATGTGACTTTTTAAGTAAATTTTGAAGTTAAAAATTATGTTTTCTAGAATTTGATGTACAGCGTTTCAGAAGTACTAAGAAAGTAGAATTTAAATGATTGGCATGTCGACTCTAAATCATGAATTAGTAAAAATTATTAGATGCATAACTTTTAATTGCTCCATTCGTAATTTTTTAGTAAAGTTTGTTTGTGTTTTGTCCACGTTTTTGGGTCTAGAAGAGTATGACGTGTAATACATGTAGATTTATCGACACTTAGCCAATCATACTCAAATTAACCTCACCTTACCCCCCCCCCTTCCGCTGTTAGATCTGGTAATCCAAAAATATTTGGAAACTAAGAAGGAAAGGCTTGTATGTGCTGTAAAATTTTTCAGTAAAAAATATTCAATAAATGATTGATTAAATTGAAATTATAATTAAATTTTTTATGTGTTTATCACGTGTTTGTTTTGAATTTAATGTATAATAAATAATATACTTTGTCATTATATAAAAACGTTGGTTTTTATCTCGAATTATTTTCTTCGATTTTCTTTCTAGTCTAGAATGGTAATTAAAAACGGGTGTGACCAACTACTTTGGCCACATTTCATTGATTGATTGCATTTTGAAGGCAGTTAGTGAAGTTTTGAGTAGATTTTTCAAGTTCAGCAATATTTGAAATTTTTGAATTTCCACAGTAGATGAAGTGAGATTTTTGTAGAATTTAGGCCAATGGTAAAAAAACGGCACCTTCGGCGGGCCGGCCAATTATCCAAGCCCACTAAAAAAGTGATAGGATTGAGGTCGCTAGAGAGTTGCAGTGCTTGTGCTGGTAGTAATGTTTCTGAGACTTTTAGAAATGGCGATATTAGTAAAAGGAAGAAAATTGCGATTATATAAAGTTAGCAGGTGGGTTCGTTCGGGACCAAAATGTCCACACCTAGTTTTGAAAGAATTAAAAAAGGATGCTTTCTGCTGTGTTGGATCTTGAAGTGGGACTCCAGAAATAATGCTTTGCATTGAAATCTCTAAAAAGGACAGCGGTTTCTATTTCTAAGTAATTTAGTTAAGTCTTGAATAAGGCAGGTATTTCGTGGTGGTTTTTTGCAGGAGTCGGTGGTGAGTGGAGGTCCATGGTCAGCTTCAATGTTCATAATAGTGTACTCAAGTGCATTGGTGTGAATAGTCAGGTAATGGTGTGCAGTCGAATTTTTGATGAGAATGGTTGTACTCCAACCACGATGTGTGAGACGGCCATTGCGGAAAGTAATATGATTTGAAATTTTGAGGAAGTTTGCGGGTAGAAGAAAAGTTTCTTGGAGAGTAATAATATCGGGGCTATTGTCAAAAAATGTATTGTTGAAACTCAGACAGGTTGCTTAAAATGAGATTTGAATTCCTGGGAATAATTTTGAGGAATGTTTGGGAGTGGTTTGAGTCAATAATTTAAAGCCAATATATAAATTTATAAGTTTTAGAATAGATCTGATTTCCTGGTATTTTGAGAGATTTGATTTCGCTTTTGAAATGACTTGATCAAGTGTTTCGATGGGGTAGGAGACCTGTGGGTCACGAAGGCTCTCGAGAGTGTCCGAAACGATAGAAGTTTTTCTTTTTGAGCTTGAAGATTTAGTGGCGATTTTTGGTACTTGTTTAGTTGAGGATAAGTATGCTTGAGATGCGTTGACTTGGGGTGACTTCGTCTTAGCTTCCTGGTTGTTGATTTGAATTTTTTGTTTTGTTATTGATATTGTATTTTGATTTCGGATATCGTGCATTTTCATTCTTCCCAAACATTAGCTTCTGGGGAGGGGGTCGGCTTATTGTGTTTTGGGATCAGGCAAAAAGATTTGCTGCATGATTTTTGCCACAGATGCTCGTGTTGATCAGAAGAGGAAAAAAAATTAAAGTTATTTGCTTTGAGTATGTTTTATTATATTTGTACTAAAAATACAAACTAAATACATTACTTAAACATTTAAAAGAGTAATTTATATCCATAAACAATTATTATTCATGAAAGAAAAATCGTTTGACGGCGAAATCTAATAATGTTAAAATTAATGAAATCAAATAATGTTTAAATTAAAAATAATACTTTTGCAGCTGTTACCAGATTCTATATATAAATAAAAATAAATAGAATGTAAATTCTATTTTTATGGTTTTTAGACAAGCAACATCAGAATAATTTCACTAAGCTAAATGAATAATTTATGCAATTCCTTCTAAGTTATCAAATTCATTCTTTTTATGAGATCCCATTTATTTTCATTAAATTAAACTTTCAATGAAAGTGTTTCAGTTTTCAATTTCAATCAAATTTAATAATTATAGCTTCTGTACTTTTTTAATTTTACTGTAATTTCTGTACTTTTTTTTAATATTTAAATACTTCAAATTTTCCCTTAGACCCCATCATTACTTCAAGCATTTGTGTCCAGATTCCTCACCGAATTACAAAATTGGATGTTTGAAATTTGTTTGTTCAAATATTGTTACAATTAATTTTTTTAATATTGTTTTAAGTAATGTTGTTCATTGTATAACATGTACTTGACATCTTGATAGTCCTCTGAATTTATGAGATACATGAATATTTGAAATAATTTATGACACTAAAAATTTCATGAACATTTCTGTGTAATGGATTACTTACCTTAAAAATATACCACTTAAATACAAATATTTGAACATATACGTAAAAAAATTTGGAAACATATAATTCTAATCAATAATCATTAGTACTAAAGTATTTAAATAAACATTAAATGTAAAAATAATTTTAAAAACTTAAATGTAATTCTCTTCAAACATAAATAAATAAGCGGAAAATGGGCGGAAATGTAAAGGATAATAGTTGATAATACTGATACTGACAATACATCAGTGTTGTATTGAACAGATGATGTTTTTATTCAGTTTGTATGTAAGTACCTTACTGAAAAACCAGAAGATGATTTGCAAGAAATTTTAACTCTCAGAATATTCCAGCACTGAATATGAAACTAATTTTTTTGTCTACTTATTCATTGATTTTTAAATATGTCTTTAGTTCCGCATTTTATGTTATGAAAGATTATTCATCAAATTACAAGAAAATTAATAAAGAAAGTGATCATGGAATTCTTTTTCTTTTTTTCCTTCTTTCAAATATCTTTCTTCTGGAACTTATGTTGGCTACAATGAAATTAAATGAATTTTTTTGTTGTTAAATTTTATTAAATGACGAGTTTTTAAGTTTATTAATGGTTCTCTTTTCAATTTGTTTTCCTTAACTTAAAATATGATTTATTCTCCATTAATAATAAAGAGATTGTTTTAATCATTCTTTCGTTAAACAATTATTTGAGTTACTCTTACTTTCAATCTACTTCATTCAGTTTTAAATTTTTTTTTTCATGCTTAATTTTCTAAATAAAGAAGTTTTATGACGAAAAATTCCAATATAAGCATAAAACTTCTGAATAATCAACGTTACACGAAATTATTCTAAGATATTGGTTTATAAGTATAGAACTGGACCTTTATCGTTTCTGAAAATAGTTAATTCACTAAATACGCAAATGCTGTTATAAGAGATAAAAAAAAATTTTCTAGGAAATAAACTTAGAGAAAAACCTTAAAAGCTAAAATTAAGATGTTTTTAAAGAAATTTCGAGGTCCTGTATAATGGAGGTATATTTCGTTATCGTAAGAGAAAAAAAAAGTATACCTGTCTTCAAATGCTAAAAGGAAACATAAAAGCTCTCTCAAAAGGGAAAATATTTTTTACAGATATTCACCTCAATTTTAATTAAAACATCTCCTTCCGTACAGTTTTATGAGTTAATGACAATTAACATTTTTTCTGAGCCCAGATTCGAGTTTCGAAACGACATTTTCATTCAAGTTCATTTGACTGGAATTGTTTTGAAGTATTTAGAACATTCTTTTTCCAGAATTGTTTTTAAAACGTGTTATTTTGATTCATTGTTACACTAAACGTACCCTTTTCTGTACTAATTACCTGTTTCTTTTGTACTCTGGTTTAAAACTCTACTTTTACAACATTAAATAAAACGGACAGTAAATAAAATAATCCGTCATTAAAAATCTTTTGTTTTGATTTTTTGAATAATTCAAATCTGCAAATCGTTTGTAAAAATCGTAACAAATTAAATCATTTGTAAAAATTAGTGGGCAGTTTTTATTGTTTTGAATTGTTGCAGAATATTAAAAAGATTTTAAATCGCTAAATTTAGACATGGAGGACAATATATTTAAAAGATATCTAAGAAATCTCTTTTAATTATTTTTGTTTTTCTTTTTTACAGTTTTTATCAGAATTATCAATTTTTAATTCAGCATGTGTGTGTTTCTAGTGTAATATTAAAAGTTAATAAAGGATAGTTGGGTGGGTTTGTTTTTTTACATAATAAAAATAATAGCAAAAACATTAATTTAATCCAAACAAATTTGATGAATAAGTGCATAAAAAAAATTATTTAAACATTTTGCCACTGATTATTCAGTAACCTCACTTCCCTTCCTCATATCCTAATTATGGTATATATCTAGGACGGACATTGAAAATTTTTTGGTTCATATTTTTAATTCAATAGATACCAAAATATTTAATTTTTGGGGAATCTTTACTTAGAGGGGTTGATGATTTTTTTTCGAAACGCGCCAAGATTGCCAAACAGAGCAATTAACTTTCCGATGTGGTTTCCATAGGACGCGTTTTTATTACAAGTCATAAGAATGTGTTCTGAATCGTTGATACAGTTATAGGTACTTCACCTAGCATCATCATTTAAATTGAATTTGTGCCAAAGCCGAGGAGTAATGATTATTTAGTTGATGATGCGACTGCTTAGTATTTCTCCTCAATTGTTTTTTTTGTCCAATTGGATATTATGTCTATTGTTGAGATGTTTCCTAAGATTTCGAATAAATTTCCATCTTCTGCCTCTCGATTTCACAGGAAATTTACTTTCACTTTACGTTGTTAATATTTACGTTTATAATTTGGCATCGCTATTCATTTGTATATACCGTGGAGTATGGTCGGCACGATTGGAGAATTGAAGTTTGATTGTAACAAATCCACGTGAAGTTTACAGAGTTATAAAAGTACTTTATTGTAGAATAATTTAATGTATTTAGTGAGATTTCTAAAAAAACATACGCAATGAATGAACCACGTGAACTGGATTCATCAACCAATATTTTATATGTGAATTTTAACCAAACTGCTACGTATGTATCAAATATTTCTCCCATTTTCAAATAAATAGAACTGAATGTTTTAATTTGACTGCTTAATAAAAGAGAATTATTGTTAAGTTCAAATGGGACTATCAGTTAACAATGATAATTTCGATTTTGAAATTTATTAAAAATGATTTATGGAAAAGCTTTTTTTTTTTTGCGTTTTTGAACATCCATGAGAACAATACATTTCGAGAAAAATGCTTGGAAATAACGATAATGGAAGTGAAAATAAATTAAATACTGAGCAATAGTACCATATGCATACATTAAAATAATAGCGCATATTTCTTCCATATTTGGTATGGAGTATTGACTGTAAATACTACAATTAATACAGTTGCACCTTCGTTAGGGTTGAATTCCAACGGTCTATAAATGTAGGTATGACAGTAGTCCCACTGAAGCTCGTGCATATCTTAAGAGCCGATTCAAATGGGTACCCAGCCACTGGTGATTATATCAGGGAACTACAGGAACTTGCCTTCTTTATGTAAATGCAGGTATAATGACTCTGAGGCACCATAGTGATTTTTTTTTCCCTATGGGGTTTACTGCCTCTGGTAAACATGGGTGACGCACCTCCGTGTTACCCTAGCAATTCTTCTGTATTTTTGAACATCCCTCTTGTCTAACCAATTGTCTTTTTTACTTTCCAGTTAAATGATAATTTTAAAATATCGCAATTTCCTAGTTGATCCTCCAAAAGATTGGAATAAGATCTATAGTATATAAACTCCTTACTTTCTCTTAGTTTTAGCAAATCACATGTTCAAAATAAGTATGTTTACAGGATTAGCCTATTTTAATTTTTTTAAAAAAAGAGGAGAATTATGTTTTTTTTTGTTCTCTTATTGTAAATATATATAATATTTCACTCAATTCTAGTAATGGTGTTTTTCCATTTCGTTGGCGCAGGTGATAAAGTCGCCATAAATGATATAACTAATGGCATCAGTTGTATTCAACGGTGCATAAGCATTTTTTTTTATTTGTATGCTGTGTTTTTGCCAATAAAGTCTACTTGGTGAGATTTGTGCTGGCAAAATGGAAAAGTACCCTAGTAATTTTTAATCTTCTTGAAAAATTTTTCACAACAAATGTGTGTGTGATTATAACTATATGATATTAGATGTATCATATTCTAATTTGATGTGTATGTCTAATGTCTCAAATTTACCTGAAATTAAATGTTCTTATGGGAAAATTGCATCAGGATTACTATGTACCAGTTGTATTTTTGTTGTAAAAAAATGCATTATAAGTAATAAATAAATTTAGTTTAACCTATATGCAGAAAAAAAATTATTGCATGAAATGTGAAGATAAAATTCTTGAGGGTATTATATTTATAAATAATTTTCTAGACTGTAATAAAATTTTCTGAGAGAGATTTTTTAGACACTTTCAAAAATTTTTTTGTTTCTTTTCCATTACACTGGTACAAATTTAACCAAGCAGACTTTATTGGTGACAGCATGCAGTATATACATTTCTGTTTGGCGTTGGTTGTATCGTTTTTGGTGACTTTTTCACATGCACTGGCAAAATGGAAAAGTACCAAACTTTTTTATAGTCTTGGTAGCAAATTTTTATATACATTTATTGATTACATATTTTTTCTGTTAACATAAGGATTATAGTTTATTTGGTTTTTAATTACTTGAACTTGTCCTTCAAGAGCATATTTTGTTTAGTTAAGTATAGAACTTACAACTCTGATGTACCCTAGTAATGTCTAAAAATTTTTTTTATTATATTTTATAAGTATGGGTAAAGTTTCCTTTAAGTTATTTTAAAAATCTTTTTGTACTTTTGACTCTTCTCCCCGTCATTCCATAACTTTTGCCTTCCTTTCTTTCTTTTAATGAATATTTGGCATACATATGGCTTTTGGTATAATAAAATTAACCAAATCAAATTTATGAACAATATAGATTGAATAAAAATTCATTGTGCTTGTGTGTATAATGTTTTAAAAAGTTCTAAGCCTAATTGTTCAACAACTAATTAAACAAGTATAAAATAGTGACTTTTTTAAAAAAAAATAAGAGTTCAAAACCTTACGCATTGTTTTCTCTTTTGGAATTAATTTCATTTGTGATGAAATTGAGTTACTAGTACTTTTTCTAGTGTTGAGATCAATGTTCATGTTAATTTTTTTCCATGTACATTCAGGAACGTTGGAAAATAACACACCAAGAAGGAAGCAAGTTATAATTGTAAATCTTTACAAAGTAGTTGAATGTTGTTTGATATGAAAATGATTCAAGTTTCGTGCCAATGCGCATGATCATACATCCTGCGGTGGCATTGTAATTAGGAAGTGGGTTCTATTAAACTGAGGCATAGTGGAAGATACATAAATGTAATGATCATATTCCAACTCTAGGAGAATTTTCGTAAGTGAAGAATGCCAGATAGATATGTTAGAAAATATTTCAGATAATTGAGTTTGAGAAAAGCCTGATCATCAATGTGAAAACTACAGCTTGGTCATTGCTTGCCTGGTCATTCATTTGGAGTGTGGAGTCGGAACTTGTTGGAGCAGTGGATATGAGATGGTATCCATGGATCTGGAGTAACCAAGAAGAGGATGAAGCTGCAGTGACTCTCTTTAACAACAATGCCAGAAGTTAAAATACCTTATTATCTAACCTGAGAGAGATGTCTCTCTTAGTCTAGTTGGTAAAAACACAACAAGAACTGACTGGTCAACTTTTCTTCAGACCAACTGGACTGGGTTCGAAACAACCATCGCCAGGCCAAAGTCAATAATTTCTCCCTCCCTCCATGGATTGAAAACCACTATTGATGAAGTGGTGACTAAGGACTTTAACACTAAATGGCAGCATAGCCTATAACTACTGATTGCATATGCCCCTGATGTAAAACACTTGCCTCTGTCTAACTAAGAAACTACACATAAATCACAACTAGTGATTGCGGCTCTGAAGCTTGTGTCGAGACCCGCCACTCAACTAGAGATAGCCAATGACATCAACTGGAAAACTGCTCCAAGCAAAACTTAATTCAACAGAGAGAAAATGTATATCAATTGCAATAATGATTGAAAAAGCAACCTTCTCTACTAATACCAATGTTTCTTTTCGTATCATCACGAGGATACTGGAGTGGAAGTATGCAGCGACTCTTTTCAACTGCAGTGCCAGAAGTTAAAATGTGTTATTAACTAGCCTCAGAGAGATGTCTCTTTTAGCCTGATTGGTAAAGGTGCAATATTAAGTGGTTCGTCATCTTCCTTCTTCGAGCCCATTGGTCAAGGATTCAATACGCAGCCAACTCCAAGGAGGTCACCTACTCTCTCCCCCTCCATGTGGTTAAAACCACTTGATGCCAAATGGCAAAAGAATCAAATGTCCATGCAGCTAGCACTTGGAGATTCCTGATTGACTCATTCTATGATACAATCAGATGTAGGGCTTCCAGTTGTTCCACAAACCATTTCCAAATGCTTTACGGAGCTATCCAAGCACCCTTTCTATGTTTGCCTATATCACTGGAATATTGGCAACACCATCTTCAGTAGTGCTGAGACAGAATGATGTGGAATTTCACAGATTGGCAAATTGTTGTTTTCTGATTATTTCTGGTTCATTTTTGACACAGATGATTACCACATACAGGTGTTGAAGTGCTTTAGTGAATGGTACAATTTCTTCCATACTATCACATGACACACTGCCCACATAGCAGGCGTAATGGTCAGGGGAACATGATAGCCATGAGTCCCTTCTTATTGTGGTAAATTGAACCATAATGGACCACCATCATATTGATGGCAGTCTTCAGCCCCACATGGAATTTCCTAAATAGTCTTCCAAGAGCAATTTTTGAGCAAGATAATGCTTGTTTGTATATAACTCGAGTAGCTCAAGACTTTCTATGTCATGTTCAGACTCTTCCATAGCCAGCTCCCTCTCCTGGACTTTTCCCTATGGAGCATAATTTCTTGATTTTTGGATCAAATGAATCTCTCATCAGTATCATTATGTGTTTTAAATTCCATTTCAATCAAAAACTCCATTCTTGGTGCAGGCCGTGGTAGCCTAGTGGTTATGGTTTCAGACTCGTGGCCAGCTGTTTTTCTCAAGTCGTAGGTTCTTGTCTTGGCCACTAAAGACCCACCTTGTAACTGGGGCTTATGCACACTAAATTTGTTGAGGTCCAAAGTCCTCCAGTTGGCATGGTGTGGAAATTAGGAGATGGGGTGCCAGCTCGAGTCTCCTCTTCATCATTTGGCCAAGGTTTAAAATTACAAGGTCTGTCGCCAATAGCCCTTGTGTTGCTTCTATTGCGATACTAATAAAATCAAACCCTTGGTGCACTATTTTCTATGTTCCTGAGTGAATATCAGTTTAAAAGTACAATTTTTCCTCTGTTCATTCTCTTAACATAGATTGAATATTTATAACTTTATTTTCTCTTCAACGAATTCTTAATTTATTACTCATAAAAAGTTAGTGTTATACTAATGCTATTTTTTTTTTTTTTTTTGTTTTTTTTTTATTTATAAGATTCCTTCCTTAATTTACTCCTTTTTTTAAAAGAATATTTTTTGGATTTTTTTTTTTAAGTTTTTTATTTAAAATAGTGAGTGATATTTAATAATTACTAGTGCAAAAGTTGCTAGTTTTTCAAAATGTTGAAACTTTGGAGTATACATTTTTATTATGTAATGATGGAGAATGTCATCGAATAATAAACAATAAAAAGAGAGGGGGAGATCTTGAAATTAATTATATTATAATGTCTGAACTTATGAAATGTAAAGTTTATGGAGAAAAAGATGTTTCATTTTAATTTATTTTTAATGGAAAAATGTTTATTATTTACAAAGCTTATTGGTACTGTGGCAGCTCTCTTCAACAACAATACCAAGAGTTAAAACACATTAATAACTAGTCTAATAAGGATGTGTCTTTTAGCCTAGTTGCTAAGAGTGCAGCAAAAAGTGACATTTTCTTCCGACCCAGTGGTCAAGGATTCATAAAGCCGTCTGCCTTCCAAGGTTTAAGACAATTTTATATAAATCACAACAAGTGATATACTGGCTAAGGCATACATGTCAACAAGACCCACCATTCAGTTAGAGACAGCTGATTACACCAAATAGGAACTGTCCAAAGCAAAACTCAATTCAGCAGGGAAGGGATGTATATCTATTGCAGTAATGGTTGGAAAAACAACCTTCTGTATAAATATTCAGAATGTTTTTCTTCATATCATCATGATGCGACTGGTGGGGAAATATGCTGCGTCTCTCTTCAACAACAATACCAGAAGTTAAATGCCTTAATAACTAGCTCAACTTGGACATATCTTTTGGTCTAGTTGATAAATATGAAGTAAAAAGCGACTGGTCAACTTTTCTTTGGACCCAGTGGTGGAGGGTTCGAAAAGTTGAGCTCTCTCCCCCTCCATAGAGTAGGAAAACATTTAGCACCAAAAACACTATTGTAAATGAATTTGTTATTAACTTTTTATGAAACATAAATTTTAAAAGCTTTTTTAAACTTAAGATTTAAAAAACTTTTTAAAAATTGAAACAAAAGTGTCAGCAGTCAAATTAAAAAAAGATGATAAATTGTTAGTTGGTGATTATTATGACTTATATATACCTTTTACATGTGTGATGTTTTATTTATTTCTCAAACCTTTTTAGGGCGATTACAGTTGGCGCCAAAACAGGTTATACTTTGTATGACTTAAATACAGTAAATGAATTGATTCCTACTTCTGGTTCAATGGGTAAGCTATTTATTGTTTTTTAAACTTTATATTTTATTTTTTGATAAAAATTATTTATGATAATGTTTAATGGATGTTGATAATAGTGAGCAATTCAGAAATCACACTCATTGATGCATTATTTAAACAGATTAAAAATCCTCTATTTTTATGTTTGATAAGATTGATTTATTTTATAAAATTCCTATTTTGACTAACTTCTTTTAAAAGAAAGCTTGAATAACATTTTATGAATTTCTTATATTTGCCCAGTTTAAAAAGAGCACTTTTTATTAAAATTAAGCAATGAGGAACAATATTTTTATATTACATGTTTGTGAACTTCATATTTTTAATTTGAAATTTTGAGTTTTCATTTCAAAGATATTTATTAAATTTTATATCTTTAGAGCTATGTACATAGTACTACATTCTGAATTTTATTTTAGAATTAAGTTGTAGCATAAAATTAATGCTTTTAAATATGATTTTCATTTGCATTACATATATGCATCAGATAGGTTAAAAAATGGACTAATTTTTGATCGTGTGTGGGAGGAAACAGTCTGTACTTACAAGTTTTTTTTTTTTTTTTTTTTTGTTAGTGTTTGTGTTCCAAATGTAATAACATGTTTATTTCATTGTAATCATTGATACTTTTTCATGTCACTGTTGCAAGTGATAAAGTTGCCAAAAATGATGTAATCCGACACCAAACGGAATATGTGTATACTGTGTGTTTTCGTCAATAAAGCCTGCTTGGCGAGATTTGTACTGGCGAAATGGAAAAGTACCCAATCATTCAATGTTCTAATGTTAATAAGCAAGAAGATTCATTGCAGATCTAGTATTTAGTGACAAAATTTCCATTTCACTCCAAATCGCTCATATTAATTGAAAAGCATCTTTATTTCAATTCAAAATAGCAATTCTCAGAGCTACCACAGCTTTTAAGAATTTCAAAATACTTAAAAAGTAAATTTTTTATAGTTTATACTTTTTGAATAAATACAAATAGAGATTTCATGTAAATTTAGTTTTAAAAATTTGATTTGTAATGGATATTAAATAAAGAATTAAGACATACCTGATTCTAAAATTAATTATACTGTAAATTCTGATAATATTTATTCTCATTTTGTGATCAGTTGTAAAGAATTGGGATGAAGATTATCAGCATTCTTGAAGAAATAAAAGGTTTATTGAAATTTTGATTTTGTTTTAAGAGTTGCATCAAATAACAAATTGTTTGAAAAAACTCAGATTTTTAAAAAAATTATATAATTTAAGGTTGAATAATTTTTGTGAAAATTCTGTTCAATTTTTGCTGATTCATTTATAATTTAATTTAAAATAAATAGAAATAATTTACATTTTTATAAGTATTTAATGAAGGAAAATAAGTTAATGTCAGTAGACACAAAATTAAATGTTCTAGAAATCTTTATGTATTAAATTATGATAGACTTAAATAAAAGGTCATATGTTAAAAAGAGTGAGATTAAAAATTATAAGTTTTATAGTTCAGATTTTTTTTTTTTTTTGTTGTTGAGCTTTTTGTACAGGATTCTTACTGTTTAGAAATGTATCTTAAAATTTAAATTACTTATATCAAATAAAAATTAAATCTTAAAAAAATATTCTTGATGACTCTTTCATTTTTGTAATATTTAAAAAATGTTGCGTAGCATTTGAAGAGAAAAAAGTTAACACTAAGAAATTTTAATTTATTATTATTTGTATGAAAATATCTTTTAAATAGAATAATATAAAATTCCACTTACAAAAAGTAAAACGAAATATTTGTTTTTCACTTAACTTTCTTTTTCTTTCCATAAATGCATTTAAAATCTTCTGAAAAATTACATTTTCAGTCCCAATTTCACTAAGAGATTATTTTGTAGAAAAATGCAAGTGGCTGCATGTAAGAAAGGTCTAAACTATAAAACTCTAAAGCATCATGTAGAAGGTAGAAAATTCAAGCATCTGCTAAGCTGTTGTCTGGTACTTGGCCGAGGCTCAGAATTGCAAGGTCCATTATCAGTAGCTTTTAAGTTAATCTTAATTTAAACTGAACTCTTGAATAAAAATGTTGTGTCTCATCAACAGTCATCTAGAGTCTGATGTTAGTCGCCCAATAGCCCTCGTTTTGCTTCTAGTGCGATGTTAATAGAAACTAAACTAAGTTTTTTGCATAAGTTTTCAAGAATAAATGTGGGCTTAGAGGTGGATTTCATCTGACAACCTTGGTTCTCAAAATATAATTGAATATATTTGAAAACCAAGGTTAAATGCAATCGTAGATTGAAATTTAATAGGATTCAACTCTACTTCGACCTCGGCAGAAAAAAGAAGTGAATGAATGCAGGTTTATGACACAGGATTCGAATCCAACTCTTGCACCATTTCCAGAAAACATGTCTTGCTATAATATTTTAATGTTTGATGCTATTACTTGTATTTTTTTTTTTGTGGTCCATTTCTTGTTTTAAATTTGATACTTTATATAAGAAGCCAAATAAGTTCTGTTTCTCCAGTTGTTTAAATCGAACTTATACCAATTTGTAAGAAATATTCTGGATAAAAGGTAATTTCAGAATCATTAATTCGAGAATAATTTCCTACACAAGCAAAATGGCTCTTTTTTATTATTATTATTATTTTTTAATTTTGGAGGAATATTAACTACAAAATTTTTCAACTTGCAATTCTTGGTTTCACAAAACCAACATTTTTTAAGTATTTCAAAAAAAATTCCATTCTCTTCATAGGAGGAAGTGCTATCAAAAAATTATTTTTGGATTTTGTAAATCTTTACTAATATGTTTACAATTTGTATATGATAACTGACATCACAAATTCAAAATTATTTTGTTTTCTTGTAATGATATTGACTTTTTTTATTTTAGGATAATCTGTTCAATTCAATAAGTGTGTTCATTAATTTATCTAAGTTATTAATTTGTCTTTTAAAGAATTTATTCTACACACCCAATTAGTATTACATAATAGCTTTAAACTCATGTTCAAGTATTGTTCAAAACGTCCTGTTGTGCAGCTGAGCTATAAAAAAAAGTTTAAATGCACTGTTAAAACTGTTATGGCTGATGAAGCAGTCAAAATCATGTCTCTACATAATAAAAAGTATGTGCTGACTAAGGTACAAAACATGACAAGGAATTTTCTAATGAAATTCTTGCTTGAACTACTTATTTAATTTACCAGTCACATTTGATCTATGTCAAATAATTGTCTGCTACAATAATATAATAGCACTTAATAATAATTTAGTGCTTAATTAATACTTTAGTAAAATTGAAACTCCTAGTTCTCATATTAATTTGTGAACCATGAAAATGTTCCTTAATTTCAATATTTTTCCCTCCTTAAAGCAATTGAACAGTGCAAATTAAAAATGTTAATTGTTCAACATCTAATACTTTTTGAGATTATAGCTTATATACATTTTGTGCCAACAAATTGATTTTACATTTTTGGTTTTAAATTTCAAATAATAAATATTAGTTTCTGTATTTTTTTTTAAAAATTCTTTTTAAATGTTCTTTCATTTGAACATCAAATTTTGAAATCATTTGTCTAAAACCTAAAAATTTTCTTCTGCTTTCTTTAAATACTATAAAATGAAATAATCTAAAGAAAGTATTATTTATTATATTTGGCCAAAATATTGTAAACATTGTAATGATGATTTTCAAAATTTTTCTCTAATGTTTACATTTTTTTGCCTTTGTTGAACAAAATTGTTTCCTTTTTAATTAATCCCTTTTGTATGTCAATATTATAATGTGGGATTTTTGATATCATTCAGTATCCTGATGTTCTTTTAGTCTAATTGATAGATTTTTGTAATGACGAGTACCTTAATTGTATAAGAGTAATCTTCCAATTGAATCAAAACTCAATAAATAACTTTTTTATGGGATATAATAGCCAATCTCTATGCATATTTTAACCATTTCAAAGAGGTTTTGTAGGAAACTGAACACTGAATTTTTAACCTTTTGATTCAATCGGGAGTTTATGATAATAAATTTGCTTGGTAATATTTTTAATTAAAAATCAATTTTTGTCTGAAATAAATATTAATCATAAACATGGATCATGTTATAAATTTATTAAGTAGTGAAAATAATCTAGTGATTCTTATTTGTGTTTTGCTGAGCTTCTCTTATGTTCCTTGCCATCAAAAATTTCAATTTGTTCTGAACTAAAATCTGAATCATCCGTATTTATATTTTCCCATATCAGACCAATTTCATTTTATTATTTGGTACTGCTAATGAATTGTGCTTCATTTATTGGAAGGGTTTAGTTTTCTGCAATTTCCTCGTTTTGTTAAATGTTCTAAAATTATTCACTTTGATTGCCCAAAATTGAAGCAACAGGAATAAAATTTAGAAAATTTTATTTCACTTCACTTCAAAAAACCTTTTTCCTGGTCCGATCGACTTAAAATTTACGTCCGATCGACTTAATTAACACGTTTCAAGCAAAGGTTAGTACTCTAGAAAGACCTGGTTACTGGTTTACTACGAGCGCCATCTCTGGGTTAGTCTTGGGAGTTATTGATCGATGTGTTATAGTGTTATTTCTATTGAAAAATGTTTACATATTGTGTGTTAAAAATATTTTTTTTTTTCAGATTTTTTTAAATTTAAATGTAGGATTTTGATCTTTAAATTTATGACTTGTATGACTAAATTTAAAGAAATTTTGTTTACTTCAAGTGAGACATCACAATCTTAAGGGGGGAGGGCAAAACTTAATTTAATCCAAATTTTGTTTTAATTTAGAGAGGATTGTATCAAAAGAAATTGTAAATATGTATTTTCATTGCATTGCTTTTGATGCTTTTAAATAGTAGAAGTTTTTATGGTGCACATGTATTTATATGAATTAAATAACTATTCTATGTAATGAAGGGATTAAATAGGAAATCCCTTTTTTGTGATATAAAGAATTTATAAATTTTATTTCACCTTTGTTGCAGCATTTTTGTTCGATGCATTAAATTTTTCTTATTTTGATTTTTGAGCGTGTCACAGATTTAAATATCTATTAAAATCTGTGTTACATAAGCTAAAAAATAGCACTTTTTTTTTCATATCGGTTCACATTTGTATTCAACAATAACAAATCTAAAAAATAAAAATATATTTTACATAATAGTGATTTTTCATTTAGTGAACAATTCCAGGTAACAAATTTATTTGTGTGTGAAAATTTTTAAAATAATCTTATTATTAAGGGTCATGAAAATACAAAGGCATTAGTTGAGATTAAGATATGCATGGGTAGAATAGGCCAACTTGTGAATATTTTTTAATCTTTTTTTTTTAAAAAAAAATTGTTATGATTTTTATTGATCATACATACAGGCAAGCTTATATACATACAAAGAATTGTTTATTTTCATGTACTGTGATAATAACCAATACAATTTGAAAAATATTTAAAGATCATTTGTTTTACCTTGATTGTATTGATATATATTTGCTTCTCATATACATTAAGTTGGTGTGCATATTATTTTTTGGCATATTTTATAAATACTTGTCCGCTTAAAGTTTTAAATTGGGTATTTACTATACTTAATTAAAATTTCATTATAATTTTGTTTTTTCTTGATATAAATAGGAATCGTAAAATGTATCATCATTGTACAGTTAAAAATAAACATAACTTTTAAAAGAAATTATGATGTTTAGATTTTTAACTTTTTATTTTACAGAAATTTCATTTAATTTATGTTATATTTCTTTAGATACTCTTAAAGATGTTTGCATTGCGGAAAGGAGTTTCTCTACAAGTTTGATTGCATATGTTAAACTTGAAAAGCCAAGAAATTTGTTTTTGTTTCATCATCTTAAAGATACTATAATTACAGAGAAATCATTCCCAAATACAATTCTTTCTGTGAAATTGAACAGACAAGTAAGTATTCATGGAAGTTTGTGTGCTGATCTATTCAAGAGCTATTTTTTTTCCCCCTTCTTTTGATAGGACTGCTAAGTAACCAGCCAAGCTATACAAGGCAGATCTGCACTATTACAGAACTTTCTTATGATTGTTGTAATCAACATCCACTTGAGTGATATCTAATATTGAGTTTGATTTTAAAATTTAGATATAGATTTTTCTTCTTTCATTTTGTTAAAATAATTTAAGTAAAAACAATTGAAATTCATCATAGGAACTGGCTACCTGGTTTTTAGTTCTCTGTGATACTTTGTGCACAGTTGGTTCGTAAAATGTTATTTGAGTGTGATGTCAGCTTTAACCTTTCTGACATGTTATGCTGAAGAGGGACCGAGTTTTTAAAATTAATTGTCACTAAAGAGGAAACTTGGATTCTTCTTTATAATCCAGAATCAAAAGAACAATTTGCCAACAATGGATACATACAAATCCTCAAGCAAGCCCAAAAAGTTCAGATGTTTGTGAAAGAGAAGATCATGGCTACTGTTTTCTGGATTTGGAAAGATTTGCTGCTCATGGGGTTTATAGATTTAGAGACTATGATCAATGTAAACTTATATTGTTAAACACTGCATCAATTGTGAAGAGCCATTCAGAACAAAAAAAAGAGGCACGCTGTCTTCTGGAATTGTTGTAATCTATCACAATGCATGATCACATACTGCTGGGGTAACCAAATGCTTTGTTGCACAATTTCTAAGGATTGTGTCTGATTGCTTGTAGCACTTACCTGGTGCTGAGTGATTTTCTTTCAAGAAATGTAGACAAATCTGGGTGAATAACACTTCTGTACTCACAAAGAACTTCTCAAGATTTTGTGTAGACCCATAAAATGCAAGACCATAACAAGCTGAGAGTAATCTTTCAAGAAGAGGTATTGGAAAACCTTTAATTTACTTTGTCAAATGTCTCGATGTTTACAGTGACTATGTAACACATGGATCAATAAGTTCCGAGACTAACCCAGAGATGGCGCTCGTAGTAAACCAGTAACCAGGTCTTTCTAGAGTACTAACCTTTGCTTGAAACGTGTCAAAATTTTAAGTCGATCGGACCAGAAACAGCTGAGTTATCGAGGTTGGAGTAAAGTCGTTTTGTAGTTTGTTTAAAAAATGGAAAAAACCGAGTTTCGTGTTCTGATAAAACATTGTTTTTTAATGGGTAAAAACACCGTGCAAGCTAAACAATGGATTGAAAAATGTTACCCGGACTCTTGTCCATCAAAAGCAACGATTTGTCGGTGGTTTGCCGAGTTTAAACGTGGTCGTACCGACACAAATGACTCGGAATGCTCGGGTAGACCTGTGGAAGCCGTTACACCGGAAAATGTGAGTGAAGTGACAAAAATTATAATGAAAGATCGTAAAGTGAAGCTCCGTGAGATTGCTGAGATGACACAGATATCATATGGAAGTGTATTTACAATCCTTCATGAAAAATTGAGCATGAAAAAGGTTTTTTCCAAGTGGTTGCCGCGATTGCTTTCGATGGAACAAAAACAGCAACAAGTCGATGATTCAGAAAGCTGTTTATCGCTATTTACTCGCAACAAAAAAGATTTCTTGCGTCGTTACGTGACCATGAACGAAACATGGATACATCACTACACTCCAGAGTCGAAGCGGCAGTGGCGCACAGCTGGCGAAAGCCGTCCGAAAACGCAGCAGTCAGCTGGCAAAGTCATGGCGTCAGTTTTTTGGGATATGCATGGCGTGATTTTCATTGACTACCTCGAAAAAGGTAAATCGATCAACAGTGATTATTATATTGACTTGCTGGTGCGTTTGAAGGAGGAAATTGCAAAAAAACGCCCGCACATGCAGAGAAAAAAATCCTTTTTCACCAAGACAATGCACCCTGCCACAAGTCGATAAAAACAATGGCAAAATTGAACGAATTGGGCTTTGATCTGCTTCCCCACCCCCCCATACTTGCCAGATTTAGCCCCCAGTGACTACTGGCTCTTTGCTGATCTTTAAAAAATGCTCCAGGGAAAAAGATTTGGCTCAAATGAGGTCATCGCTGAAACTGAAGCTTATTTTGAAGCGAAAGATAATTTTTTTTATAAACATGGTATTGAAAAATTGGAAAAGCGTTGGAACGATTGTATCACCCTAAAAGGTGATTATGTTGATGAATAAAAAAAAATGTTGCCAAAAAAAAATGTTGTTTTCAATGTTAGTCTCGGGACTTATTGATCCATGTGTTAAGAAAGTAACAGTGCAAACCATTTGCAGATCATTAGGATGGATTTTATTCCAATTTAGACGGACGGATCGAAAGGAACTAGATATGTCAGCTGTAGTGTCGTTTCAAATGACATCAGGCACAGTTACTGGCTCGACTCTTCCTGCAGTGTCTACACTGCCAAAGCAGTCACCATTTACTGTGCCTTCAGATTAGTTGAGAGGTCTAGTTCTTGAAAGTTCATCATATATACTGACAACAGGAGCATCCTGGAAACATTGGTACATCTTGACGATTGAAGTCATCCTAATGTGGTTGATATTGCTGACATTATTTGCCAGCTATATAATAGGGGTTATGTTATAAAATTCTGCTGGATACCTAGTCATGTAGGTATTTTAGGCAATGAACAAACAGACTCGGTTGCACGTTTGGCAACGAATCCTCTGCTGCTCGCAGTCCCACTTGAGGACATTCGACATCACATTTTAATGCTTATTCATCAGACATGGCTGGAATCTTGGAGTCTCCAGACTAATAATAAATTACACTCGGTGAAGCCGATCATTGGAGAATGGCCTGTTTTTCCAATGCGAAGAGCAGATGTCAGATTGACTCTCCTTCGCATTGGACATACTCGATTTACTCACAAACATGTTTTGTTTAGAGAAGATGCTCCTGAGTGTCCTTCCTGCCATGTCCCTTACACAATTCATCACATTTTAATTGACTGTCCAGTTTTCGATCATCATCGTCGGACTTTTTTTCATTCATCAGTTTTAAACCTTTCTGACTTGGTGGAGGAAACCCCCCACCATAATTTATTTGCTTTTTTTGCAACATATTGGCCTTTTACATCATATTTGAATTTTAACTGTTTATCTTTTGTGTGTCTTTTTGTGTTGGTCTTGTGTTTTTAATGCCATTACTTTCTGATCGATTTTAACAAGTATTTGGAGCTGCATAGCCTACTTTGGCTCTTGTGCCATTAAAACCTACAGTCACTCACACTCACTGCAGATCATTGGGAAATGTTTGCGAGTCCTAATCACTTATCTGAAGAGACTATGGATCTTCTCAGTAAAGACTATGACTTTTTACAAACTTTATTTTCATTCTTTGTAACTTTTCTTTCCTGATAATGTTATTGACAATTAAACTTTGCAAAAAAGGTTTTATTAATTTTTTTTAATCTTGTGGTGTCTATACCAGATGTAACTCATTTTGTTATCTAAAGACTCATTCAAAATTGGGATCAATAATAAAAAAATGTTTTTCTAATGTATTGTAAAGTTGAAGATTTTTTTGAACTTATTTTGCCGGGTGGGGGGAGGTGACTAATTTTTATCCCGTATCCTTATCACTTTTTGGACCTGAAACATCAAAAATTAAAATTAGATCAGTAATATCATTGTCACTTAAGACATTATCCATAAATAATTAATCTAAATCATTATGGCACGAGGTTTTAAAACCATTTCTGTATCAAAGTATTGGTATCTTTTGATAGTGTTTTTTATTGCTTATAACACATTCTGGTCAAACTTTTTTTTCCAACGGGCATTTGGAATTGTCGGCCTTATTTCAATTTTGGATTGAAGAAATACTGATTTAAGCATATGGATGTTCTAAATGTGGATGGCCTGATATATTGTCAATAATGAATAAAACTTTGAAATGGAAAGCATACCTCAATTTTTGGAAAAATACAAACTACAACTTCAAAATAATATAAAAGTTATCTGGAGAAAAAAAAAGAAATCTATATTGTTAAGAATTGGGGAACATTCTTGTGAAAAGGCTTCAAATTCCTTTAACTGTTGTACATGATTTCTATGCTTCCATCCAATGTCACATATAATCTGCAATATAGGAAAAGGGCTGTCTAACTATTTATTAATAAAGATTTTTCTTTATTTACTGCTGAGCATATTATTTTGTCATTCATATGTAGCAATAAATAATAAATTTGATTTCAAGTTCAGAATTTCAAGGGATAATGTATTGATTTTTGAGTAAATATTTGGATATATGTAATTTCTTTAATTTAGTTTTGAGATTCACTGTTGAAAATGTGTATATACATCTGAAAAATAATAAAATGTGTTGTTAATTTGAAAATTAAATTTTAAAACTTATGTTTCAAATTATTATAAGTGGATTTAAATTATTTCTGAATATAATTTTTGATCAACTTATACATTTTTGTGACTTTTTTACTTTTTATCTAAAAAATATAGTTTCACAATTCATTATGAAAAGTAATGATATTTTTTTCTTTACTTATAATGTAAGTGATTATTAAACTTCCTATATAGATATATTTTATTTTTATCTCAAAAAAGGAAATTATAATAAATAGTGCTGTGGATTGTTTAAACAGTAGACTTGTTTTATTATTATCTTGAAATTTTATTTTTAATTTATTATATATATTTATTCATGTCTCAATTTTTCAGAACATTATTGTATGCTTAGAAGACAGTATTTTCATCATGAATGTGCATGATTTAAAAGATGAAAAGACTCATGTCATAACTAACACACCTCCTAATCCTAAAGGCTTGATAGCTTTGAATTATGGGGCCCAGGAACAACCTTCATTCTTGGCCTATCCTGGAAGTTCATCAATTGGCACTGTTCAAATTTTTGATACTAAAGAAAGGGTAAAGAATAGTTTCATGAAATCTGAGAGATTCAAAGTATTTTGACTTTTGAACAATTAAGTTACAAATTATTACTATTAAAATATGTATGTCTAATTCATTAAATGGTTTATTCTGATTAGTTATGTTATTCTGATTATTATTTTTACCCTTGTCAATAGAATTGATTGCCTTTGAGTAAAAGAAAATAGGAAATAAGTAATCATACATACCATAATTTTAATTTAAAAAAAAAATCTGCTTAGTAATTATTTGTTTTTGTCCTAGTTGGTAATCTGGCTGAGGTAGTTTAGGGGTCATGGTCGCGGACTTACCGCCGGCAATTTTCTTCGAGTCATATATTTGCTCATTGATTCCACTAAAGATCCCTATGTACACTGGTGTAAGAAATTAAGAGAATTTTCATATTTTATCTACAATCTCCAGAACTACTAAACAGATTTTAATAAAATTTGGTGTGAACATAGGTTGATATAATACCAACAAAATAAACATTCAACATTTATAATAGATACACATGTTTGTTCATAACACTCTTTTCAGTCTGAAAGTACGAAGCAGTGGTTGCAGAATACACAAAAGAAATAGGTTAATAAGGGATATGGTCCCCTCTTACGGCTATACACGCCTTGCAGCATGATGTCATACTGGAAATAAGGCAATTTATCAAGGTAAATTTTAAGGTTGGTAAATGAGTGTGACCTATTGCCTGTGGCAATTGGTCCCACTCATTTACCAACGCTGTTTTCAGTTCCTGGATGGTTCTCGGAGGGGGTTGGGGAGTTGCAATTGCCCTCCCCAGAGCGTCCCAGACATGCTCTATAGGATTTAGGTCTGGAGACTTGGCTGGCCAATCCATCCGCCGAATATCCTCACTCTCATTAAATTTGTCGACCAGAAGGGCTCTACATGGCCTCGCATTATCATCCATTAAGATGAACTCGGGGCCCACTGCACCTCGGAAAAGGCGAACATAGGGCTCCAAGACATTATCCCTATACCTTACACCTATCACAAAGCCACATACCTCTCCACGTCTTTGACATTTTTAATTGTATCTAGTTTTGAATGTATCTACTTAGAGCTTGAACTATTTCAAATAAATCCTTTTTATATATTTTAAATTCTCTTAAAATCATTTATTTTTAAAATTAACTTCATGCATTTACTTTAAAATAATTATTGTTTGAAAAAGTTATATATATAAAAAAAAAAAATTTAATCCCTTTTCAATGAAAATATTTTAATATACTTTTGAATATTGCAGCTTGCCAAGATAACCATTCCTGCTCATAATAGTGTTCTAGCTGCTCTTGCTTTTGATGAGATTGGAGAAAAAATAGCTACTGCTTCGATAAAGGTTTGAGTTTAATTTTTGGTTATCTGAAAACAATTTTTTACTTTGAGATTTCTTTTATAATACTCTATGATTTACAATTTAAATTCAGATTTAAAAATTCATTGTCTAGTATGAAGTTAATTATATAGTTGGTTCATTACTTTATTTATGTGCTTTAATTGGAAATGTATTGTATCTTTGCTTTATTTTTATAAATTTTAAGTATGCCACCAATTTATCTAGGTTGAATTTGCAATTTGGAACAAGTTTAATTACTTTCTCTTGCATTTTGGTATCAAACTGCTGTTTGAAAAAGAAAAAAAAAAATCAGCATCTTGCAAAACTGCGAATATTGCTGCATTTTATATAAATTGTCATATTGTATTTGCTAAAAAGTTCTTATAAAAAAGTGGTATTTATATAAATTCAATTCATATTATCTGACAAAGACTATTGTATAATGTCAAAAATTTCTAAATATTTATGTATATACCACGCTAGCCTAGTGGTCATGGTCGCGGTTTCGCAGGTGGTGATTTATGTCAAATTGTGGATTTGAGCCTTGATGCCACTAAAGACCTGCCATGTAGCTGGGGCTGATGCATGTTCAATCTGTCAAGACTCAAAGTCCTCCTGTTGTTGTGGTGTGGAAGTTAGGTGAGTGAGGTGCCAGCTCAGGTGTCACCATTATCACTTGACCGAGGCTCAAAATTACAAAGTTGGTCACCAATAGCCCTCATGTTGCTTCTAGTACAATACTGATAAAATCAATCAATCTAAATATTTACTTTGAATTAAGTATTCAATATGGTACACTATTTTTGTATGTTAGATATATCTGATCATGTAAAATGTTGTTTCATTCTCGGAAAAACAAATATAAAAAAGTATTATCACATCAGAAAATTTAAATTTTCATAATTTGAATATGCAATAAGATGTCAGCAGTAAAGTATTAAAATTTTTAATCAGTTTTGACCATTGCGCATTGGATGAACTTAATTACATGCACGAAATCTCATTAAACTATTTTTACAAATATGTTGACTAATAAATTGATTTTTATTTTTTCTTCATGAATTAGAATATCTTTAAATATATAGCATTTTTGTTTATTAATTTTGCTTCATGTTAAATTAGAAGTGTTTAGATTTAAATATATTTATCATATTAGTATGAGTTATGAATTGAAACTTTTTTTTTAAGTATTAACATTTTTAATATTTGTTGAATATTAGCTGTAACTGAAGTATGCAATATTATTTCTATCATTATTTAGGATTCAAGTACATTTTATAATTATACTGTTATTATATTCATTCTAATTTGTACAGTATCAAATATTAAAAAAAAAAAAAAAAAAGGTAGTATATAAATAGTATTTCAGCCTTCTTCTGTTATTTGGTACTTATTGATTATCTCTGATTACATTTTCTTAGAATCAAAAGAGACATTGCTGGTGCTATTTGCATTTGCTTCTATTCTTGTGTACAGACATTACACACTTCCTTTTCAATATTCAATGTTTTATCCTTAGCTCTGAAATGTATGTTAAACTCAAGCATAATATAAAGTTATTTCTGCAAGTTATTGTTTTCGGACTAATACACATGTATAATTTTTGTATTAATTTCATAACAAATTCTTTAAAAGGTATATATCAGTGAACGTATATGACTTAGGGAAGTAATATGTATGCTTCTTATAACAATGAAAGGAATAACTCAGAAAGCTATGAAAAATTAATTAAATAAATATGCACAACAATCTCTGGTAAAAATAAGCAAAATGTGAAATTAAAATTGAATGGTAATGAAATAATTCAAAATGTATCTGATATGCTAAAGATATACATGTTTAGATTGATATTTCAATATCTATAACTTGGATTGGTGGAATAAGAAATAATTCAAAAATATCTCACCTGTCTTTGTTATTGTTTAAAACTTTAATTGAACGCCATCTCTTACTTCAGTTGGAATTAGTTCTTAGTTTCTAGAAAATTGTCTTGTCTGAAAAGAAATCAAACATCGATAGCAAAAGACAGCCACACACAAACAAGCTTGACCACACACTGATTATTTTCTCTAAAAGAATGTTACATTGGGATGCGCAGCGCACCATCTGTAGACTGTAAGATGAAACATACCGCCCCCCCCCCTTGAAACACGGAGGGGTTTCAAAATTAATGAATTAAGTTAAACATACTATGTGAATTCAAACTGACAATAAAGTATACTTCTAAATTAATGAAATTGGGTTTACAGAAGAATATATGACTTCAACAATGCTAGAAGAAAAAATTAGGCATAATTCACAAATGCTCAAATAGTTATAGGAGATTGACACAGTTTTGTAATTGGTCTCACAAGTTCGCTTGTTTGAGTTTTCACCTTGACCACACAAACCTTACAATCTTTACCAGGGAATGTTTCCGTGACCTTCCCTAATTTCCACTGTAGTGGGGGTGAGTTGTCGTGTTTGATTGAAACAAGATCTTCGATGTCAAGGTTCCATTGAACAATGCGCCATTTCAGTCTTGATTGTAGCTATGTCAAGTACTCCAAAGACCATCTATTCCAGAAATGTTGGGTCATTCTTGTAAGCAATCGCCAACGGTTACAGGGGCGAAGGTCGTATGGAACTGTAGGTTGTGAGATAGCTGTTAATGCTTTTCCTATCAGAAAATGTCCTGGGGTCAGAACACACGGATCATCTGGACTGCTAGATAATACACATAGTGGTCTGGAGTTAAGGCACTCCTCAATTTGCTTGATAACTTGGCTAGTTCTTGGAAGGTGAGACTAGATTCCGACAGCTGTTTAAATGAAACTTAAAAGATTTCACTGTAGTCTCCGAAGTGGAGAGCAGATGGAGGATGAAAGAGAATGGTGAGGTTGTCTGTTACCAGAAATTGATGAACTGCTAGCTCCGTAGAAATTGGTTTCTTCAATGCAGAAGATCTCTGATGGTCTACCTCTGCGTGCCATGATTCTTTTTAAACAAACAATAAATGTTCTTGATGTCAAGTCACTAACAACTTCAAGATAAACTGCCTTCGTTGCAAAGCAGACATAGCACTTAGTATTGCGGCTTCCTCTTCTCTTGGAGCTTCGTATCAAGAATGGGCTGGTGAAGTCAAGACCAGTTCATTGGAATACAGAAGAGGTTCAAACTCTGGAAGATATCCCATAATTTGTTTGGTGAACCTTGGATGATTTCTGAAGCGTGGGATACATCTTCTCAATACTTTTCTAACTGCATCTCGGACTGAAAAACTCCAAAATTTCTCTCCGAGAGCTGCTTGGAGAAGTTGCGGACCATCACGAAGAAGTTTCAGTTGATAATTGGTGATAATTAAGTTCACAGCATGATTGGATTTAGAAAGCAAGATGGGATGCTTCTGCAATTCAGGAAGTATTGAATTTTTCAGTCTACCACCAACACGAATTTTTCTGGAATTATCGTAGCACAGAGTCAAGGGAATAAGCTCGTTGTTCGATGGAAGCTGCTTGCCTGCTGAAAGATAGGAGACTTCCATCTAAAATTGATCATGATGGATGAATTTAACAATACCTTTCTTGGGTTTGCTTAATTCAGCTGTTGTTAAGGACAGCATGGAATCTTGATATTTGTGATTAGAGGAAATTGTTCTTGAAATATTCTCCACTGCCTTGGCAGAGAATCTGATAGCTCTTCATCCCAGCTTAGATGATTCTTCTTTTACTTGCAGCAAAAGAACAGCTCTTCACAAATCTTAAACAATTGGCAATTACTCTTTTCAACTTGTTCCCAGACGAAAATTTTTGAAAAAACTCTGCCTTGAAAGTTGCATCAACCATATTCAGCATAATCAGCTTGGATGTTCTTTTGGCTTCAGAAGACATGTCTTCTTGTAATTGTGGATTATCTTCAAACTGTCCAATTGGAAAAGTAGAACTCCATAACCAATCAGGTCTATTGAACCACAAGTCTCTCTTTTCTAGTTTAGTTGGAGATATCCCTCTCATTCCACAATTAACAGGATTCTCCAGACTGCTCACAAAGTTCCAGTGCACGTTAGGAGTCAGCTTTTGGATTTGTGCCACTCGATTAGCTACGAATGGTTACCATCTTCTCAGTTCGGACTTCAACCATTCTAGTGTGATCTGGGAATCAAACCATGCAAAGGTCTCAGACATTGGCACTGTTAGCATTGGAAGGGTAGCTTGTAACAAACTGGCAAGAAGTAAGGCAGAACCAAGCTCTAGTCGAGGTAGAGACTGAGGTTTTACTGGAGAGATGTGTGTCTTGGAAGTTGGCAGTCTTTATATCACAGTTTGGGTTGCATCCTTGGAACAAATGTATATAGCTGCACAGTTGGCCTTCTATGAAGAGTCGCAGAATTTATGTACTTGTATGTCTGTAGCCAGTTGAATGAGAATACAGCGTGGAATCTTGATATTTGTAAGTAGAGGAAGCTGCTCTTGAAATATTCTCCATTGCCTTGCCAGAGAATCTGGTAGCTCTTCGTTCCAGCTTAGATGATGACTCCATAGCTCTTGGAGGAAAATTTAAAAATGATAACTGTAGGTGCTAACCAGCCCAAGGGGTCAAAGATTTTGGCGACTTCAGAAAGTACCTTGCATTTAGTTCACACATCAGTCTCATTCATGGTGATGGTGAAAATGAACTTGTCAACATCTGGAAATACGCTATTCCCAGTATCTTGACAAGTTGGTCATCTTTGATCATGTGTTTGGAATCAACTGCCTTTAATTCTGAAATGTTTGCCAGTATGTCAGGATTGTTTGACACCCATTTGTGTAGAGAAAATCCTCCTTTTTTCATCATCTCCTGCAGCTCAGGCACCAGTTGAATGGCTCCCTTCCTTGTCTCACTTCCACTCAGCAAGTCATCAATATAAAAAGGACAAATGGTGGCTCTTGAAGCAGCTAGATAATTTTCTTGTTCATCTATGGTAAGCTGTTGCAAGGTTCTTGTGGAGAGGAAAGGTGCTGAGGATGTACCGTACATAACAGTAGTTAGGCGATATTCCTTTATAGGTCAGTTGGAGAATCCATCCAGAGAATTCTTTGCCAGTCTACATCTTCTTCATGAACTTTAATCTGGCGGAACATCTTTTTAACATCAGTTAAAAAAAGAAAAGGGAAAAGTTCTGGCTGCATTCTTAGAAACCATGAGCAGATTGTTGAGAGAGAATCCAGATGAAGTTTTACTGGATGTGTCAAAGATTACGCAAAGCTTTGTTGTGCAGCTGGTGTCTCTAACAACTCCATAGTGAGAAAGGTACAAACTTTTGATGTTATTAATTTTAGAGTCTGGAACCAGTTCCATGTGCTTTAGATCAAGGTATTCCTTAATTCGATAGAGTTTGTATTTGTCAGGATTAGAAATGAGAGGATGTTCCATGCTGAATAGCCTACGAATTGCATTTTGTTTTGAATTACCTAATCGCGTTGGAGAAGTGTGAAATTGCAACCTTACTGTGAATCTGCCATTCTCATCCCTACAATGTGTCTTTACAAAATTATCTTCTCAAGTCTCTTCTAAAGGAGTTAAGGGTTTGACACATGATACATAATCTAATTCCCAGAATTTATTGATTAAATGATCCGATACTAACTGAATATGATTGACTTGGAGAGCATTTTGCCCACCAGAATTTGCCTTACTACCAATTATATCCAACCCAGTTCTGAACAAATAGCAAAGGGCTTATCCGTACCCAACGATAACGTTTGACCCTTTAGCAATGGCAAAGTAAGGTCAACACCAAGGAGCACATCAATCGGACCACTCTTGTAAAATGCTAGATCAGTCAGAGAAATATCCCAAATAATTCGCGCATTGAGGAATCTAAATCGTGATATGGGATCATACATACAATTTTGTTGATCACATAAACGAATGCATGAAAGGAATTTTGAGATGGAAAATGTGAGGTGAATTGAATCTCAGCAAGCCCATTTGTACGCATATTGGTTGCGCTCAAACACTAAATACACATGTTGGCCTTTTCTTTTCACAAGCCCAGCCTTTCAATACAAGTGAAGCCTGGCTTCCACTATCCAGAAGACATCTACAGGTCTGATAGTTTCCCCAAATATCTCTTACCTGAATTAGAACTGCACAGAGAAGAGTTTGAACATCTGGGCCCACATCAGAAATACACAATGTAACATCCACAACTCCAGAATTTTCACTTGGTTCACTAGTACCTGGAATAGGTGCAGGTGAAAACATAGGAGCATTGACAGAAAGTCCACTAGAATTTGGCTAATTTACAGCACCCTGTCTTCCCTTAGTGCTAACATTTTTGATATGAAGTAAACTTTGCTGGGGGTTTTTTGCATCTAAACTTGCTTTTGCAAGTTTTCACACTGTGAAACTGAGTTAAACAGTTAAAGCAAACATTATTCATTTTAACGAAATCTGAACGGCCTTGAACTGACTATTTTAAGAATGTATCACATCTCGACAATGTATGATCTCTATTACGCAGTGGATATTGTGACTGGATGTTGGACACAAAAAAAGTCACCTTTCTTTGAATGTTTCTCTTAGTAGTTTAACTTGTGAGGGATCTCACTTGTGTTGCAAGGAATTGCAATAATTCATCCAACTTTGGAATGATATCAGTTGAAAATGCTCTCTCAAACCAAGTTCTTAAATTTGCATCAAGCTTGAACCATATCATATGCATTAAAAGGGTATCTGTATTTGGACCAACGTTGTATTCCAGGGACTCCAACATTCTTACAAATTCTTCAGTTCCTACAGAATGAATACAAATATAGTTTTCTTTGTCATATGCAAAATCATTGTGATACTATTACTCAACTTAATGGCACTCATACCATTAGTTTTTGTAAACAATGATAAACTAGGAGAGATTTTTAATTAATTTTCAAAGTAAAAATTAAAACATTTGAAATATGTTTATTAACCATTGCAGAAAATTTGCATTGACAATTATGTAGTTTTATTGTTGTTATTCCCCCCCCCCCCAGTTTTAACTTCGGTATTATATTAGAATACTATCATATATGTTAAGTATATTATTATTTTAAATTTATTTTTAAAATTATTGGAGGACTCCAATTAATAAACTTTTTTATTGAAATATTAATTGTGTGCTTAAATGTGTCTATTAAATATTTCATTTGTAAAATTTAAAAATATTTTTACCCATTATCACGTAGTACAAAAGTATAAATTTTTACATTAATAAATTTTGTGATTTTTTTAATTTAAGGAGAAAAAAAAAATCTTTTGCTATAAATAAAGTTGAAATTAAAATTTAATTTATATTGAAATAAAAATTTTGGTAAAGTTTTGATGTCTATTTGACAATTTTTATTTGTGTTGTACTTATTTTTGCTTTCTGCTATTAGTAAAATATATATATATATATTGTTTTTGAATGTATATCTCTTGATTGTGCAGAATTTCGACATCTTTAAAATTGTTTTTTAAACTTCATTGAATACTTGTAGGGAACTGTGATACGTGTATTTTCAGTTGCTAAAGGAGAAATTCTATTTGAATTTCGCCGCGGTGTAAAAAGGTACTTATATTTTATTGCTAAATTTTAACAAGTTTTAATTTAAATTGAAACAATAACCAATATAATTTCTGTTGTGATTTTCCCTCTAAAATTTTGATTGCTTTCTTTATTAAATAAGATATTTGAAGTAAATGAGTACAAATTTTTCACAAGAAAAAGATTCCATTGTGTCAAATCCCATGAAGAATATACCTACTTTATATGTGTATCAGATTTTTGACTTTGTGGTTTCCAAATGATTTTTTTCTTCATCCAATATGTTTTATATCCTTTGGTAAACATAGTGACACATTGTCAGAATGCTCTTGTAAGTATTATTTTTTACCCTTTTTGTATTTAATCCTTGTTTCATTTTTTTATTAAATCATGTTTTTTGTACAACTTGGTCATATATGAGCCGTTTTCTTTTAAAGTGGTGTAAGTGTATTTTATTTTATTTGGAGATATTTAAGGTTTTGCACTTGAATAATTTGAAAAATATGGATATATGTTATTACACTAGTTTTGTATTTTTTAAATATAAAATTGATATAAATTTATAATGTAATCATTTTTTAAGTGTGATTAACAAAAATTTATTCTTTTAATAACTTCAAAAGGACTTACACCACTTTCAAAGTCACAAAAAGTAAAAATCTTACATTTACAAAATATTAACTATGGGATCTCAATTGAAACAAACCAACTTCTTTTTATAAAATTTTTATTAAATACTTCAACAATAAAAAATAACAAAATAAAAAGGCTTTATTTCAACATTTTCATACAGTGACTTTATATTCTATAATAAAGGGGGGGGGAACGAAATTCCGGGAAACTATAAAAATGTTTATGTCATTTACAATGTTGCCACACATATAAAAAGGTATTAAAAAAAATTATGTAGTACAATTTTTTTTAAACTAAATAGTGGTATGTTTTTGAGGAAAGTGGACTTCCACCATTTTCAAATTAATTATGTTGTAACTTCATTAACTACGAAAATTTGTAATGATAAAAACAATTAAAATTTTAACAGTTTTGTTTGGAAAAAGTTTATAGTAAATTGTATTTATTTTTATCATTAACTAATTTTTGGTCAAAATGGATTTACACCACTTAAAAAAAATGGCTCATATGACCTTAGTGCCAATAAAACCAGCCTACCATTCAGAAAAGTCTTTTTTTTTTAACTTTACGTTTGGTTTTTCTTGCCCCTTTTTTACAAATTTTGTTTCTAATAAATATTGTGTGCTTTCAATATGCTTCTCAATTCAGCACAAAAATGCATAAGTCTTCATTTATATATATATATATTACTATTAATGAGAGATGATCAAGTCTCGTTGGGATAACTTTCTTGTATATTTCAGTCCTTAACTTGAAAACCAGAGTTGCTTGAAATTTATTCTTATAGGATAAAAGTATGTTTATATTGAAGGGAGGGAGGGGCATAAAAATAGGACTAGCTTTCCAATAATTGAAGTATTTGTCTTACATTTTTTAAAATTTTGTTTGCAGTTGAATTTATAATGAAATACTATAATGCTAATTAGAAAATTTGTGAGTGCCTTAATTACTGTCCCCCCAAAAATTATTCTTTTGGTATACCTTCTTTGTTTGTAGAATTAAATGCCTTAGGATTAGTTTTTAAATGGATTTACTTCTACAAAATCATTTACAGTTCAAAGTAAAAAATAATTACTTATCAAAAATAATTTCTTATTTAGAATTGTGCATATTTCCTGAGATACATGCAATCACACAATCTGAGAGACTGACACATAATGTCATCAAATACTCTGTTAAAAGTTAAAATAGCTGAATTTATACTCCATAACAATGTTGATAAAAATATATGAATTCATTTAATTTCTATACTACTGCAAATGTATAAAGAGTGCAAATAATTCAAAAGGTACTCAAATTGTTCATCAGATTTTCTCAAATATATAAAAATTTGCATCGTATGTTTGTTTTAACAATTTATTGCATTGATGTGTAAATTAATTTACATTATCTTGGAAATAATTCATAAGACTTGTTTTTATATTATTGAATTAAAGTTTAAAAAAGTATATATATATATATATAATAATAATATAAAGAAAATGATACAAAATTAAATAGTACTTTTGATAAGGTAGTTTTCTCATTATTTGTTAATTATCTCACTGAACAAAATAGTCTCTAAAATATAATTACGTCATCATTGGTATTGGATTTTGTGTAATTATGTTCCTGTACTCTCTGTTTGTGATTTGTACCTTTTTTTTTTATATATATATAGATGTGCTGAAATAAGCTGTCTGTCTTTTTGTAAAGATCCTGAGTTGCTATGTGTTGCAAGTAATACTGAAACTATACATATTTTTAAATTGGCTGTACCTGAACTTCCACAGTAAGATTTTTCTTTAATTTGATTTAAAGTAACATAATCAATAAAAAAAAAATAATAACTATAATTTTTAAGGCAATTTCCCTCATTTTATTTGGCTAAGAGCAAAATTAAAATAAAAGATTTTTTTTAGTGGGATGTGCATTATATTCCCCCCTTCCTCCACAGAAAAAAAAAAACTTTTTAAAAAATTAAATTTTAATTCTTCTTTCAATTTTATAGACCATCTGAAGAAGAATCTGAAGGTTGGATGGAAATGTTTGGTCGAGTATTGACACAATCTGCAAAATATCTTCCTACTCAAGTGTCAGATGTGCTAACTCAGCAGAGAGCTTTTGCTTATGTGCATTTACCATTTGTTTCAGAGTCAACCATCTGTGCCATTTCCTAGTAATCATGTTCTGCTTATTGCTTTATTTAAAATCTTTAGAGCTTTTAAATAGTTTATGTATCTTTCTATTATTTTTGAAATTGGTTATTATAAAATTTATATTTCAATTTAAAAATATATTTCTGATTGCTAAGCTATTCAAAATAATGTTTTGTATAAAAATTAATTTAAATCAAATATATAGCAATTCTTATATATATTCTTAATTATACTTGCAATTTCTTATTTTTAAAATTCCAAATCTCATAATTCTTAATTAATTGTAATACATTTAGTAACCATATTTTATAATAAGGTAAATTTTAAATTTTGTAAGATAAAAATTCTTTTGTGGAAATAGTACAATGATAATAAAATGAATATCAATTTTGTATTAGTAGTAATCATGATGGTTGTGTCATATTTTTAGCTAACAAGTTATGACTACAAGTTATGACTACCCATTGAAAGGCTAAATATCATTATTATAAAAATTTTTGTTTATGCCAAAGAACCTAAAGTTTTATAATGTTATTGTAAAGAATAATATAAATTATTGAAAAATGTGTATATAAAACTGCTATACAGCACTTTAATATTGTAATTGGAAGAGTTAAATGTGTCTAAATTTTGGTTATATATTTGATGTAACAGTATGATGGTGTAGTGGATATTTCCAATGCTTATTTTTGCCTAACACAATGGTCCACTAACCAAGGCCCCTAATAATTTTGAGCCATGGTCATATGTTGAGTTCTGCATTTGAGCTTGCACCCCTCTATACATCCACATCATGCCAAATTCAGGAAATTAAAAGCATAGATTTGAATTTTAAAAAATTATTTTAAAGTTTAAGTTCAAAAGAACTATGGAGTAAATGTATATTTATTTTAAAATAAAATGTGACTGGTATCTTAAAACTATTGTATTCTTCCTTACATTTCTCATTGTATTAAAGTATTACTGCATAGCTTTACAGACTGTTCAGTTCATAAATTTAATATGTGCATATTTAATTTTTTTTGAGAAGTATTAAATATCATTAACAAATTTAAAAGTATATATATATATATAGTAAGTGGTCTTCTGTTGCTGAAAATAGTATGCACAGTATGATGGTCATTTTTATCAAGCTCTTTTTTTATTTAAATGGGTTTTTTTAAAATTTATTACAATTGTCGGCAAATATATCAAACTGCTAACTATGGAAATAAATTTTAGTTCATTTTTTTCTGAACTTACATTACAAATTTAGAGTGTATAGGAGGAATTTTAAAAATGTGCCAATATCTAACAATATTTGATGAATTGTAATTAATTTTTATAATGTTGGGATCATTTTATTCTTTACAGCATTAATAAAATTCCTTATGTTGTTGTTGCCTCTCTGGAGGGATTCTTGTATATATATGACATAAATATGGAACTGGGTGGTCCTTGCCACTTAGTAAAACAACATAAGTAAGTTTTATTATGAATAATTGTATTATTTAAATATGAATATTTTATAAGCTTAAAAATTTTGTGACCACTTTTTAATCTTAATATACTAATTTATTCTACAAAAAAGAATGAAGTTTTTTTTGCTTGGAAATTCAGTTGAAAATCAGTTCAGCTTGTGAAGTAAAATATGTTGAAAAAATAAAAAATTTGCTTTTAGAAAATAAATTGCATGATAAAGTGAATTTTGAATCTTCACTGTGATATATTAGATTTTATATATTAAACTATAATATACTAATACTGAACATAAAATGAAAAGAATGTGAAAATTTTCTGTACAATCATTTAAGCCTAAATATTTTAGATACTATCACTTAAGAATTCATTTATTTTCAGTTTTTATTTCTTTCCTTACTTTTTATTTCTCTGTCATTTTTGATCTTCCTTTCTTTGGGGATATTTTACTGGTAAATTGTTCTGTGCTCCTTTAGTATGATTTCTAAAGCCATTAATATTATGACAGGAAGAATATTGTTTTAAAATTGGGAGAAAATTAAACATTTGAAGTGGCAATCTAGTTGTTTCAGTTGCATTTAGACTTTCATCCATGGTCAAGGAATAAAATTTAAAACTATGAGCTATACTTTTCAATTCCTTTTCCATAGAATTTCCAAGTTAATCGATTCCCTGGGCAAGAATTTGATGAGACAGACTGATTTTAGAAATATTGATTTCCGGCAAAATTATATCCGTCACACTTTCCATGCATGTTTCGCAATAAACTCACAGTCAGAAATGGTTTTGATTTTTTGTCAATAAAGTAAGTGACTTTTTGTAGCAGAACATGGCTATCTAAAGATTTAAGACCATCAAAATTAAGTCATTTAAATATGAAATCATATTATTTCTATACAAAGCCAAATTTAAATTAATACAGAATGAAATAACATTATGATAAATTGGAGCAAACCTTATATTTAAGTGGAAACAGAAGAACCCTCTTACCGTTATTTGTTAAGAGGATGTATTTAAATTCAAACATTTGTATTGCCAATCTGACAAATCAAAGCAGTTCGAACTTTACAATTACATGTCAGGTAGTTGTTCAAGTTACTTATGTAACTTGCTACCATCACATTAAAAGAGAATCACGATTGGTAAAGTTACAGCTTATCTGGTCAGTGAAAATTCTGTTTCATCATGTGTTCACTCACTCATAAGGTAATTACATTTTATTATGGAAGAAACTTTAATTGTTTTAACATGGCTGCACAATAGAGACAGATTGAGGTGTAACTTTGTTTTAAAAAAAACTTTCATTGAGATGTACTATTAATTTATTTTAATGACATGTTCCCCAATATGCTTCAAATTTGGTAACATGTTTTTGTGCACAATACCTTTTAAAACAATTCAATTCAGTGCCTCTTTTAAGATAAATATAGAAACATAACAAATTAAGCAGAATGCTTTACTGTTTATCTCAACAAAAATTTGGACATCTGTGTATTTTTCATTAAACAATCTTCTTTCATTAACCATTTTTGTACTGTTTAAATATTTGTTTAAACATTTGTAAAATCCATATTTTTAAAATATTTGCAGTGGATATATTTTCTGAATTCAAACTTCTATTACTACAGCATTTTTTGGATCTTGGTGCAAATGTGGGAGACATTTCCATATTTCAAAATCCATTTGGTTGTACATTTGAGGAGCTTCTGTCAGATCTTCAATTGGAAGTTATTGATATCCAAAATGATGACATGCTAAAAATGTTTTAAAAAATGGGTCTAACTCAGTTCTATAAATATCTTTTGAAA
Source organism: Nephila pilipes (assembly GCA_019974015.1). NCBI lineage: Eukaryota > Metazoa > Arthropoda > Arachnida > Araneae > Nephilidae > Nephila > Nephila pilipes. Next base: position 210,737 of record BMAW01050861.1, on the reverse strand, counting down.
GATAAATATGGTCAATTTAAGTCATATGTTCCAGGATTTCTTTCTATTTTTAGGAATACTTATCAATGTGAAAAACATTTTGAAAAATGAAGTATATTGAATCATGATACAGATAATTATTAACAGTTACTGATTGGTAAACAATTTTGCTTACAGAAAGTACCAATTTCAAATTCCATTATGATGAAATATTATTTCAGGAAAAAGCAATTATCCAATTCTATTAGATGTTTATTGATTAAATGGGAATGTTTATTAGTTTTGTTAGTGCTACTAGGTATATATAAATATTATATAAATATATCACATCTTATTGTATGATCTGATCCTTTCTAAAATTTTTTTTGTCAACTACTATTCTAGAACATTGCATTATTTTTACTCTACTTTCTCATCATTTTTATTTCATAGATTTTAACTTTGACTTGAAATGAAACAATTTTCATTGCTTATATGTATTCCTTAATAGGCTTGAAGGACCTGAACCTCCGGATTCAAGACGATCCATTGGTAGTTCAAAATCAAGAAAAGCATCCACAGATTTACGTAGTGATATAGGTAAGTAGACATTACTTTTAGCATTATGGAGATTCATTTATTTAGTTTTATGAACATTTTTTTATACTATCATAGTTATTGTTTTATGAATGTTTTTATAATCAAGAACCTAAAATTGATTTATGTTTTCCCCTTTTAAATCTGCACATTAATAAATACCTTTTCTAATTAAATTGATTATATTGATTAAAATACTAGCTTCTCTTTTTACCCTTGAAATATAAATCATAGATATAAAAGCAAAAGCAGTTATTTATAATCAGTCAATGAAGTTATCTGTGAATTTGTTTGTATGTATGATAAAAAATATGTAATGATATACATGTTCTTAATTGCAGATACTTTTAATAAGGGTAAAAGGCATTTTTATGAATGGATAGATTTATAAATCAATCAAGTCTTATTTAAAGCTTTCTACTGCTACAAAGCTAGGAAAAATTGGCAAAGTCTTTCTTCTCAAATCATGTAGAATAGATAAAAACTTTAAAATCTTAATGAATTCTCTTACACAACTTAGCATAATTGTAAATGTTTATATTGCTTTATATGTCCCCCCCCCCCCCCTAAAGCACTTCCACAAAAGTTAAATTTATCATGTCATAAAAGAAGTGTTGCATTAAGTTATGATAAATATTAAATATGAATTTAGAGTACTAATATCTTATGATTTTGAAATAACATGCTTATAATAAGTTCTTCATGTCTTCAAATGAAGTAATTCTTAATATGATTAATTTTTATGAAAATTTAAAAAAAAAAAAAAATTATTTTTGCATCAAAAGTCCCAATTGAAATTTCCAAATATTTTTCTGTCTTTATTTTTTAATAATTTTTTTTCAGCGATGAAAAATAATAATGAATTTACTACTGTTTTAGAAATAAAATCAAAAACTTTAACTTAAAAAAAAACAGCATATTTAAAATATTATAAAAAAGTTAAATTGTTAGTGTTGGCTATGTTGGTTAATATATAATCTGAGACATTTATGAGTGCGGGACTTTGCACAGTCACGTTTATTGCACTGCACTTAAACTATTCATGATGCTAATGTAATCTGTTTGTAGCATTCTTTTCTAGTATATTTGTGTGTGTGTGTGTGTGTGTATGTATATGTATAAATGAAGAACACATAATATGTTGATCTTCAGCTATTATTCATCTTTGATTTTAAAACAGAAAAAAAGATAAACATGTATACGATTATTGAAAGAGAAGTATTTACTGATTTTATTTGTGTATTATTGCTAGTCAGTTAGAGCTTCATCTTCATTAATATATTGGTCATTATGTCCATTATATTCTTAAAAAATTAATTAAAATAAAGGCATTCTCTGCATAGCTATTAAAAATAATCCCAAGAAAGTATTTTAAGACCATCTTTAGCAATAATGTTCATCTTTGAATTAGAAACAGAAAAATATGTATGATAACTGAAGGAGAAGTATGGATAAATGATTTTATTTGGATCTTGTGTTGATTAGTTGAGAGTGTGATTTCCAGTGATATATTGGTCATTGTAGTCATAAAATATGAATTAAATATATGCATGCTGTGCATAGCTATCAAAATAATGCGAAAAAAATAATTTAAGACCAGCATTAATCACTGTACATGGTTTTATAAAAATTGATTTTACTAAGTTATATTTCTCTACCTTTATCTCATTGTTAATTATTGTACCATTAACTTTTTTGCTAGAACTTCAGTTAAGGGAGTAGGTTCACAGCAACTAAGTAGCCACTACCTTCATGTCTTGAATGTTCAAGTTAGACTGTTGATGAAGTTTTGATTTTACTTAGGCTCCATTAAAGTAAAATTTAAATTGGATGAATTTATCATCAACCCATGTGTTGTATATTAAGAAACTTTAGATGCAGAAATAATTGTCTTATGTTTCGCCAAGTTCAAATAATTTCCTTTCATTTCTAGCTTCATGTCATTAAATTTGTTGTATATATTTATCAAATAAGCAATTTGCAATCAAATTTCAATAACTAGTCATCAAATCTTCTATCACAAAGCTTTTGAAAATTGCTCCAGTCTTTAAAATTATTACCTTATATAGGTATTGTAGTCAGGAATGAAGACACTTAGTATAAGAGAGCTTTTGCTACCAAATGTTGGTAAATTATACATTGCGTAGCAATTATGTTAATATTACTTTTTCAAATTTTTTCCAAATATTTGTGAGTGAAATCAACCCACTTTAGTATACAACCATTTCCAGTGCACCATCCATACAAAGATTAGTTGTAGGAAATTCCCTATCTTTAAGATAGTGTTCTTTGCTATTATTCTTATGAATATATATATATATATAATAGTGAACTAATGTTTTCAACATTTCAAAGGGACTGTATCTCATAATAAAAATTAGAAAATAGATTCATCAAATTGTGAGAAAAATTTGTTTTTAAAAAAATTGAAGTTTAATGCAGTAGCTCAGAGCTCATGAACAAATCTATCAAGACACAGTTCCTTTATTAGTGTGGTGTGAAAATTAGCAAAATGAGATGCCAGCTCAAGGGTCCTTGTTGTTTTTTAATGATGATTCAAAATTTTGAGGTCAATCACTTCATTGTTGGCATTCATGGTGGTTACAAGTGTGATGTTAATAAACTGTCAAAAAATCAGAAAACTCTCCACATTCTTGGACATTTAGTTTCTACAGTGTTTTATTTATTACCTGTGGGATTTTTTTAAATAAAATCAAATGCTTACTTATGCTGCATAGTAAGCAGAACTTTATTCTCAACTGGCAGTATCAATAGTTGTCCAATAGCGTGCAGATTTCTCAATTTTGCAGTATGCTAGGAAATATACGGAACATGCAATCCATATTTTTTGTTGTTTTGCTGCTACTGAAATCATATCAACTGAAGTTGGAGGTGGTATCATGTGTTAATCTCTGAGCATTTGAACACCTCAGAGACATATAGGTAAAGGCATCATGATCCCCAAATTATACATACATGCAGTGTACTGTACAGTTAAATGTTCTTAAAACCTAGCAAGTCTTCTTCAAATGCTAGTAAAACAATTAACCGTAAGCATATGGCAATAGTTCATCACAACTTGTTTTAACTATCATTGTACAGTTTTGATTTTTCTTTAATGCTGTGTTTTTTTTTATCAATACAAGAATATTCAATTAAATTATTGTTTGTTGCTTCAATTTAATTTTGTATTTACCAGAATGATAAAATACTTAGTCGGATATTTATAATCTACACAAGTTTTGAAAATGTGTCAACACATTAAATACATCTTCTAATTGCTTATATTTTATCTAGAGTGATTTGTCTTTGGTATCCGTGTTAAAACTGTTGGCATTTGATAATCCATTAAAATGACTAATCCAGCACAGCTATGGTACTAAATGTGCCGGATTAAGGAGAGCTAATTTTGTAATATATCAGGCACTTTTATTCTGAAATATTTTATCATTTTCTGAGAAGTAGTCCATCAAGAGAACTAAATGATTATTCAGTTAGTCAATAACATTTTCATAAGAACTTTGCACAAAGAAGTACTATAAAGAAAGTGGTGATGCTTTGTGTTCTTTCTTCTGGCTCAGTAATAATCATGTTGAACAAGTAAATTTGTTCATTGTATAAATAATTTTCCATTATTTTATTAACATTCTATCTGCATACTTTTTAGAAAATTAAGTTCTCTTCTTTTAATTACTCTCTAGAACTGTTAGAATTATTGTAGTAACTTTAAGTGTTTTAAGTCACATTTCTTTAAATGCTTGTCTCATTGTTTAAATAAAAATGGTCTTTTCATATTGAAATTATTTGTAACCAGATTACAATTAAATTTTAGGCCATCTTGCAATCATATATTAGTGATTCAAACAATTAGCTTGCACAATACTATTGCTGTTGGTACTGCAGTTTTTCAGTTTATTTTCTCAGTTTAAGGAACTTAATTTATATCAACCTTTAAAAAGCTGAAAATTTAATGATATAATGTTAATAAACTTACAAAGGACTTCAAGATTTCATACGTACGAATTCTAATGGTTAAAATTGAAAACTCACTACGAGAGAGATAATGGATGTATTGAAAATTCAATTTTTAGAGAAGTAAGGGAAAACATAAAGATACTGATAAATTCATGAAAAGAAATGTAGATTACAAGGTTTAAAACAGACAAAAAAAAAAAAGAAAGAAATTATGTGAAGTATATATTGTGTATTGAATTGATCCAAACTCGGAATGAACTAATACAGGATGATTGAATTAAAATGTAAGATCTAGAGGAAGAAAATGTAGAAAAAGAAATGTCATAATACAATACTCTAATTATGGATTTAACCTAGTAAATGTATGGCTAAAGAAAAGGAGTTATAAAAGGCTAATTTTTATATATTGTTTAAAATGGTTTTCGGGTCTATTTGTCAAAATAATGTAATTCAATAGAAGATCTTAGAAAAGAATTAAGGAAAAATACTTCATACCCACTAAATATTTTTTTATCTAAAGCCATTAAAGCCTTCAGCTCTGGATAATCTCAATGTCTCTTATCCCTAGACTGCCCAACAAATATAAAAGATTTTAAACTGAATGGAATAATGCATCAGCCTAATCAGTATGAAAAACCTTTATTAAGTAAGCTAAGGTGGGGAATGACTTTACTATGGAAAAAGAAAGTGCCTATAAATTATTGAAAAATCCAGAAAGAGCCAATCTCAACACATTTTATTTAAAATAAGCTGTGGCTACATGAGGAAAAATTTAAAGAAAATATTTGTAGCCCAAAATGTGACTTTTTACTGGAAAATAACTTCCCTATTATTGCTGAAGAGGCACCAATTATACATTAGCAATTAAAAATATATCCACAACCTCTTGATGCTTTTGGATTTAATGCTAAATGTATGAGGAGGTAAACTGAAATATTCTTCAATGTTGAACATTGTATAAACTGTGGAATTTACATAAAAATGCAACAAATCATTATAAATATAATACCACTCTTGCTATTAACTATAGCTGTAAAAATAAGAGATTAAATGTATAGTAATCAGTAAGATATTTTATATTTAGACACACTGATATTGATCTTAAACCTTGCTTAATATTACAGTTAATGGTATTAGATGCATTATCTATGGTGACATTCATTATTTAATTTTTGAGTTGTACAATGGTCACTTGTGGAATTATGAGAATAAGATAAAAACTAAAAATGTAGGGGTGTATGCATATGTAATATTTATTAAAATAATTGTGTATGTATTAAAATTCCTTTGTTTCTTAGCTCTTAACTTAGGCTATTTTACCCTAAATTGAACAATATAAATTACTATTTTTGTTGTATAATTTAGGGTGAATCTTTTGCAACACAACAATTCTCACCATACACTCCCATGACTTTGTTGTTTCGGTGGAGGCCCAGTTGATTTTTTTATTGATCCAATAATCATACTGTATAACACTTATGCTGTAATACCAACTCAAAACTGCAAGTAATTTTATTTCATACCTAAAAACTGTATCTTGATAATTTTTAATAGTAATGTAGACTTTAATTTCAAATTTTAAACTAAATTAACTGTTTCTACTTATGTGAAATTTAATTGTTCCTTTATTTTAACAAATGTATATTTCCATCCCAGAGTGAATATCATTTAATTTTTCATGGAATTTGAGTACTTTGACTTTAAAAATAATTTTATTATCATTGGAGATTTTAATTTTTGATAATCTACTCACACATATGAGGTTATAAATTCACTGAATTTAGAGATAGCTGGTTAGTATAATTCTTGAATAATAATTTGTAATTCTAAAATATTCCAGATCATGGATCATCTTTTATTGTTACCTGAGGCAAAGATAATTCAGTTTCAACTATAGGCTGATTGGCTGTAAATTAATATATTAAGAAATGGTGTACACTTGATATTGGGTTTCTCTACAATCATCATTCTTTTGGAGTACACATTGAAAAAGAAACATTTTCTAATTTTTATCTTAAAAACTATCTTCATCCTGAAGGATTTATTTGTAATTTTCAAAAATAAATTCTCTACAAAAAGAATACATGAAATCCAGATTATTAACCACAAAGAAATAGATGAATTTGTATGTTCTCTAATCAATGATGTCAGATCATATAAAAATGGAGGATTCCTAACATTAAAAAGTTCTCTTGGTGGAACAAGGCTATGGTAGTAGTGTGGTCATGGTCACAAGCTCACAGTCGATAATTTTTCAGCAAATCTTTGGTTTGATTCCTGATGCCACTAAAAATCTACCATGTTGAGGGCTGATGCAGGCTAAATCTGTTGATTCTCCTCCAATTGGTGAGTAAAAGTTTGGAGAGGAAAGTGTGATCTCAGGTGTCGTCTTCGTTACTTGACCAAGCCTTAAAATAACGAGGTTCGTCACCTATAGCCCTCATGTTGCTTTTAGGTATGATGTTAATAATCAATCAATCATGGTGGAACAATGAATTTGAGTCTCACTGAACTTGAATAATTGTCCAATGAAAAGGAATTTATTAGCTTCTGATATAAAGGCCTTGGAAAATAAAATATAAAAAACACATATAAATATTCACACCTCATAATAGCTACTAAACAAGGAGTGTTGAAACAAATATAATGTTTCTGAAATTAATAAATTTGGCTTTGCATTTAAAATTGCTTTTAGTAAAACTTAAAATAGTGGCAATTCTCAAGTACAAATGTAGAATAATCTTGGTGCTTCTATTAGCAACTCACTTCTAACTCTATTACTAAAACTAACTACTAATCATCATCATTTCAGATTTCAGTTCACGGTTGTCCTTAGACAAAAAAACACATCGGGTTGTATAACAACAACAATATTTATTCTTCTTACTACCGCTCGTTTACAACAGCTCCTCTCGGAGATTCGGTCAGGTCCCGACTGAGGGGATCGTGTGGCATCACACTCTCTCCCTTTACAAATGAATGCCCTCTAGAGGCAGGCTCTAAGTAGGAAAGTTAACAGTTCGGCCATCCTGATATACAATTGTCCCAATTGTGCAGTTCCAATTAACACAAAAATCATTAATAACTGATACATTTTAAAACCATTAATTATCATACACAAAATATCAATGTTTAAATTCCTCAAATACTTAAAATAGCAAATATCAATAATTACACACAAACATCATTACTTAAATTCCTCAAATACTTAAAATATCGAATATCAATAATTACACACAAACATCATTACTTAAATTCCTCAAATAACCTAAAATAGCAAATATCAATAATTATGCACAAACATAAATACTTAAATTCTTCAAATGCTTAAAATAGCAAATATCGATAATTGTACACAAACATCAATACTCAAATTCCTCAATTACCTAAAATAGCAAATATCAATAATTATACAGATAAAATGTCAATAATCATGCACAAATCATTTTACATAATCACCCTTATCTCTACATTTCACAACAAATTATCTTTCATTCCACAACGCACATATAAAGAAAATCTTCTTTTTTTTTTTTTTCTCTTAAGTAATAATTCTAATTTAAGGCTTCAAAACAAAAATCTTAGTTATCATACAGTTCAAATATTATTTCTCTTTCATAACAAAATACTAAAATTACCAAAACACTTTAAAATACTACTTCTCAACATCTTTTAGCGTGCTTACATACACATCACCTTCTCTTTTTTTTTTCTTTAAAAAAATTACATAAACACATTCATATATTCATATCGAGATATCAGCACAAAATTCATATTTCAAAATATTGAACTCATACACATATTTTTCTTATCAAATATAATTTCAAGCATCGATTACAACATAAACAAATTTAAAAAGTACTCATATCTAACAAATTACTATTTTCATACTTCAAAACATCGAGTATCTGTATCCTCATAAAGGTTAATTCATACAGTTGTAAATATTAATTTTTCTTCTTTCTCCTTTTTTTTTAATTTTACATATTTAAAATATTAATTCTTCTTTCGATATTCTCATTTTCATAGAATATGCTTAACTCTTATAGACTCAAAAAGGTTCACACATGAAACAAAGAAATTCTTTAACATAACACAATCATCAAAACACAAATCTAAGAATTCTTACAAAAAAGATCATTCCTAAATCATTGCAAAATCACATTCTTATATCCTTACAAAAGCACATTCCTAAATAAATCATTACAAAATTGTATCCCTAAATCTTTACATTCCTAATTCAATATATTCCAAAATCCTTACAAAATTATATTCCCAATCATCACAAAATATAATAAAATATTCCTACATCATTACAAAATAAAATTCGTTGAGCATATTACCTTGAAATATCAATTATTCTTCTCATCATAAAAGATCACATAATCATAAAAACTTTTGTTGGCACACTTAAGATTCAAACCGTTTAATCCATAAACACTCATTAAAAGCTAGCACATTCATTAACTTTAAATTTTTACACAAAATAGATCCTTTTCTATTTCAAAATAGTGAAATCAAAATAAAACATCGTTCATATATTTAAAATTACTTATCCTTGTCAAAAACTAAATTAATAAAACACCTCTTAAAAAAATAACATTCACTCAATAGTTTTTTTTTTTTGAAGATAATCAAATTAAAAGTTCTTTAAATACTCAGTCCATAAAATATTCTAATGTTCCATGGGAAAATAACTGTTCATTAATTCTTAATACAAAATAATTGCTTTCCTTTTTGTTTTTAAAAAAGTTCCTTGCAAAATAATAGTTTAGAGTCCCCTTGTTTGTCACAGCAAAAGCCCCTCTAAAAAGAAATAAAAAAAAAATTCTCTCACCCTTCGGAATCCAAAGGGATTGGGAAAACACATTCCCGAAGTGCACTGACCTGATTCCTCCTTGAAATTTTGTCTCTTCTTTATCAGTAAATGTCCATTGCTCGGTAACCTCTGGTTGAAGAAGTGGGGATGGGAGTTTTCTCTCACTGTCGGCTTCGGGGATTAGGGTCTGTTTCCTTCAAAATTTCCCACACTTTGTAAAGACCATCCCTCTTGGTCAACGAACTTGCGGTCCACTTCCTGCCCTTCTGCTCACTGTCTTCTTTTTTTTTTTTCCCTTCAGCTGCGTAACTTTGCAGGTGTCCCTGAACTCTTGTTACTAAAGGGGGAACGGAGACTCAGTCCTCAGTGAAGTACTGCTAGACACCCCCTGGGTCAAATGGTGCTTCCTTTCGCTTTTGAGAGGGGGACCCTCTCCTCTGGAATTCGATATCTCTTTTCTTTATTTTTTGCTGAAAGTCCTGTCTGTACGAACTTTTTCTAAATGCGATGTTTGTCTCCAAAACATGTTTCTTGGTGACTCTTTCACGGGACGGGGAAATGTTGCGGGTTCCTTTATTGTTTTTCTTCCTTTGCGTTGAAATCGCTCCCTTCATTTTAAATTGTATCTTTTTTCTGCGGAGGGGAAACTGGCTAACCCCTCGTTCTGTCCACTTAATTGTCTGTCGCAAAACTTTAGCTTTTCCCAACTGTATCGGATTTGGTATGGGGCCTGTTTTGAAGAACTCTGCTTCCTTCTTTCCATCAATGGGAATATTTTCTCCTGTATCATCCTTTAAAATTTTCTCATTGGCTTTCTGAGCTCTAGTTAATTGTTGTCCTTCTACACGTGTGAATGCTTCTTGACATCGTTGCTGTCTTCTTTTTCCGTTCTCTTTATTTCCTTTCTGTATTTTCCGTTGCACTTCTTTATCATTCGGTAGCATCGCTGGTGCTAATAACGCTTCTTCTTTTCCTCTGTTAACAACATTTTGTTCCCGTATGGCTTGCGTTAACTTTTCATTACGTTCCTGGATTCTAGATAATTTCTGTTCTTTATTCTTCGGTTCAGAATCAAACTTTTCCTGTTGAGACTGAAGTCGTCTTCCGTCAACCATTTCCATTGCTTTTTCTTTATCATTCAGTAGCATCGCTGGTGCTAATAACGCTTCTTCTTTTCCTCTGTTAATGACATTTTGTTCCCGTATGGCTTGCGTTAACTTTTCATTATGTTCCTGGATTCTAGATAATTTTTGTTCTTTATTCTTCGGTTCAGAATCAAACTTTTCCTGTTGAGACTGAAGTCGTCTTCCATCAACAAGCACTTTTTCTTCAATACTGGTATCCTGTAACCCTATAGCTTCGGGTATTTTTTCCTTCTCCTTCTGAATTTCGGTAAACTTCTCGTCCCTTTCTTTCAATTCAGATTCAAACTTTTCCTGCTGAGGCTGAAATCGTTTTTCATAGTACTCTTGGATTTTTCTTTGTTATCTTCTATTGTTTTCAATTATTAATTTTTCTAATCTTAATTTTTCTAGTTCAAATTGCATCTCCTTATCTCTGTATTGCATCTCCTTATCTCTGTCTAACCTTTGTTCTTTTTCAATCCTCTCCCTTTCTAACCTTTGTTCTTTTTCAATCCTATCTTCAATTATCCTCTCGAGACATCCTCTCGCGAAAGCTTCTTCATAAAATTGGTTTCTTATGATGATGTCCCTTATTGCCACATAGGTAGCATCCGAAGGGACAATTTCGTCAAATTCAAGCGCAAGCTCGATTAAGTCACTTTTACGTCCTTTTGAGAGGTACGACATTTTAACAATATTTCAATACTCTTCAAAATAAATCACTTCTTAGCACATTTTCTTTCACAGTTCCGTTAGGTTAGAGTCCTACAACGTACTTTTTTTTTCTTACAATTCTCTCAGAGAAATGACAGTCTGACCGTGGGCTTCAACATACATCCCGCTTCTGACTATTAGCAACTCACTTCTAACTCTATTACTAAAACTAACTACTAATCATCATCATTTCAGATTTCAGTTTACGGTTGTCCTTAGACAAAAAAACACATCGGGTTGTATAACAACAACAATATTTATTCTTCTTACTACCGCTCGTTTACAACAGCTCCTCTCGGAGATTCGGTCAGGTCCCGACTGAGGGGATCGTGTGGCATCACACTCTCTCCCTTTACAAATGAACGCCCTCTAGAGGCAGGCTCTAAGTAGGAAAGTTAACACTTCTCTTAAAAGCAAAATTTTTATTTCAAAATTGCTGAGGCCAAAGTACTTAAACTTTGAATTTGGAATTCAAAATCCATAAAAATATGAACATGAATGTGCTTTCATTGATTGTTTTGATACAAACTGAATTCTGTGGACAAAATGTATAAATTGCTCTCAGTCCCATCCAGTTTCAAAGCTTGTGCTTATTGGGTATCGAAAAGAATATATAAGAAAGTAAGTTGAAACAAATATCTTGTTGCAAATATAAAAAATTTACTCGCCTGACTACACATCTTGCATTCCAATCACATATTGCTTCCCAAAGACTCATATACAATTAAAATTACTTGTCCTTCAATAATTATGGCACTTCTATTAAATCTGATGTCATGTTCATCTTCTTTGACATTTGCTGTTGCATCATTGATTTAGACACATTTTTTATCTTATTTTCCATGTCATAATACCTGAACAACATCTAAATTTTAACCTTCACCTGATATAACAGCTGCTGCATTCAGCAGTCTAATTTCATTATTATTTTTCTATACTTTTGCTTTTGAAAGCAGCACAAAAAGAATAAATTTACAAAAATCTCTCTTAGCCCCACATTAAAATCTTGTAAACCCAAGTTCCTTTTGGTAGATGATGGTTGTATGATTTTCGATTATGTTAATGATTCCTATATGATGTGGACACTGGAAAATATGGAATATTTTCACCTTTAGAATCTTTTATTAAAAAAAAAAAGGAATCTTAAGTGATTTTTGTGATATGTAATGCTTTTATTTTTAATACTAGTTACATGTTCAATCAATTTTTCTCTCCCTTTTATTATTGTTTTTAATGCTTTTCATTTCCATGATTTATTTTTTATTTTTGCACCTATTGAGATTTAAATAATTTTACCTCTCAGCAATATTGTATACATTTTTATTTTCTTACAACACCTTGTTTAGTATAATGTAACCAGTTGTAACTATTGTGTAATTAAACTCCATAGTAACTTACTAACTTGTCATGTCAATAAACTCATGTTCCAATGACTCAACATTGTAAATAGACCAATTTTACAGTAATGACTGTAAGAAACAATTGTCTTTACCTCTCATTGAGAAGTTTCTCAAACAATTTTTTTATTATTATTATTTTGAATGGGAATATGTAGAGAAGGAAACAGGACCCTATATTATTATATTTAAACTGCTCAAAATTAGGATAAAATTGCCACTAACTGACTGTTGAAAATTTGCTTCTGGCTCAGTTAATCAGTGTACATGCCTATAGGCATGCAGATAGAATGTTCAAATCTGTCCTAAAACACCAATTTTTTTGGTTTATGTTTTTGATGTTATAACTATATATTTTCTAATTGTTTTGAGTACTATAAGATTTTTTTAGTTTTGTAAGCTAGTGTTGTATTCCGAATATAATTGCTTTGAGAACTCTTTAGATATATTTTTAGAAATGCTTTTAACTTACTTTCCTATAAATTTTAAAACTTAGTATAGCTTAAGTGTTGCATAAGGCAAGAAACATGCTCAGTAACAATTCTTGCAAGTTTGGGTAGATTGTAGTTGCAATTTCTTGCAGAACAGACATTCAGAATGGGATTTTCCAAGATATTGTTTAAAATCATGTATTAATCAAATGTGGAAGCATAAAATTAAATTTACTTTGATTACTCAATCAGTCTGATGATAAAATGAAATTTATTTATGCTATCTATTAGTTTTATTAGAAAAGTCAAACATCTTGTAAATAGTGTGGATTTTAGTTACGTTTCTACACCAGTTTCAAAAACGGTAAGCATTAACCTAACTTATGTTTCAGTTTCTATTTATTTCATTGTTTTTGAGACTCATAACTTCTTTTCTGTTTTTATTTCAATATTATTTTATTAAGTGTTTATACAAATTATATTTAAGTTTGCTAAATTCATTTAATATTTGATGTATTTCAGGCTGTGATGAAGATACTACACCTTGTTTGGAGCCAAAAATTGTAAGAAGCAGCTCTGAAGATTCTCATGAAAGAAGTGTTCATGTTCCAGAACTATATGCCAATGATAGTACCCAAAATCCTCACAATGATTTGAATGTTAGCAATGGTATTAAGAACTCTTATGATGGATTACCACTTATATTTAATCAAGTAGAGCAATGAAATTGGTCTTCATTTTTCAAATTCACTTCATTGTTGATGTTCATCTGCTTTTGTATACTCATGTAATAAATATAAAGTATATTATATAAACAAGAATCTTCATTTTAGTTCTCACATTGCTGGTCACTGTTTCATTTTGATCAAAACTCTGCTGTTTTGCTACTTTTTAAACTGCATGATTTTTATTCCCAAATGCTGTATATTTGTGTGCTTTTGGAATAATTTGTATAAAGGTTATATTATTAAATCTCATGCACTTCATTGTTTTCTTATTGGATGATTTTTTTTGTCTGCAACTTAGTAGAAGAGAAAGGTAGAGCTATTAATTGTTTTAAAAATGCATACCATTTTGGTCTCTGATATATGTCAGTTTTGTGAAATGTAGTTGTCGCTTTAAATTGTGTTACTCTGAGTTGAAATTATGCCTAAAACTAATGAAAATTCTATAGCATAAATTTAAGGAAAATTGTTGGGATATTGCATTTGATTATTACTTTCTTGCTAAATACTTTGTTAGTTTGTGCTTGTGTTCATATATACATATTCTCTAAACACAATATTGCATTTGTTACTTTTACCTCCCAAGTTAATATTAATAAACAGATTATTGCAATTTGTTTGAGCTTGAAAATTAGATGATATATTAGCATTGTTCCAAAATAAATTTTTATAAGGAATATAAATTTGTTTTTAAATATATTATTTTATAAATTAAAAAATGTAATTTTATCATATGAGGATAAGTTTTTCAAAGAAGAATTATATGGTGTCTTTTGATGCAATCTCATAAATTTTTGTGGATATTTTATTTTAGGACTTGAAAAATGTATTTTTATTTATCTTTCATGTTTTATGTTTGAAAAAAATTAAGCATATTTCACTTTGATTTATTTGTATGCTTATCACATTTTTCTATAGTGATATAAGTTGTAAGAAATTAATATTTAAATATATTTGAGTAAAAAATGTTAGAATGTTTTATTTCATTTATGTTCTTTAAGCATGTCCATGAAGAATGTTCTACTCGAAAAAGTCCTCGCTTTAATTCGATCTATTTATGTTTAAAAAAAATTTTTAATTTAATTTTACCCTGAATTTTTTTTGGGGGGGAGGGGGGATAAATGGAAATTTAAGAATAATTTTTTAATTGCTTGTAAAATTAATGTATACATCTCAAGTACATTTTATTTCTCTCTTGTTAAATTTATATCTGTCTACTGCCACATTTACAATCTTATTTTAAGTAAACAAAAAAAATCTAGTGACAAATTTGTGTTATTTTTGTATATGTATTTCTTTTTGTCTTAAAATATATATACAGAAAAGTTTGCTATTAAGATTCACAATCTGCATGGCAACATTTGGAATATGTACACACAAAATTTTATAGTTAAAAGTCAAATCCCTATCATCAGCAATTCATAGAAAAAAATATCTCATTACGGAAGGCTAAGCTTGGGTATAATGCTACCAATTTATTAATATTTACTAACATTAAATCACTTGTGATTAGTTATTTTATCGTAATTTCTCTCCAACTTTTTTTAGTTTGTTAACTTTATGACTATGTTAAACTAATAATTCACTTAATATTATAAAGGAAGTGAACTTAAAATATAGTTACATTACACCCTTTGCCCTTTTTTTTACAACCAGATATGTTAGTGGTCATTTTTGAAAATAAATTTGAATTCTTTAAGTTATATTTAACAGGTAGATTTATGTGTGTTGTTATTGTTCAACTATTCATAAATGTTTCTTTTTAATTGTTTTAGTATATGATCAAAGTGTTAATACTTTATTAAACATTTTATTGAGATTAAATTTTATACATTTATTATATATATGTATGTGTATATATATATATAATATATATTACTCACAAGTATGAAGAATCTTGAAAGTATACTTGCATTATAAATCATTTAGTAAAGCATTAAAATTCATTCTGTAACCATTTTGGAATGTGTAGTGAAAATGAATTTCAGAGAATAATACTTGAACTAATTTTTAGTTAATTAACAAGGTATATATAAATGTGTTAAACAGTGGTTCTCAAATTTTTTTTCACAATTTATTTAGTCAGTAACCAAACACCATTGTACCCACAAGATAAAATTTTCCCAAACATTCTCTTAATGAATCTAAAGTACTAGGATTATTAGCTGGATATTGCTATAACTGCCAAATTGCTGGACACAGTTTTATATATTTATATATATGAGAAAATGGCAGACCTATTGAAATTTTCTAAGAAAAAGAATTTTTGAAATCTTTGTTACGTTTTCTCTGCGCTAATTAAATAAAGCTGATAACAGAAATTTTTGAGATTATTGATATAGCAGTCATAAAACCCATTATAATGCAATCAGTTTGTATACTAAATAATCCAGTAACACATAGCTAAGATTCATTTCATGATACATAAATATTTTCAAATGAAAGTTGATTGGATTTCTGAGACAAACAACAGTTATGTTTCATAAAACATTTGATATTTTTTAAAGAAAAATGAATGCCTATATAATTAGTTCATTTTAATACAAATGTTGGGAAAAAGTAAAAATATATTTCGAAAACTTAGGAAATTAGGAATCGAAATAACTAAAACTTCCTTTTGAATAAACTTTTATTATTTTTCATGAATCTCACATGCATATATAGCTCAACCTAAATAAATATCTTACTTAAGAGATGGAATTTTTCCAAAAACAATTCTTGTTTTGTTTTTTGAAAAAATATCTTGTGCTATTAAAATAACATTTATGTTATTAACCAAATGTGTAGAAAAATACTTGCTTTATGAATAAAATTAATCAATTACCTTGAATTTATTACAACTGTCACAAAACTTTTATGAAGTATCCAGACTTATATGAAAATCATAACTGTGCAAATTGTTAAAGCCATAACGATAAAAAAAAAGGAATTTTTTTTTTTAAATATGTTTATTAGTTTTTACAAATTGATTTTAATTTTAAAAATTCCTTTATGTGTTTGAATTTATTAGAAAGAGGAAACATTTTTGTTTTGTTAGTACTTCAATTCTAAAATTCTGCCTGTTTTTGTAAAAATTAAACAAATATGGATTTTAAATGCATGATTATACTATCTTATTTTTCTATTGAATCAATCAATTTTGAAAATTACTATCAGGGTTTTAGTACCACTTGATAAAATAAATATAAATGGTATAGATATTAAATGTTTTTATAAAATTAAGAATTATATATTAAAAGTTGAAAAATAAGCAATATAAATATACAAAAATTCTAGTTGCCATTTAAACCAACTCTCAGTAAAGATGTAAATGAACATAAATTGTATTTTTTAAAATAAAATATGATTAAAATATTTCAGTTTTTAATCATTTATATTTTGGAAAGGCTTACAAAATGCAATAAATTGCATCTGAAAAATAAAATATTAAAATGAAATCTTATTTCATAGTAATTTTGCAAAGGAAAATTTTTTAACACTATTTTATTATTTTTGAAAGTGTTTGTCTCAACAGATATATATATATATATAAGGCACAAATAAGGTTGGATAATTACAAAGCTGTCTTATTGCATTTTTAAAACTTGGAGTAGGGAATCAGATGAAAAAATGCTTGTTTTCAATCATAGTAGAAAATATTCTATTAGCTCGACACAGGCCCTTTTTCTCTAGAAAAGCAAGTAGTCATCCTATAAAATAAGTGATAATTGCTTTGGAGAAACACATCACTTCCCATGGGGCTATTGTTGTTCCTAATTCTTATAATGTTCATTTCCTTCAAATGGTAGGAATTGGATATCACTTTCTTACAAAGTGTTTTTGATAATTAATCTCATTCTAATTTTCGCATGCTGCTGTTGCAATTGCTGAATATACAAAGAGATGATTTTTGGAGAAATTTTCCTATTCTTTTTTGAGCTGATTATGAAACCTGTGGAAAACCTTTACATACCACCAGGGGCATATGTTCCATAATTTGAGAACCACTGTTCTGAATAATTTACTAAGTTTTTATTCTATTTACAGCCAATATAATTTTTTTAAAAAAAAAAACTTAACCATAATTTGCAAAGTGTACATTTTTAATGAATCGATTTCTACTTGTTAATGGAAGAGCTCTATTACTTAGTTTTAAAAAAAAAAAAAAAAAAAGAGTATGTTTTATTGAATTGTATGTAAATTTAGATTTTTTTTAAAAAACATTCTATATTAATAAAAAATTGTTGTGCAATGTTTATTTTTGGTTAATGTATGGCCTTGAAAGGGTTGGGGTAATAAAAAAAATTATCACATTTTTTTTGTACAAAATTTACTTTTTTCCTTATTTTTTATTATTTTTGTTGACGTGGAATTTGTACTTAGAGTTATGCAATGAGCTTTTAATAAAGATTTGAATAATGTGTATAATTTTTTCTTAAGTTATTCTTTCATCTGAAATAACAAACATTTCCAAAATGTTGATACACTTAAAAACACTTTAGATACTATTTGATTCACTTGAAAACATTAAATGTTTTATAAATTTAAATTTTTATTTAATTTTACTACAAATATGTTTGCATATATCTTTTTTAAACTGATACAACTAAAATAATTTTTCTTCCTAGATTGTGTGCAGGAGAATCCTGATATATAGACTGCAATATGAAAAATTACAGAAAATGCGAGCTTTAAAATTCTTCCATCTGTATAATCAAGCAAAAGTAATGAACTACTTTTGGAATTTTCAAATTCTTTACTAATTGATAAGATAATGAATGATAAATTTCAAAGATTTAATGAATCATAAACAAAGTGAATAATTTCTATTTGAGTTTTTTGTGATATATTTATACAGGTAATGAGGATATTGCTCAAACTAAGTTTAAAATAAGTTTCTCAAACTGTTATTTACCATAAAAAGACATTTTTTTTTATGAAGTTTGAAAAATTTGAATGTTTGGAAGTTTTTTTTTTTTTTTTGCTGTAATATTGTAGTCAAACCTGTGAAGTTGAAATGAGGCTTTGAAATTTTACTGTGATATGCATATACAGGATATAGAGCAGAAATAACTTCCAGATTTCATTTGTAAATAAAGCAATGATAGACATGTAAAAAATTAATTTCACAGTAGTGAGCTATAAGATTTATTTTTTGTGCAAATAATTGTCTACTATTTTGTTACAATGAAACAATGTGTAGCATCTTTTTTCTAAATAATAACACGCTATTTTATGCAACATTTCATTTTGCTTTGAATGTGTTATACAAATGCTGACCAGCATAATCTATTGCACTTCTGAAGTCTTGATCGATAGTTATGCATTACTCTTCCTAGTTATGTATATGATAACAATGGAACAATTTTTTGCCTGACAGCATCTTTCATTTTATTTGCATTTACTTTCTAGTAACCCCATACAATCAAATCTCAAAAGGAGGATCAGAGAATACAGGAAAATCATCGAAAAGTGAGATTGCTTGTAATGTGTTGTGACCCTATTTTGTTGGACTCGCACAGGACCAAATTTCTGTATTTATTCGATTATAACCGCAGAAAGTTGCAAAAAATTCCTAGGTAGCAAATAAGTGGTACAGTAATTAGGAATGGAAAACAAATGAAAAACCTGTTCATCTAAAAGAGCAAGAACCCTCCACTCAATGCTCTGCCAGAAAACTTGTCCTGGCCTATATCCCCTTGCTGCTGAAACCAGATGCCTTGCCATGCAGCTCTTAACCATCTGCTCGTTTTTCTATGTTCTTTTTTACCCTTTGATCTGCTTCTAATTTTTTTCTTCTATTCAAACAGCCAAGCACAGTGATTCTCTTTCAACATTTACACTATTTTTTCTGTTCTTTATAAGCTTACTCTTTTACTGCATAATCATCCTTTAAAATTAGATAATAATTTCTTCTGAATTATATAATGACATTGAATTTAAGCAATACTTCTCAGCAGAAATAACATGCTTGTCATTTCTAGTGTTAAAATAAAAAACACAAAAATTTGATTACTTCTCTGTCCTACAGTTGTAAACTTATATTCCAGAATAATTTTGGGGACAATTTAAATTTGCATCATTCTTGGGAAAAATTTTTGAACAACTTTTCTTTAAAGTTTTAATGTTATTTTTTTTCAAAATATATAAATCCTTAATTACTTACATTTATTAGAATTTGGAATATCTTAGCAAATATATTACAACATATATTTCTTTAAAAAATTATGTCCATTTCTAGTCATAAAATTCTACAGCCAAAAGTATCAAACTTTTCTGTTTAATAGAATTGTTAATTTTCAATCTAAATTATTTTGTTGATTGTATACTTGTGTACAAATCTGAAAATTCTCACGTTCTAATTAGGTTATAAAGCATTTTGATTATGCTTATATTTATTACTTTTTCAAAGAAAAATTTTGATTATTTATGTGATTGAGAGTTTATAATATAATTACATGAAGAGGTTGTACCATAGTAAAGTCCACATTTGATTGATATTTTCACCAGTTTGAACGATTGTATATTTTGTACCTTGTATTGGAAGCGAACTTTTTAAAATAATTTCTTTGATATGAGAATGTTACTTACTTATGTAATAAAGGGTTATCAATACAGTTGAACTTATATATCAAACTTTTTTCCCTTTAAAAACAGTTTCTGTACATTAAACAAAAATGTTAGCTTAAAATTTTTTTTACCTATTGCAACAAAAAGTGCACATGGGTTTCATCCATAAAAAGGAATATAAATTTAACAAAAAAAAACTTTTGCCTATTTTAAAAGCAATTAAAATTTATGAAATACTGGAAATTATTAACTGGATATAATATTTGTTGGTAACTAACAAGTTATTTTGATCTTTTGTTCTACAAATTATTTCCAAACTTGGATCAAGAATTTTACTTAAAAATTCAGTTCAGCATTAGATATCTCGTGGAGAACATGCTCCTTAAATTGAAATGTTTAGGTGGAAATTTGAAGTATAGCTTAATAAAAAATATAGAATGTGGGATGGAGGGGAAAAAACCTAGTGGGAAAAATAAGAAATATCGATTATATTCGACGTTTTTGAAAAAATGTCATTCGTTGTCAGCTTTGAAAGTGTTGGAGGAGATTATTTACTATTACCAATATTGAAATAGTTAAAAATGACATGAGAGAATAATCCTGTGAAAGGGCCATTTGATTGTGGATAAAGCAGTTGAATATGCTACAATGTTAGCAAACTTTATATACTTTTTTAAGATAAATTTCTAAGATAGTTTAATGCTTAGTCTATCTTATCCTTAAAAAATAAACCACAGTTAACTATTTATAAGAAAATGATGAAAGTTTTTCATTATGTATTTCTATGTATTGAATATTTTTCCTTGAATCCTTAAAAGTTCAAAATATAGAGGTTCAACTGGAATCTCCTCCCCTCAGGGATTTATCTTTAGGTAAGTATGGGCATCATGACCCCTGGGAACTCCTCCCCATCGATCATTTTCTCATGAGAATTAGATGGATGATGCACTCCAGGGATACCTCAGCAATTCTTTATTTTTGAATATTTTTGTCAACCAATTTTTACCTTTTTTTTCTTCTAATATCTAGATTACATGCACATTGTTTGGTGCAGAGTAGCTAAATTTGGCTTTCATTTCATAAACCTCAACTTTCAATCACTTGACTGTAATTCCATGCCAACAAATTCATATTTTAAGTTACATAAACATTTAAATTTTAATATAAGGAGATGTCGATTGTTGCCTCCAATCGTCATCTCCTTATATTAAAATTTATCTCATCTCCTTATTTAAAATGATGCCTAATACTCTCCAGTTATTGTTTTTCCAAGTAATCGGTGTAGATGAAAACCCAAAAAAAAACGTGGTCATCACCTTGTTGGCCGATTTCACCGTCTTTGTTTTCTTTGAAACCCATTTGCCTTCAAAGTCCCACTGCTTTGATTGTTCTTTTGTCTCTGGGGTGTAATAGTGTATTCACGTTTCGTCCATAGTATGTATCGAAGCAGAAACTTCGCAGGATTGCGACAAAAAAATACTAATATAGTCTCAAAGACGACCACATGATTGTACTTATTTTCCACTGAGAGCAAACGCTGCATCCATCTTGTCGAGATTTTTTTTCACCCAATTTTTCGTTCAAAATTGAAAACAATGTATCTTGCAATATGCCAGTGGACTCTCCTCTATTTAGCGCACTTTGATTCGTCGATTACTCAAAACTATATCGTGAATTTTGTCAATCATTCCGAGAATAATCGCTTCCACTGGACGTTCATCTTTTCTGGATGTAGGCCACATTTAAACTCATTTACCCAACTGTAAATAGTTGCTAACACAAGAGCAGGTATGCCATGAACTTTATTCAACTCAGCTTTGATTTCTTTCGATGTTAAGTTTTTTCAATATAAATGTTTAATCGCTCTCTGCTCAAAACTTTTTTTACAGTTTTCTAAATAAAGAAGTTTCTTGCTTCAATCGACAAAAATGAAACCATGTGATGAAAATAACTGAGACTTGGACAGCTGTCTAGTGAGTCATGATGTTTACTAAAAACAAACCATTTTCGATGCTACAAGCGCCATCTCTTGAATTTTCTAGTCTTATGAAACAATCCTTGTATGTTTGAAAAATGCAAATCAAGGATAGAATCTGACGAAATAAATTATTAATACTGTTTCTTAATAATTAGATTGCATTAAAGTATGAAGAATAAATGTAGATCCAAAGTTATGGAGCTTTAATGTGATATCTTAAAAATACTTGAAAGGTTGTACCGTATTACATCAAGCAAGGACTAGGTGAGATGACGCACAAAATTTCCATGGCCTTTAAGAACAGTTAGAAATAAAGAGCTATTTTTAGAGAAATAAATTCTGACTATCATAACTCTTTGACTACCAAGTAATCTATTTTCCTAAATACAACACCATAGCCTTGGTTTGCTAGTTTTATTGATACAAGCAGTTATTAATTCACAAAAACCATGTATCAGATTTAAACTATTCTGCAAATACAAGGAAGAAAAGAGAGGAATTGAATGGAAAGTAAAAGGAAAGGGTGCATGAACTTGTGTTTACCAAAAGACAGCTACTGCCATTGGAGAAAGTAAAACTTACTTGAACATCTCAGGGCTATAAAGACTTGCTTAACTAAAAAAGAGTAAGCCAATTTTGTATTTCTTTTAATAACCTTAACCATCAGAACCTTTTTACTGACCATAATGCTTCCATTGTGAGTGTATTGATGTTTCTAATTAGTATTGTATTGTCTTACTGTAATATAACTTGAAATTTAGAGTACCATTGTGAGCATT
The DNA here is from genome assembly GCA_019974015.1 of Nephila pilipes. Classification (NCBI taxonomy): domain Eukaryota; kingdom Metazoa; phylum Arthropoda; class Arachnida; order Araneae; family Nephilidae; genus Nephila; species Nephila pilipes. The sequence continues at coordinate 187,691 of BMAW01050861.1, read as the reverse complement.
TTACACAATATTTATATCTTATTGGGGAAAAAATATGTGCTTAAAAGATTTTTAAAATTTCCAGCATCTCTCCTTTATTAACCACAATACTTTTTTGTGTGATTGAATACTATTTCCAAACAAAATAATTTGAAATTTTGAGCAGTGACTACTGTTTTCCCCTTTTAAATAAAACTAAATTATCTTCTGTTAGCATATATCTGTACTTCTTTGTTGAAAATCATTGGTACACCAATGAAGTATTAGAATCATTGAAAATATATTATATACAGCCTTAAAATAATAAAATAAATTTATTTTGTTAAAATTACACACCAATTCCCTTCATCATAGTATGAAGATATAATTTTAGCTGAACATTCTGATATTAATAATTCTAATTCATCTTTTACAAAAACATGATAATACCTGTGATGAATACAGTCTGTTGAATCTTTAGATTTCTTCTTCCAGGGAACAAGAACATCTTGTTGCTGGAAACTAGTTTTATTTTTATGAACAGGCAGGCAAGCTTTCTCAAAAATTTGAAATTCTGTTGATGAAATATCATTAGAGTTTATTACATTCCTATCAGTTTGCTTTTCTGTCTTTAAATATTTTGATTGTCCATCAGAACTTTCTTGCTCAAATGACCAAACATATATTAATGCTCTTCCACCAGAACGAAGAACACGTAAAATTTCTTCCACGGCCTTTTTTCTTCTCACCTAAAAATATTTACATGTAACTCATATGAATAAAATACTTATGTTAAATTGCTATAATTTATTAAATTAAATAAACAACTGTTAACATTACTTGCTTATGTAATGTTTTGACATTAAAAGTAATGTTTTATACTGGGCATATTTTAGATACACACACATTGAATATTTTAACTCAATGTACATTGCTTATTTCAGCGAAAAGCATAATTCCAATATTCAATATTACAACTAGATTCATAATATTAATCACCCCTACAAATGTCCCAAAAACATTTATTTATGTGCAACTAAATCAATTTAACAAATAATAAAATTACCTTAGTAGACAAGTGGTGTATCACAGCAATGCATATGACTGCATCTATAGATTCATTTCTAAAGGGTAATCTCAAACAATCAGCAGCTAACACTTGAACATTTCTCTTAGAACAAAGTTGGACCAGATTCAGAGAAGCATCACACCCAATCTACAATTTTAAAAATACAAGCTATAAATCCCTGTGCCAATTAGCATATCAATAGAAGTATGCAAATTTATACATTTTGAGATTATATTTACTATGCTTTTTCTTATCAACGATGAAATAAATTTATGACTAATAAAATTTTATTTGGTTCTTCTAATTAAGTAGATATTCATTAGCCTACCACTTTTCAATTTTTTCCCCCTACCTTTTCTCATAAGCAGTGAGAAGAACCAATGAGAAAAACTGTAATAAAGCGTAAAAAATAATTTTTCATTATATATCGAAGTAGTCTTTGTGAACAATCTAGTTGTGTCAATGTGCCAAGTCAGATATGTGTGTGTAATGATTTTACTTAAATTTAATTTAATTTTCTAATTTTTCCTTTACTTTAATTATCGTAGTATAAAGTTCATCTTATTTTCTGATACAAATTTTTTTGAGCTTCTAATTTATGTGAAAACTTACTGTAAATCTGCTCATATATAGTTTTCTCCAATTTCACATTTGTAGGGAATAGTCTACTTTCCTATAGACTTTTGTCTTCAGCTAAAGTACTTAGAGATCCCTAAATCTAATACTATGTGATCTGAAGAAATGCATATAAATTCAATAGAAAAATTTCAGGCGCTTTTGCCAAGACAAAACAACGCATTTGGGGTCCATAAATTTCACGATGTCAATTATCACGGTATAATTGCCTCTCTCTCTCCTGTTCCATTAATAAATGTATAATTTCAGCTACTTAATGCTTTTTTCATTGAGCCATGACTAAATTACAAATTAATTAAAAAATTCTTAGTTTTATTAATTCTTATTATTTACATATACATGCACATTTTTATTAATATAAAAATACTATAATTAAATTAATACAGTACATACAATGTAAGTGAATCAGATGATTTTAAAATAGATAAGATCAGAGAGCTGCTACTATATAATTATAGTCTTTAAACATATTAATGAAGGTATACAAAACATTTAATAAGAAATTCTTTTAGAATAATGCTAATGGTTCTGATCTTTCTTGAGACTTTTTAGATGAGTTTAGAAATATTTAAATAGAACTATTTAATTAGCTAAATTCATTAATATTTTATTCCAATTAAATGTAAATTAAACCTACCTCAAAACATACAGAACTCAGTTTCATATTTTTTCCATTTCCACATCCAACATCAAGTATGACAGATCCTGGGGGAATATTCTTCAGGAAAGAAGCTACTTTAGGCCAGGGTTTATATCGTGTGTTACTGAAATGATCAGCAATTTCTTCATACACCTGTAAATAATATTTGAAACAGATTTAAAAAACTAAAGATGGGAGGACATAAAAATAAAAAATTTTATTAGAGGACACAAATATAAATTTTTATTTCTTTTACCTGATTAACATATCTATTTTCCAATTCTTGAGCTTTTTCATTACTGACAACATCATTCAAAGTTGATCTGCACATAGATTGATACAATTTTAAAAAGAACAAAAAAAAAATTTTAAAAAAATCTGAACAACATATTTTTATTTAATTACCATAAGATCATTTTGATGATGTAAATATTTTATCGTGAAAACTTGCGATCTTAAAATGCAGTTATCAGATCTAAATAATTAAGAAGACATATTTATTACATGGATGATATATTTTGTATTAATCCTCAAGAACAAGTCAAATACTGTCGGTGCTAATGCTTTATTAAATTTTTTTTAAAATTTGCTTTCGTTACAGAACCTAAAAAATATTGACAATTTCTTATTGTTATAAAAAAATTTTGATCTATCCTTAAAAAATATATTTAAATACAAGATGTGGCTATTAAATAGCAATACTCACACTGTAAAAGATTTTATTTTGATTTCATACACGTATTTACTTGTTATCACATTTAATATATATCCCTCCTTCATGCCTACAATGCTCCATGTGAATTCTTCCATTGTTCAAAACAATGCTGGGAGTCTCTCAGCTCCATCAGAAATGCCGCTTTCCCTTTCACAGCTTCAATAGACTCAAATCTTGTTCCTTTTAATGCAGATTTCAGTTTAAGAAACAGACAGAAGTTGCATGGTTTAATATTCAGCGAATGGTCTAACACTGGGATGCTGTACTTGGCTAGAAACCTCTTGACAGATAATGCAGAATGACTTGTCCTTCCACAATTCAGATCATTTTTTCCTTATTCTCTCACAGAGTTCAGCATAAATGTGAAGGTAGTAATGTTGATTAATAGTTTAACCTTCAGGAACCCAGTGAAGATAGACAATTTCATGAATATATAAAAAAAAAATCATCATTGCTTATTTGATTTGCTCATTAGAGCTTTTTTGGCTCTCATTGAAGATGGTCTCTTCCAGTGCATGGATTGGTACTTCGTTTCAGGATCATAAGTAAAAAAAACTACAATAAGTCACATGTTATTATCCTTTCTAATAAGTTTGGGTCATTTTCAATGGCATTCAAAGTGTCAGTACAAATATTTTTGCGAGCATTTTGTTGTTTAAACGTGAGAATTTTAGGTACCATTTTGGAACACACTTTTTGCATGTTAAAATTATGTAATATTTGCCATAAGGATTCTTTGTTAATTCGTACAGTCTCAGCAATTGCAGGAATATTTAATGGACAGTCAGATCAAACCATATTACAGATTTTTTCAATATTATCATCTGTTTTTGACGTGGAAGGGCGCCTTGGGTGTGAATAATCTTCAACGTCTTCTCAATCATCTTGAAAACACTTAAAGCACTCAAAAACAAGTGCATGCGATAAAAATTCATTGCCATACACTTCTTTCAATAAATTATGTTTCAGTAGCAGTTTTTCCAAGTTTCAAGTGAAATTTTGCAACAATGTATTGCTCTACACATATTTTTCCGACAAAACAACAACAAAAAATTACTCTAAAGTGAATGAAGGCTATGGCTAAATGGATTTGTTCACAGAAGTGAGAGGCACTACATTTGAAAGAGAAGACTTCACATTAAACAGCTGTCGGTTGTGGTGTTTGGCACATGTGAACTTCTTATGTAGCAGTGTCAGTCTCGTTATTTAATATCCACATCCAGTAATAAATTGTTGATACATTCGTTGAAATTTAATTTATTTGCTTTCTAGCATTATTACTTTTTCACAAAAAAACGTTAATTGCATACATAGTTTAAAAATAGAATCAATAACATACTTACATAACATTTCTTTGAGAATCACATTGCTCTTTAAATTCTAAAAAACGAAACATAATATTTGTTTACATTTATTAATATGGAAATATTGGATACAAAAAAAGCAATAAAAATGAAAAACTATTCAGAAAATATTGCATTTTTAATATCATTACATTTTGAATATGATATAATGAAAAAATTTTAATGAGATAAGTTGAAAAAATTTTGGAAGCTGAAATTTAAAAATCTCAATTCAAAATACACAAAGCAAATCTTCAGAGCAATAAGAAAAGTGAATTCTTCAAAAGATTCATTCAGATTTATTTTTAAATAAAATTAAAAATTATAACTTACATACTAAAAAGTGGTATTAAAATCTATATAATTCAGTAGTATATCATAGTAATTCACATACTGGAATAGCACTGATAATGCCATTTCATTATTATGGATTAAAAATTTTAGTGCTCCATAAGATTTACATAAGTAAAATATGATTTTCTTCAATAAAATGTAATTTAGCATTCAGAATTACAAGTCTATTAGTTATAAATTTATCTTATTCAGTAAAGCTTGACTTCTTTCATTATACACTTATATTTTCAAATACTATCAAGATTTACATATGATCATTAGCATTCAGGGTCATTGAAATGTCTAATAATTATGCTGAAAAATTTTGACTAAAGATGTTTTGAACAGGAAGATACACTCTGGAAAATATTATTTTGTATTTCACACTTTTATTTGAATTCTATAGCTCAGAAATTATGTTCATAATATCCATACACATTTAAAATGCTATTATATATATATAATAACATTTAAATGTGTATGGATATTATGAAATACTTATAGAAAGAAGACATTTACTCTTTCAGCTTCCAACCACACAAATTTTGATCTCTACTTATGCATAAGTCAAATAATTCTTGATTGCTTTCCAGAGTACCTACTGTTCTTTAGTTTGAACTGTGATTCTTATATAAGTTAAAATTACCAGATAATCTTATTTTATCATCACATTTCTATTCAAGAATCTTATTTTTAAATCAATTTACCGCAATGACATTTGCCACTTCGTATGATTCTAAACGTGAGTGAAATTCTTGTAGAACGTTGGCTAAGGATCAATTTACTTTTATCTCCATCAGTAATAGGAATAATATCTGTTTTTCTTGGAGTTATTCTGAAAGTAAGAAAAACATGTATTTCCACATAGTATATTTGGCTCCTTAATATGTATACAACATCATGCATAAAAGAATTTTTACTTTTATTAGAGAATGCATTTAAAAATACTTATATATAAAGTTTAATATATTATAACAAAATGTTAGGAAAAAAAATTACTATCATGTGAAATTACAATTTTTATTTATAGACCAACTGATCATATGCTATCTTTTAAAATCAGATATTAAATACATAAAAATGAAGGTTACAATCAATAGCTGTGACATTAAAAGTATGGTTCAAATGAATATATAAACAATAAAACATATATCATTAACTATTAACAAAAATGATTATAGAGGAATAAATTCAAACATCTGTAAGAATTTTATGCAGAATTGTATATTTTATTAAATTTAAAGCATAAATACGGAAATTAACTTATTTTGAAGTATTGCTACAAAAGCAATGTTTCAAAACCAATAACAGACTTTAGTCCCAGTAAGCTTTTTTTAAAAAAAAAAAAAAAAATGAAAAATAATATGGCTGAGTAATATATGAATATCTTTCTTTCACAATCTTATTATAATCTTATGAATATCTTTCTCCTGTAATCATTTGCAACCAAATGGTTGAGGAATACTAATTTTGATTTATCAAAAATTCATAAAATATTTTTATCTCATGTTATCCAACTCTTTGCAACCACCTACTAATAACATTTAAGAATACATAGTTAGTGGTAAACAATATCTATAGAAATTTTTTAAAAAAAGATATTCGTAGTTTTACATTTTTTTTACAAAGACAAAATTTTAAAAAATCCCACAAGTCCTAAAAGTGATATGTTAAAATAAAAAAGTTTAGTCAAAAACAAAAAAATTTAAAACAATTTGTGACAAATGTTGTTGTTAACTCACCCATGCTTCCAAAGATAGCGACTCTCTCTTAGCATTATCAAGGCACTTCTTCTAGGAAGCAAAACTGGAATACATTCTTTACCTGGACCATAAAAATCCATAACTACCTGGAAAAAAGAATTTTTTTAAATTCAGATATTTTTTAGATCTGGATATCTATGAACATTTCGAAAAATTTATCATATTCTATTCACTCTTTCTCCCCCATCAAATCACTTCATTCAAACATTACATTTAAATTGCATTTCATGACTTTACAAGGTAAACTAATGTAAAACCATTAATAATGAGTTCCATTACTGAAATAAAAACAGAAAATATTTTTAAAAGCAATTTGGTGCATAAAGTAGCATACATGATATATGTGTGCATATGAGCACACACAATATAACAATGCTATATATTAATAATTTATCAAAGCCATTTCACTCTATCAAATAGTTATATCATTATATTGATTTCAAAGGATTACTTAAATCACATATATATATATACACCCAACTCTTTTTTTTTTTTTTACACAATAGATACGTTCCTTAGAAAACCATGCAAAAAAAATGCAACTAATGGTAAATTTGGGGATATGTTCCACAACTTTAAAAAATCATGCAAGATGAAAAAAACTTGAACAAAAAAGTAATAATGAAATCCATATTACATATTTATAAAACAAAAACAATTCATTTTTATTATAAAAAAAAATTAAAATTTGTGCATAGTGAAAATTCAACATACAACATGTAAAAATACAAATTGAAATTAAGAATAAAAGTACTAACTAACAACTATTCATCACTACTTGATAACAAGTGTGCACATAAACTGGATCAAAAATACTATCATCAGTAGATGTGTCAGATATGTCTAGCATAACTGTCGGCTTTGATTCAAATGAAAAAATGTGTTCGTTATTAACGGCCACTGTTGGTTTTTTTGTTGTTACAAAGTCTATTATTAATGGCTAAGGGTTTTTTTTTTTTTTTTTTTGGGGGGGGTTCAAGTTGCTTATATAATAATTAATATCTTGCTACACAAAACTTAAGATTACATTGAAATGCAAGCTCTATGTCAACAGCATGAGTAAAAAATGTTCTTCCATACTTGTAGAACATTTCAATCCCTCTCAAATTAATTCAGCTGTTAACAGCGGAACTTCACCTTGGACTTTGTCATAATCGATTTTTTTATTATCATAAACTGCCATAAATTCAATCAAATCGTTTCTCATTCAAAGGGCTTTCTAGTATCAATTCTTCAATGTCAGTCATTTGCATGTTGTTAAAACTTTCACCACCAATTGCATTTGATAAAGTTATAATTTCAGACCACACAGCTGACTTTTGTACTATGCCAACTTCTACTTTTGACACAGGCTAGCAAAAATTATTAAATTCGGGCACTCCCCATAACTCCAGAATACAAAATAAACAAGCCATAAAGTAGAACAAGTCATTCACACATGTGTGGACATAAACCGACAGTCATCTGATTACACTGTCAAAAAAAAAAAAATTCGAGTAAAAAAGCATATTGGTGAACCGTGTTATTTCAAATTTGTGTAAAAAGAAGAGTTGGGTGTATATACACATATAACAGGTCAATTGAAAAGTCCCCGGCCCACCATAGTAAAACACATTTTTTTGGCAAAATTAGTTTTTTTTTTATTCAACATAATTCCCTTCAAGGGTGATACACTGATTATAGCGACCCTCCAATTTTTCGATACCATTTTTGTAGTACGATTTGTCCTTTGCTTCAAAATAGGCCTCAGTTTCGGCGATCACCTCTTCGTTCGACGAAAATTTCTTCCCAGCAAGCATTCTTTTGAGATCTGAGAACAGGAAATAGTCGCTGGGGGCCAGATCTGGAGAATACGGTGGATGAGGAAGCAATTCGAAGCCCAATTTGACTTCGGCAATTCAATGGACTTCGGAGTGAAATGATGGAGCCATGTGTCATGCATTGTCACATATCAACGCAAAAACTTGTGTTTATTACGCTTGATCATCTTCAAACACTGCTCCGAATCATCAACTCGTCGTTGTTTTTGGTCAAAAGTGAGCTCGCACAGCACCCACTTTGCACAGAGCTTTCTCATACCCAAATATTCGTGAATGATATGATGTACACGTTCAGTTGATATCTTTAGAGTGTCTGCTATTTCATTCAATTTCAATTGACGGTCATTCAAAATCATTTTGGGGATTTTTTTAATGTTTTCGTCGGTAACAACCTCGTTTGGGCGTTCACCGTCTTCGGTGCTCATTTCACCACATCTAAACTTAGCATACCAATCCTTGATGGTTGATTTTCCTGGGGCAGTGTCCGGAAACTCGGCATCAAGCCAAGTTTTTGCTTCAACTGTATTTTTCCCCTTCAAAAAGCAATATTTTATCAACACGCGAAATTCCTTTTTATCCATTTTTTTCACAACAAAAGTTGCTTCACTCAAAATGCTATAATTCACAAACTAATGATCCGACAGCTGTCAAATTTATACACGCATCTTTTGAAGGTTAGGGCTAACTAAAAAACATATGGATTTAATTCTAGTTGCGCCATCTATGTGTCAGGCTGGGGACTTTTCAATTGACCTGTTATACATATATATATATGCATACCTACATATATATATACACACACACATGTATATATAACTTTTTTTTTCTCCTTTCTCTTCACAGCAAAAATCTTTATTATAGTGGTTAACAGTTTTTCCCCATGACGCCTTAAAAAGATTTATTATAGAAGTGATATTTTCTCATTTCCAAACAAAAAGAATATGAAACAACTTCATGCGATTAAAAAATAAACCATTTGTCATTTATATGTTAAATTTGCAATTTTCGATCAATTACTCTTATGATTATTTTAAATTAAAATTTGTTCAATTATTATAGCAGTTTATAAAACTTAACTTTTTGGTTGGAGCAAAATTATTAGATTTAGAAAAGTTTTTTTTTTTTTTTTTTTGCTGATACTAAAAATGTCAATTTTTCTCTGCTACATTTCACAATAGTATAGAAATTCTTCACTTGAAATCCTTATTTAACAATTCCTTTGAAAACAAATACATATTATAATTATTTTTCTCAAAAGCATTTTATAATCAATAGTACAATTGGACTTGTTGATAAAATATCCACAAAAATATATGGCAATATTAACATACATTATTTAAAACAGGGAAAAAAAAGTTTAAAATTTTTTTCCCTTCAAAATCATTTTTCCCACAGATAAATAGTTGAGCCTTTTTGGTACATTAATATTGTAATTTATTGTTTCATTTTAAGTCCCCAAGCTAATTTATCACTCCAGTTGTTCCTTTTGTGTGTATTTTTATTTAAAATTTGTATTTGAAACATAATCATAATTCTAAAACAAAGAGCAAACAATTACATAAAAATAACCATCTCTAAACAACTACATTCTGTTAAAAAAAAAAAAAAAAACGAATAATCATATAAGAAGATAGATAACTAGAAGCAATGAAGACCATGCCCTCATATGATGTAGCATGCATAAGAATCTTGCACTGTTACAAAAAAGAAAAGGATAAAATGTGCTACATCTGTTTTAAATTAAATTTTGAAAAATCTACGGTACATTAGAATAAGCTTATGGCTCCTTCTAAGCATCAGTGAAGCTTCCTAAAACATTTTGGGCCGATACAATTGATAGCACAGATTCGTATAACAGGCAAAAAACATTATAATTTTCATATAAAATATGAATCAAAGATATACAATATATAGTAATGAGATGCAATAACATTTACTCTCCTCAAACCAAATATTTTTCTTATGGATCAGTTCATTCATTTGCCATTTTTTGGCACTCCCATAAATATAACCACATTGCAATTCTCTCTCTTCTCAACCGAATGCATATCATTTTTGTAAACTGGACAATAAACCTATTTCAGAATTAAATCTTTATCCATACATTATTGTAAGCATGTATTTTACCTTTTCACTGCAAATTATAAAAAAAAAAGGTACATCATACTTTTCAGACATACTTAACAGAAAAATTAAAGGAACATTCTGGGACATACAGCTATTATAAAAACTAAATAATTTTGGAGAAAAAAAACAAAGATTTTTTTTGTTAAATACTGTCTTCCACTTTCCACAAATAGCAATCAAGATTAGAAAGCATGGAATCTATGGAGATGTTTCCTAAATCAAAAGTTATGAGAGAGTTGTAGAAACATGAATAATGTCACTACATATATCTTCTGTATTACGTAATTTTAATCAATATACTACAAACTATGAACTAAATTTATATTCAATATAATTTAAGTAATTTTTAAATTCTTCGAAAATTACTATATATTTTTCTTTTAAGAAAATTGTCTGCTTTATTTTATTGCATACATGATTGTATATTTGAAAAAATTTGTCTCAGTTAAAGAGAAAAAAATGTGAGGTGCTTGTTGAAAGTTTTAAATCCGATAGTCATACTATTAATTTTATGTGATATATATATCAGTGACCCTAAATATGGATGAGGAAATAGAGGAACCATGCAGTTGCAATAAGACTTCTGAGCTTCCTAAGGTAGTATTAAAATTCTACTTTTTTGGTTCGAAAAACCTGAAATACAGTTTTTCCAAGTAGAAGCTCAGTTTAAAATTAATAATACTGTAACTTCTGAAGAAATGAAATTTAATTATTAATTATTTAGTTTCCCAATTAGAACTGAAGTATATAGAAAATATCTGGGACAATATTAGTAATGATAAAAAAAAATGTAAATATTCAGATTCTAAAATTAAATCTTCGAGTTTATTCAAGGAAAGTAAAAGCATCAAAATTCAAAGTATATTATGTTTTGAAATGGTCAATAGGAAATCAAGCTAGTAGCTTCAAAAATTGATAACATTTAGGTTAAATAAATTACATAAATCGATAAAAAAATATTTTGCTCATTAACAAACAAGAGATTTCAAAGCTAGCTGTCATAGTAGACAAAATAAATAACATAAGTTTGAGAATAGATGTTTGCACTATTTCTACTGCAGCATTAGCATTTAATAATCTGGATACAAATTAAAAGAGAGAATCAAGTATCTAGAACAGCAAGTAGAATTGTTAATTAGGAACTACTCAAGAAAAAATTATTGAAATTATCGCTCATACTCATGTGATTGATCTCATAAGAGATCAACCTTAATGGAAAGTTCAGCCTTTACTACTTAAGATTTTAAACAATGTATTCCAGAAAAATGTCAGCAGTCATGTAGTTGGCCTACAGAAACCCACAAAAACAAAAAGAAGAAGAAGGAAAATCCTATTTGCAGTAGATTTAGCAACAAGCTCTACTGCAATAAAATTTAAGGATTATCGTAATATTCATTTATTCGTAAAAGATCAAAGTTGCATTTCCTTGAAGATAGTGAAGATTATATCAGAATAATTCTTATCACTTCTAAACATAAACAAGCAGCTGATTATAAATGTAACACTGCAAATGGTTCTGAAATTGACACATATGGAATCAAAATTTAAATATAGATACAGGACTGAGACAAGATATCAAATGACCTTTTAAAACAGCAAAAACTACCAAGGGAATACAAGATGCTCATTTTTTAAAGAATTTAAACCTGATTATAGACTAAAACAAAAGAAAAATAATTCGCAGAATTACTAAGTTAAGTATAAATGGTGAAGTTGTTTCAATCTTCAATCAAGAAAATATTAGTACCTTGAATAAATCTCTAAAATTTTTCAACATAAACAACAAATATCCTGCTATAACAACATCTAATTTATTTTTTCATAAATTGTAAACAACATCTAATTTATTTTTTCATAAATTGTAAACACAATGTTAAACATTACATAACAATTAAAGAACCGATTTTTCCCAAAGCAGGAGTTGCTAGATTCACAACAGCTTGCAATATTGGAGGGAAAATTCAAATTTATACTTGACAACAAAATTATTCACCCATTCAGTTCTCCCTGTATTTTTATGAGTATATCAAGTCATGAAGATATATCAGAGGACATTATATCCTTGTGAGGATTATAGACGGCTCAGTCCTCAAACTATTCCTGATCATTATCCAATCCATAGAATCGAAGATTTCCCCCACATTTAAAATAAGATAGCCATTTTTTCAAAAACTGATTTAGTTAAAAAAATAATTACCAAATACCTATTGCAGTAAAGGATTAATGCAAAAAAGCAATTGTAACACCTGTTTGCTTATAGGAATTTAATGTGATGAGTTTTGAACTGCTAAATGCTTTCACACAATCCACATTTCAATGACTTATGAACCAAGTATTCTCTGTATTAAATTTTGTTTTTCCTTATATAGATGACATACTCAATGCATTTACAAATGAACAGGAACATAAAATGCACTTAGAATTAGCTTTTGAAAGATTAAATACATACAAATTTAGATTTAATATTTCAAAACTTATATTAGGAGTTCGTTAGAACATAAATTTTTAGAACATCTAAGGACACAGGATGGTTTAAAACTTTTTTTAAAAAAAAGTGCAAGCTATATTTTATTATAAATTGCCAAAGACAGTTCATGACCTTAGAATGTTTCTCAGTATAGTGAATTTCTACTGTTGTTATTTAAAAAATTCAGCATTAACTCAAGCAATTTAACATAAATATCTTAAGGATGTGAAAAAGAGAGACAAATGTCTAATTCAACATCAAAAGAAGTTAAAAATTAGTTAGAAAAATACAAACAATACTTAGAAAATATTACACTGTTATCCTATCCTTATTCCAATTTACCTCTATAACTGTACACAGATGCTTTGGATATAACTATTGGTGTATCAATATAACAATATGAAAATAACAGATATAAACTGACTGCATTTTTTCTAAGAAGTTGAGTTCAATCCAAATGAGCTATTAATATTATGATAGAAAATTATTAGAGTATCTATCTTTCCATCAAGGTCTTTAAATATTTATTAGAAGGAAGAAAATTTACCATTTACATAGCCCTTAATTCCCTCAGCCTTTAATTTTTCATTTCAGGAAAATCTGATAGGGTACTGCTCGAATAACATCTTCAGTATATTTCTGAATTTTCTATGGACACCTACCATATTAATGGTAGAGATAATACCACTGCAAATAACTTATCCAGAGTTGAAATTTAACATAGCTGATTATGGGATGAAATAACAAAAGAAAAAAATATTAATTAACAAATTATAAAACACTTCTGGCAATTTAAATTTTAAACAGTATCTTATACTTTCAGAAAAATATCTGTAGAGTGATACTTCGAAAAGCAGCATTAGATTTTATATTCCTCAATCTTAATGGATGAGAGTTTTCTACATCCAAGGAATTAAATCCACTATTAAACAAATGACTAATAATTATTTGGCCTAGTATCCACCAAGATGAGTGACAGTAGACATTATCATACATACTTTGTCAAAAATGTAAAATTAAGCACCATAGTAAGTCAATGCTTGGTGAATACTAAAAGGCTTCAGAGTGCTTTAATGAATCCATATTGACTTAATAGGACCATTGTCTTCATTTAATGGAAACATATACAGCCTTACTTGCATGGATTGATACACTAGCAGGATGGAAGTTGTTCCTTTACAAAACACCTTAGCAGATAACATTGCTAAAAATTTTAATTGTAATAGGATATTAAGAATGGAACACTATACCACTTTATTACTGATTATGGATATCAAATTGGATCTGAGATATTTACCATCTATAGTTTAAACTATGTAGATTCAAATTACAACACACAACAGCTTAACGTCCTCAAAATAATGAAAAAATAGAATAATTCTATATAAATCTCAAAGTCACTATGAAAGCACATAGCACTGTATACTGGACTGATATGCTACTACTATTCTGTAAGAGTTAAGAGCTGCCATCACTGTAGATGCATATTATTAGATTGCACAAGTAGTTTAAGGCTAAACTTTTGAAGTTCCTGGAGAAATTTTTAGGAAGCAAGAATCCAGTAAGCACCCAACACTTTCATAAACAATTTACAAATGCATATGAAATTACTAAAACCAAGAAAATCAAAAAAAAAAAAAAAATCAAATGAACAAGCCTTTATACATAAAGATTTGAAAATGTGTTTTCCCTTTTTCTACGGATAGATCGAATGAAAAAACAACTTGAGTCACCTTATCATGGAACTTTTCTAATTCTCAGTTGAAATAACAAATATTTTCCTGTTAAGGATAAAACTATAATTTTTCTACATATCAATTTAAGGCAACATATTTAATTTCTGAGGATATAAAAGAAACTCCCGGAATAATAACAAATCCAGTCGTTGCAGAAAAAGCTTCTTGTGTAAAAACTCAGCCACCTATAAGACAATCTAATTCTAAAAGAATCTTAAAGGCTTTGGTAGGATTCTTAGACTAACTTTCTTACGTATGTAACATAGTTATTGGCAAAGGAATAATATAGGGACATAAATAATGAACTATATACATCTACTGTATAATGTAATTTTAATCTATATATTACTTCTATAAACTCAATTTGTATTCCGTATAATGTAAGTAAATTCTAATTATTTAATTCTTGCTAGTTATCATGGAAACCAACATAAAAAATTGTTTGGCAAATGAATTTTTTTTCATTCTCCATAAAATTATTATTAACCATTTTTTGTTTGAAGAAAATTGACTACTTTATTTTGTTGCATATATAACTGTATTTTTAGTAAAAAGTTTATTTTGTTTAAAGAATAAAAAAATTTCAAAATTCTGATTGAAAGCTCTAAAACTAATTTCTACATACACATATTATTAATTTTACATGAATGCACATACAGGGCTTACCAAAAATTAATTCACCAGATTGAAAATGATATTGCACCCGAAAATCTTCAAGGGTCCCCTAATGCTTCACTTTAATCACTTCCTATATCAGATTCAGAAGAAGTATTAAATAAAAAAAAATGACAAAATAAATATTTTGAAGGATTTTTTTTTTAAACAGAATTGGGCCAATCCTAAATTTAAAGTTGTAAATAAATTTTATGGCACTCACTATCTACAAACAGGACCCTTGCATAAATAATATATGTAACTATTTTCTTTGCCATAAATCATTTCATTACAAATCATAGTTCTCAATAAAAGTTGTAGAAAAATGTTATGATCACCAGGATCTCATTAAATATTATAATTACTATACCTGAGATCCTAAGCTAACAGATACAATTCCATCTTCAAATGGTGAATGTGTATCAATATGTGGTGGAATACCTATCAGAAAAAATAAATGAGTCACATAACAAAAATGAAAACCATGTATTTGATTTAAACAATTTTGAAACAAATTAAATATAATAATGATATAAAAAATGAATAATCAAACCTTGCCCAGAAAGGTAATGATTAACTGTTAACTGGTCAGGAATTTTGGATAAATAGCGTAGTGTGACAAGCCTTTGTAAATGAGGAATGCAGACATCAGGGATTTTTTCATCCAAGCGCTTATTTTTATCAATATTATTACTTCCATAAATAAACTCATAGCCATAATGTTTCACTTTTCTGTGCTTTAAAATCGCCTTCTCTAGTAGAAAGAATAAGTTTTTGAACAAGGATACAATTATTTAATATTTTTAAATTACTTTGAAAATAACAGATAAAAAAATGTAAATATGTATAACTATACCATCACAGACATCATCAAATGTTATGGTTTCTAGAAATTCTTTTTCTTCTTCTTCATTCAAAAAATCATTAATTAGAATTAGTCCCGGTGGTAGAGAATTTTCCTTTAAAGATAGCTGAGGCACATCTTCACCTAAAATACAAATGTGGAAGCTAAAATTTAATATATTTTATGTCTTGACAAATAAGGCAGAAGAAAAAACTCTGAAAATAATATGAATAAAATATATTCATATGCATGCAAAGTAATAAAAACTATTTTAAAAAAGTAATTATTGAATATAAGAAATAAATAATTTTTATTAATATGGTAAATAAATAATAATTTTCAAATTTCATGAAAAATTATGAAATCTATTCTTTCATTGAAAATATAATATGAAATAAAAAATATCTCAAGACCAAAAAATAAAGTTTTGGTCATTCAACTTAACATTATATACTTTTGGACATATTAGGAACAGTCAATGTTTAGTTCAAGAGGGGAGAAACCTTAAGTAACAAAAATTTTTAGCTCAGTTTTCACAAAAAATTCAATATATAAACTCAATAAAAGAATAAACATGAAAATATTGAAGCTATTCATCACATTTCAAACAAAATGAATAAATGTTCTTTCAGTAAATTAAATATACATTCAAAAAGAAAATTAAACTTAATCATATTTTGGTTACAACAGCCTGAAAAAAGAGAAAGTCCTTACTATTGATGTAAGACATGTAGAATATATGATCATTTATTTTCTGCCCGTTCACAGACTTCATAGCTTTTATTGCATCTTCGATTGCAATAAATGTCACAAAGGCATAAGGCTCACCAGGCAGCACAACAATATTTTCCAAAAGCCCATATGGTTTAAATACATCCATCAAAGATTCCCTGTCAAAACCGCAACCCAATCCACCATTCCCAATAAAAAGACTCTGGAAAAAAATAATTAAGATTTACTAGAGAGTAAATATATTTAAACAAAAGTTATAACAGATTATCTTTTAAATTAAACTCTAAATCTGGAGTAAAAATAAGTATGGTCATTATTCAAAAAGAATTAGGAAGATTATATTTTTAAAAAATGAAACTCACATTTGTAATTTCTTTAGATGTTTGTAGGTTTCGATGTTTAAATAAAATTTCTTCACAATGTTTTGTTTTACGAGCTATCTTTTTCATCATTCTTTCATCCATAACTAAAAAAGAAAATCAATAGTAAAAAAAAAACACAGGTAAACTTTAGAGTAATTATATAAAAATACCTTAAAGAATGTTGTATGCCTCAGTTTATTAATTATATATAATCACAAGAGCAAATTAATTATTTCAAGTGATCCAACTTTGGTTTGCAATCTAAATTAACATTAATTCTGAAATATTTGAAAGTTGAATTACTTGCAACATTCAAAAGGTTAAAAATTATTTTTTTAAACAATAAAAAAAAAAATGAAAAAACTTATAACGGTTTCAAATAATAGAATTTGATTTTGTAGAAGGCGAGTCACACATAAATTTTTGTCGATATTGATAGCATATTTGAAGCCTGATTTTAAAAAATCATACAGTGATATAACACATAGTGATAATATTTTTTAGAAATTAAATCAAATCTCTGAATTTAGCTGCATTCTGGTTCAAAATAAAAACTCAGCATCAACAGATAATAGTATAGTACTCAAAACTGCCTTACAATTAAGATTTTCCATTAAAGCGATGGTATTATAACTATTTGTAATAATAATGTACAATCAAAAAAATTATGATTATTAATTTTATATGCTTTAGTATTATTATATATTAAAATATAATTATTATTACTAATTAAAAATTTAATGTTATTATAAATAATTATAAAAATATTTTATAAATATAATTACATATAATAAATAATTACAGATTTATATATATGTATGTATATAATCAAAAATAATTATAACTATTTTTTATTTACATCTATAATAATGTAAAGCTTTTATCACTGATCATTATAATTTTTACAATGCCTTTTAATTATTTATATTTGAATTAAAAAGAATATAAAGAATAAAATAAGTAATTAAAATTTAAATGAAAGGAATTAAGCAACATTTATTATGCTATGCAGTAAGAATTATACAAAAAAAAAAAGACTTTTTAGAATAGTTCTGCAAAAGAGGATAAATTCATTAATTCGAAATCGAACATTCGATCTTTTTTAAAATTAAATCTTTATCCATTCACCTCTGTTAAACATGCACCCTTTCACTCCAAATGATATGTAAAATATTTTTTTTTACTGTAAATCATACTTATCACATACTTGAAAGAACAATTAAAGAGTCCATCCAAGGCATTCAATAATAAATGATTTGGAAAAAAAAAAGGTTAAAATGTAAAAAGAACTATATAATCAAAAATCACCTGCTACTTTTAACAATAGCAATCAGGAGAGAAAACATGCAGCTACATAAAAGTTTCTCAACAGAGAACTATAAGTGCCGACATAAACTGATATGCCAGACTGAAATCGTTATCACACTCAAAAATCACCAGTCACCAAGGGGCACTGGATACTTTACTTTAACGAGATTTTCAATAATAATCTCAAGAAAAAAATCAAACAGCCAAAAAGGTTTTAGTTAGCAAGGTTCTGAATTAAAATTATGTAACAAAATGTCAAAATTTGATAAGTTTTAAATACTTGTTAAAAAATTTTATATTATATTCCTGTACTAACTGGTATACCTGTTCTTTCCATGAGTGAACTGAAAAACTTAACAATCCAAATAAAAGAATAAAAAAAAATCCTAAAGATCCATATTTAAATAGTATTTTGCTGAATTTAAGTAAACTGCAAATTAGCCTTCAAGAAAAGAATGATTTCGTAAATAAAATAGAAAAGTGAAAGATATAAATTTAAAACCAATTGGGTAAAGCCTGTAGTACTGTAGTTGTTCAAAACATTGGAAGTTATACACATTTTTCAAACTCGTGTATTTAAAACAGTAAATATATTACCTAATATATTATAGAAGTCGCCTAGGGGACACTCTATTCCCAACTTTAACTACTTCACATAAAGGAAAAAGGATTGGAAAAAGTAATAATCAAAAGCGCCAAGCAAAATAATAAATGATTATTTCTATTTCATTGATTGATTTTAGTAGGATATTAAGCAACAAATGCTATAATCATTTTTAAAAAAATGATTTTCATTCGATAGATATTGATATTTTGCGGGACAACAATTGCTAGGATCCCGATTCAAAACACACCAAATTGTACTTCGTAGCTTCAAAACAAATATGTATTTTTCTTTCAGTTCAGTTCAGTTGTTTGATTGATTGGTTGATTCTTATGGGATACAAATTCATTTGGTTTGGTTGGTTGATGTTATTAACGTCGCACCAGAGGTAACGTATCTCGCAATTTTGAACCTCAGTCAAGTAAAGAGGATAGCTCCTAGCTAGCACCTCCCTCCCCTTACTTCCACACCATGCCAATGGGAATGGGATACAGAGCAACAAAGTCTATAATTAGTTGTAATAGGAGGCTTTGTATATCGTATTAGTTAAACAGTTCTCTCCCAGCTTAGCTGAAATGAAATTTTTTCTGAGATAGAGTCTCGTGCTTCCTGATTAAACAATTGAATCCGACCCATGCCTCCCTTCAGATAGTCCCCTGGGAAATATCTCTCATGAATTAATTTTAAAACCTCTGTCTTCATCTAAAATTAATTTTTAACTTTTAAATTGTTTTAAAAAAAACAATAAAATGAAGACTATCTTCATTTTCTGAATGAATCTTCCTTTAAGAACGAAGCCGAATGCGAACACAACAGCGTTCGTGTTTAGTACAAATCAAACCAGGTACCAAGGACTAGAATTTTTCACATAACAATAGTATTTTAAATTTTTTTCTTTTCATAGTCATAAATTCTTTCTTTAAGTACCTATGTATCAAGAAATTAATTTAATTTTTATGCTATTGCTCTGTTTTATCATTAAAGTATTCTCAAATATCTTTTTATAATCAATAAATGCTAGGCAAATGAAGGTTGTGAAGCTCAATCGCACAATAGTTATTTCCATCCTGAATGGGATAAAATCCCTAGAGGGATAATTACCCGAGAAACCATTTTAAGAAAAAAAAAATGAATAAAATTTTTGAGACTTCGATATTTTGGTAAATATTTATCACAGGAAATATTGTTTTTAAGCATATTCAAATTTTTGCATTCATTATTCTAGTGAAAATATTTTTTTTAGAGCATAATTATTTTATTTCACTTATACAGAATCAAAACAACTAAGCACAATATTTAACAATTTTTGTTTTTGTTGGTTACATATTTGTTTTCAATTTGCATGTCGTGTAGATATAATAGCTTGTGTGGCTTAATCAAAAACAGTATTAACAAATAAACAATATTTCCGAAAATGATTACTTTTTCTTTAGCAAAAAATATTTTAAAATCCGTGAAAACTATTTTTCCTAATGTTTTAAAACCTGGTAATTGATTTCTTAAAGTTTTATTTTTTAAAGGATTGAATGATTTTTAGATATTTTGAAAGGAAAAAAAAAAAGCTTTGTTCTCGGTTTTTTTTTATTCATTTACAGAGTAATAGTGATATAAAAAAAAAAAAAAAAAAAAAAAACTTTTTTTTTATACCAGAACTTTCTAAGATACATTTCTTGAATTTCAGTTGTTCCACAGATATTTTTTGAGCGAAATTTGGGTCGTGGAGTCAGTCAAAATCGTCGACAAAGACGTCGGCCTCCAGGTCTTAAAAGACATGATGGTGATTATGTCAGAAGAGGCGAGGAGCTTTTGCAACAGTTTTATTTGAACTTCCATCCCGGTTTGAATGTAAGTCATTCCAATTTTCAAAGAAGTCTTTAAGGATTTGATTTTTAGATTTCCACCAGGACAATTTTTAACATAATTTCTTTTTTGTGTTCGGAAGTCAACCCTATTTACAGCTGCATTATACATAGTTATTTGTGACTTTTTTGTTAACCTTAGAGTTGATTTTACTTCCACCTCAAACAGTGGTATAAGTTATTCTAATTACCATGTTATCTAATTTACTAGATTTTTAATTGTATAGTACCAAGTAACAAATACATAATAGTATGGTAAAAATGATAAGAAAGTGATATAATTATAACTAATGAAACCTTTCAAATTAACCAAGAAACTGTTATGGTACTTGTCTATTATAGCGGCGCCTGATGATTAATCGCTAAATGAGTAAGAAATATTACCAAATAGCTTGTATGAAAAGATTAGTTATGTAATAATTAGGTCGCAAATCTACTTTCATAGTTGATTCTAAAAATATAATTATTTATAGATTATTTAGATATTTTAAATTTCCTTCCATAATCAGAAGCACTTCTAAAGATATCTAAACTGATAGCTTCAATTATATAGTCAGTCACAAAAGTCAACATATACCCTCAGAAATAGCAATTTTTGGTACTTGTCTATTATAGCGGCGCCCTATGATTAATTGCCAAGCGACTAAGAAATATCGCCAAATAGGTTGTATCAAAAGATAGGCTTCACGAGTTTGGCGAAGACTTGGCATAATCGTAATTTGACGGGCCCTTTATAAAAGACAAGTACCCAATTGTTTTTTTTATGTAATTATAAGAACTGAAAAGTTGTAATTTTTTTATACTGAAATACAAATAACATTTATGCATATCTATAAAAATATAATTTAAATTAGTAAAAAAAATAATTCATTTT
This sequence comes from Nephila pilipes, assembly GCA_019974015.1. Taxonomy (NCBI): domain Eukaryota; kingdom Metazoa; phylum Arthropoda; class Arachnida; order Araneae; family Nephilidae; genus Nephila; species Nephila pilipes. Next base: position 165,847 of record BMAW01050861.1, on the reverse strand, counting down.
CCACAAATTTCTTTTCTTTTTTTTTTTTTTTTTTTTTTTCATTTCAATGAAAATCACAACACAAAAGTGTTCATATACATCTAGAGAAATAAAAAAGTAATATAACTTTATGTTATTGAAAATAATTAATATCATGTGGCTTGGCCTTGTGAATCAATGACAGCTTACAATCAGGCCTATTGTCTAGCATCTGGTGTAATATTAGACCATGATTACAATAACACATTTTTTTAAGGAATCATCATCCTGGACACTGTATTTGTAAACTCTTCTGTCAAGTTTATTCCATACATTTTCATTAATATTCAAATCTATCTACTAGGGAGCAGTTGTGTAGGTACTTTGTGAGGGAACAATTATTTTACAATCTTTGGTAATGAATTGTCATGTTGAAAGATTCAGGGATTTCTAAACTGCAAACCATCTACAATCAATTGCATGTTATTTTGAAATATCCCCAAGTATCTGAAATGATACATCATATCTTCAAGGAAGATTAACATCCCAATACCAGCTGCCAACATTGATATCCAAAGTATGATTCCTCCTACAAATTACTGCTTTGAAAGGAATTACATTTATGAGTTTCAATTTTTTGTTTCTATGCCATCAAATCTCATTATGTCCATAACTTTCATAAGCATTATATTTATTCACATAGTTAAAAAAGACAGTTCCCCTAAAGTAAGAATTGTTGGAAATTATATTATTCACAATAAAGGATTATCTGAGTCAAAAACAAATATTATATTTATTGTAGAATAAATCCTTTATTAAAACATCTCACTTGAGAATGAAAACAATCATTTACAAAAGAAAATGACAGATAGAACTATAGGTTCTTAGGATATACATATTCACGCTTACACAATGTTATTTCAAAAAAATTCAGAAACAACAGTTTGGGTTTCTCCTATCTGACATATATACATTTCATTTTGTTAAAACTCCTTTGTAGATTAGAACTGACCTTTCAACAAAAATCCTAATGGATTTATTCATTTGAAAAGTTCTACCTTTTCTTTTGATTTTCTGTGGTTGAAAATGGTTTCATGAAATTCTGTCAAGAATCATCTAGATCAGATGATAAATAATAGTCTCTCTGTAGATGAAGAATATCTCATGGTTATTTTCAATTGTAATGTTAGTTTTTTTTTAAAAGCACACAGCTTAGTTACTGAAATCTTATTCTCCAACTTAATATCAGAAGGATAGGAATTTTCAAGATGAGCACATAAAATTTATTCGAAGACCGTCACAATCAGGGAAACTATTCACAAATATTATTTACACTTTGTATAAATAATTCATTTTTCAGAATTAATGCATTTATAATGATTACTTAAACTTAACTCTTATAATCATAAATTATTTCCTCAAATCTGATATGGAATGAACATTTATTCATTAGAAAAACGAAAGTTTTTATATGCATAACATCCCAGTCTGAAAGTTCTAAAATTGTTTTTACAAAAAACAGTTATAAAAATGGCAAATATACAGCACAATTTTCTTCAAACAAAAAAATTATTAATACAAATTTTATGAAAAATCAGTGAAATAATTTCTAAACAGTCCATAAAAACGGTAAAACTAATTTATTAAACACTATTTTAAAAAGTAATTATTAATTGGAAATTACTGCATATGACATTTGAAAGAGGAAAAAATAAACATCTTTTATCTTTCTTGCATTAAAAATTGCTTTCAATTACCTATGTATTATAATCATGTCACAGAAGTCAACATACACCCTCAAAAATGGCATTTTTTTTATGTAATTATAAGAACTGTAAAGCTGCATATTCTTTATATTGAATTACAAATAGAGTTCATACATATTCTGCATCAGAGAATACTTTTGTTTCTAAATTAGTACTCTTACAAATTGTCAGAGCTACATATTCTGTTAATCAAGGAGTGGATAGTTTCGGATTCAACCTCATTTTCCTCATCATTGCCTGAGCATTACGATCATTTAAAATCTTTGACCATCCTCTAAGAGGTTTTAATAAAATACCTTTTTTTTACCCCATTATTTCAGAAAGTAATTCTGACAGAAGACTGACTTTTCCCAACACAGGCAGATTTTTTTATTTCTTCTTATTTTATTTATCAAATTCCTAATATCAACACAAATTTCTTTTTTGCGAGCTATTTTTATTGGAACATTTACATTGCAAATTGCTTAACATATTTTCCAAAATTAACTTTTCAATAATTTCATGCCATGCTGTTTTGTTCCTATTTAAATAAGTGTGAAATTGTGATGTTTTATGAAAGCACCTCCTGTATAAATTTTTTTTTTGTGTCATCATTATATATATATATATGGTAATATATATATTAGGTAATATGGCTGTTATCACTTACTTTTAAAAATATTTTTTACTTATTAAATGTAATGTTGCCATTATCAATAAATCAATGAAGGTTCACTTTTTTTTTAATATGAAAAGGAGAATTTAGTGAATCAATATAAATATGAGAATTTTTTAAATTAGAACTATTTTATATGGTACAGACTAAGATACCTGGGATTAATCAAAATTTGCCTTATTGTAATTTATTCACTTTAATTGTGGTGTAATGAATATGATTTTAAAATGAATAACAATAAGTAAATATTTTATAATACAGTTACATGTTTTCAAATGGAATTAATGATTATTAGGAGCAGAAAAACCATGTGTATAGTTAAATATAAAGTATATTTTTTTTTATATAATTTGATAGAAAACGTGTAATTTTAAACTTGGATTGCATTTCATTAGAAAGAGTAGTTTGCATTTTTATTTCCTATATTTATGAATTTTTACATTTGTTATTCTAGAGCTTATTTATCATTATTTTAACTTAGAAAACCATTGTATTTTTTAAATATATATTGAGTAAAAAACCTTTTTCATTTTATTTGTGAAATGGGGATGTTGTTGAAAGATTTAAAGATTCATTGTGTTTATATGAAAATGACTTAATTTTATCATACCTTAAAGAAGTTGACTTAATATAAATGAGTAATGAGTGAATTTACAGTGTTGGGAATTGTAAACACAATAATTCTCAAAGTCTCAGAATATTACTTTTGAATTGCATAAATGTAAAATTCAGATGAATTGTATGTTTCATAATGTGAAGAAAGTTGTAACCTAGCCAGTTAATCTGACAGTTTGATATTTTGTAATAATATTAAATGTAAGATAAGAGTAAATTAAATATAAACAAAGCAAAGACATGCAAAATTTTTGTTGAATAATTTATTAACATTTCTGCAACTTCAGATGATAGTTGGGAGGCATGAAGTTGCATTGAACATTAAACTATTTGCCCATGTTGACAAAAATTGTTGCTGCAAAACAGTGGCAATCCTAGAAATTAATTTTGGGGGTTGCTTTTTGACCTTGACATAAAAGAAGCAATTTCTTTTGTTTAGAATTACCACTAGGTAAAAACTTAAGAATATGCATGATATCAAAATCTTATTTCTCCTATTTAAAACTGCTCTAGGATTAATGTAATTTTTAACAAGGTATAAATATTACAAAATTAAAAATCATTTAAGAAAAATAATAAAGATACCACAAGAATAAAAAATTCCTTCTTACCAGAACCAGTATCCCAACATCATTGAAAAATTAATGAAAATTATTTAAAAATTGGTCACAATTTAAAACCATCACAATGTAAAAATATGGTCAAAAATTTGAGAGAATAATGAAATGAAGAATTACATATTAGTTTTTACAAAGTTATATTTCCTCTTCATTTTTATTTTTGCAAAATATTTAAGGCTGGGGCACATCACTTCTACCTAGCTCTTGTATCATAATTCAGTCAAATACTACTAACTTTACTAGTCAATAATCTACACAATGATACACTACTCAAGTCTCACACAACTATTTATTTGTCAACTTTATAATATTATGTTTAAGGAATATTTGCTCTCCTTGGTGAGCCCTTTGATTTATTTGCCTATATGACTATTATGGAATTAATACTCTCTTACCAAAACCTCTCCAGTTGAAGCAGACTTGATTTCTCGAATCCTCCGTGGCCACTATTGCTCATAACAACTCTTGATATCATCATATGCTCAGTGCTTATCCCACTTGGCCTCTATCCACTAAACTTCTTTTTGCTGTTTATATACCATCATATCTATCTCCTTTCACTTTATTTTTACCTGCCTCTAATTAACATAATCAAGTTTCATTTTGGTTGGGAAGAAATTATTATTTGCAGCAATCAATCTCAAAGTTCCCAAGGTTAGTGAAGAGAGAATGGCGAATAGCCCAATGTCTTAAGGCTTCTTTATTGACAGGTATATTTTTACACATGTATAACAGAGTTCATTGAAATGCATTTCATATGTACTGTTACTTATTAGTTTTTTTTAAAATACTTCACAGTTGAAAACTCTCTTTCAGCAGAACAGGTTATAACAAGCAAATTGATTAAAATGTTTATGGATAGTCAAGAAAATATCTATGTTGCATTCTTGTAAAGTTTTCTAAAGCAATTAATTTAGTCTCATGTGCTACAGCAATTTCTTTTTCCATAGTTGATATTACATGGTAAAAATACTACAATCTGATAAATCTGAAAAATATATTTCTTTAAGCATTTCTAATTTATTTTTATTGGCAGATATGAGGTCATTCTTCAATATAATTGAAATATTTAATGAATTCAAAACTGCTTTGTGTTTTGGGAATCTTTCTCTAAGATGTAAAATTACAGCATCCAAATATTAAAAACTGTTATCCTAAAGTAAGAATTGAGTGATTCTGCAGGAATGGTAGAATGATGAGCTTCAGTGCTAATAATATAAGAATAATTCTATAATCCTAATCTAATATTTATTTTAAAATAGATTTCGATTTTAGGAAAATAGAATGGAAAACCATCTCTGTGATTCACTACAAATCATTTCAAGTTATTTACAATATAGTTACTTAGTTGGACTGTAGCAATGAGGTCCACTGTCGTAGATTGCAAAATCCTAGATAACAGCAATGTAAGAGAAAATGTTTTTTTTTTTTTTTTTCCAATAGAAAATAAAGTATTGACAAAATTAGGATTTCTCAAGGAATTTTAAAAAAATGTACGCATCAGCAGGCGAATCCTTGTCATACCAATTTCAAATTAATTTAAGAGCATGAATGAAAGTTTAGAATAATTCAACATCAGATTAATGTTGCTGTACTTAACACAATAGAAATAATTTTTTCAATGCTTCTTTTCTGAAAAAAGGGCACATTTCTAATATATGATGTACTACCCTAGACTAAATCTTATATAAGTATTCGTGAATGAATAATATTTTTCTATGGCTTCAATGAATTGCAAATATCTTTAATTTGGCATGTGTCTAAAATAACCAAATTTGGAGAACGAGAAACTCAAAGTACATATAGTTGTGATGGGAATTTTTCTCTTATTTTGGCTTGTACACCGCTGAATCCTCCTGGCATGGCAGCAACCATATCATATATCTTTGATTTCTTATGTATCCTAAATCCAAACCCTAACTATGATTCTAAGGTTTTCAAAATTGTTTTTGCTAGATTTTCTCCACATGTCGATGTTATTGATACAAACTGTAAAAAATTTTCAACTAGTAAAGATTTGTTGTCCTCACGTTCTTCAAGTCTAAACTAATGATTCTAAAGTTTTCAAAATCGCTTTTGCTAGATTTTCTCCTCATTACTGGTACAAACTGTAAACAATTTTCAACTAGTAAGGATTTGTTTTCCTCACTTTTTACAAATCTAACGCACTAGGAGACTTACACTAACAAAGAAATATCTGTGATTTCATCTGTTGAAATGGGAAAAAAATGCCTGAATTAATTTTTTCAATCAATTTTTTTAAAAATTATTTTATTGCAAGAATGTATAATTTTAGTTTGTATTTTAGGAGATATATGTGTGTCAGCAAAAGCAGTTGATTTTGAATACTTATCTCCTGAATCAATTACAAATTGAAGCAGTTAGCATAAATTCCCATTGTGATGGTTATGTTCCTTGTTTTCATCTGTTCCGTTAATTAGGTTTTAATTATGATGAATTTTTAAAGGATTTCCATTTCTGCCACAGAATATTACTGTTTTTATAATAAGACTGATTTTTCTATTTCCTTTTGCCTGCTAAATTCTGGCTGTATTAATAATATCTTTTACAGCTGGGTTACGTACTTGTACTATGCTCTTTATATTGTCAGCTGTTTGCAAATAATGTGTTAAATTTTTTTTTCTTGATTTTCACAGAGTTTTTTTGTCGATCTGAGTCAGAAATAAAAAAAAGTTAATTAACTAATTGTACCAATGGTTGTCTGTGTATTCCTTAGCAAGGACTACACAATATTTACAGAAAATTAAATCTTCAATTTTGGAGTAAATGAGCCATAAATATTCTAATAGTAAATTATATCTAAATTTCCTCTTAATTTTCTCACTATCAAATGAAGAGCCTGGAAACACATATGTGGCTATTGGCTTCCAAAAAATTTCAAGTATATCAAATTTTTCTTTGTCAGTTAGCTTATGATTGAAGTAATTTAATATTCCTTTTTTTCCCCTTCAAATTACGGTGCTGTTTTTATATTAATTTGAGTAATTTATGAAGAATAGTGAATTCTTGAGCTCTGTACTTATATTTTTGTTTCCAGTTCAGATAGATGATTTTCTATTTCTTCGCTGTTATGTGATGTACACTTTTCTGCTTCAAATTGTTTTTTAGAATTCTTTTCACGAAAGTAATTTAAAATCAACTACTGTTTCCTCTTACTCTTTATCAAATTGAAAAATTAAGAAACAGTTTCAGGTAAATTTAAGGCTATATAAAATTATAAAAAAGTTGGGAATCTCAAAAGCTTAGAGTGCTGCTTGTGGACGATTAAACTCATCAAAGTTGTGATACATTGAAATGGGCGCTTTCCGAAGACCTGTCTTAAGCCCGAGATCACCGTTCAGAAGAAAAGAATGTCTTCTGTAATTATTTCTGGTGGAGGAATCTTATATAAGTATGCACCCCCTCCCTCCGTCTACAAACGCTGGTCAAGAGACACCTTTTGAGAGCGAACATTTTCTGTTCCTTTCTCTAAGATTGGTTTAGATGTAATCATTTTTCTCTCTTGATTAAAAATTTAAGCATGAGGTGAAAAAACAAGTTCACAACATTTATATGTAATTGTGTAATAAAAGAATTATCATGTAATATTTAAATTTTTAGAAAAAAAATCTTTGGGGTTCATATATCCCTTTGCACCCTCTCCCCCCCTGGGTACCGCACTGCTGCAAGATATGAACTGGCAAAATTTAGGCTGCTCCCAAGGTACATAAATGCAATACCAAGATTTGTTAATCATGATACAGATTGAAACTGCTCTAATGGCATCATTTTTTAACATTCAGAGTGCTGTATTTTCTTATCTATCTATTCTGTAACGGGTTCAACTCGAAATAAATCATCTTTATTCTTTAAAGTTTAATTTATTACGACGTCACGGAACAGCACAAGATGACGGATATTACAGAACACATAAAACATTTAGAATAGTTAAGGTAAACATGCTCAATTCAAGAGCTTCGGGAAAAAAACTCCACAGTTCTACTGCCTATCTGCCACACTCAACGTTCTTTTTTGGTCCTAACTGATAGGATTCGCGCCAATCTCTGGAAACTCGTTTCTTCCAGCCAAAACCTGTTACGACCGCATCACAGCAGTATTGAGAGGTGGTTTTGTATTGCCATCTACCCTAGGAATGGTTAATTACGTGATGGAAGTCTTTACACCATGCTGTACTATTAATTATTTCATGGCATTTAACAGAGGGTGGTTATTGTTGTCCCTACCTGTAAAGATCTACCTTGAACTCCCAATACTGAAAAAATCATATGGAGACGTGTCATATTTGATTATCATGATTATTAGAAAATTGAGATCACATGGTAAGTCACAGTAATAAGTCTAAATTCAGTCTTGAATCAGATTATCATTACATATATGAATTGTGGAGTTCAATCAAGCTAGTGTAGACTTTATTTTACCGAAACAAAAAGAAATTCCTTGTGTTGCGAGGTTAAAAGTTGTCTCTTGTGATAGATGTCTACTTCTAGTAGTCCTGTGCACAACTTGAAGAATTCTGTGAAATATTGGTGGCATCCTGTAACTGTTTGCATTACTCTCAACAGCATTACTTCCTTGTGCCATTTTTAAAATTGACATTGTCAGTCTTAATATGGCTCCCATGTCTCTGGATTGTGATATTCAAGCATTTCCTTGGCCAGCAAAATTACAAAACCTTTCTCTGATTGGTCTTTAAATAGAGAAATTTTGACCACTGCAAAATACTGAAGCTCTGCTGCAATGATTGAGAAATGCCAGTCAGCATATTAAGATTAAATACTAAATTATTTTTTTCCTAGAAATCATTGTATGAAAGTATTATTTTACACTATATTATTCTAGTCTGTCCCATTATATTACTCTAGTGTTATTATATGGCTCAATAATATACTCAGAAATTAATTGGGGTGGGGGGGGGGGCAGGAACGAAGCAATTTTTTTAGTTTAGAATTACTTCTATGAAAACTAAAGAATATGCAATATCAATCTTATTTCTCCTTCTTAATACTGTTCAAAGATTGCTATAATTTTTATCAAGTTGCAAAAATAAAAATCACTTATATAAATTCTATATATATTAGTTTTTTATTCGGAGTTATATGTATTCTTCATTTTCGTTTGTGCAAAATATTTAAGACTTCTTCCCTCAGAATTTCATTTTGTATGTGTAAAAAAAAAGGATCAATTTAAAAACATTTTGGAGGTTCTGCTTCTTCAGTAGTTTTTTTAAGTATTTCATAGTTAAAAACTATCTTTCAGTAATACATATTGTAACAAGCAAAAAGGTGATTAAATTATTTTAAAAGTTTATGAATATTTGGTAAAATATCTAAGTTGCACTATTATGATTTCATTGTCTAAATTTGTGTTTTACTCCTATTTAATTTCATCGAAAATAAAAAATTTCTATACATTTATTAAAAAAGATAGGTTATATAAAGAATATAGTTTAGATCTTAGAGAGTAATGACAACCATAGTTTTAATATCCCTGCATCAACTGAGTTTTCAAAATCACTTACAACGTGAGAGTAGATATGATTTGTATTTCTTTTCACACTAAATTTTGAATATACATCTGTTAAATTTCGAATTTTTTTTTTTAATTTTATTTTTAAAAAAACCTTTTTCACTTTTGTGTCCAGACTCATCAAGAGATAAGTACAATTAACATGATTAAACCATTGTGTCAACTGATGTCATTGGTGAAAAATTTTATAAGTTAAGTTTTCTTTGAATGTGTTCCAATTTTGTTATATACGCTAAATATTTATGTCTAGAAATAGTTAAATTCTGAAGTATTAATAGCTAGGCATAGTAGTCTTATTGAAGATTCAATTACATACATAACAGGGCAATTGAAAAGTCCCCGGCCTACCATAGTAAAACACATTTTTTTGGCAAAATCAGTTTCTTTTATTCAACATAATGCCCTTCAAGGGTGATACACTAATTATAGCGACCCTCCAATTTTTCGATACTATTTTTGTAGTACGATTTGTCCTTTGCTTCAAAATAGGCATCAGTTTCGGCGATCACCTCTTCATTCGACGAAAATTTCTTCCCAGCGAGCATTCTTTTGAGATCTGAGAACAGAAAATAGTCGCTGGGGGGCCAGATCTGGAGAATACGGTGGATGAGGAAGCAATTCGAAGCCCAATTCATGGATTTTTGCCATCGTTTTCATTGACTTGTGACACGGTGCATTGTCTTGGTGAAGCAGCACTCTTTTTCTTCAAATGCGGCCGTTTTTCGGCGATTTCGTCCTTCAAACGGTCCAATAACGCTATGTAATAGTCGCTGTTGAGGGTCCTTCCTTTTTCAAGGTAGTCAATGAAAATTATTCCATGCGCACCCAAAATACAGACGTCATAACCTTGCCAGCCGACTGTTGCGTTTTCCCACGCTTTGGAGCGGGTTCATCGTGTGCAGTCCACTCGGATGACTGTCGATTGTACTTCGGAGTGAAATGATGGAGCCATGTTTCATCCATTGTCACATATCGACGCAAAAACTCGGGTTTATTACGCTTGATCATCTTCAAACACTGCTCCGAATCATCAACTCGTCGTTGTTTTTGGTCAAAAGTGAGCTCGCGCGGCACCCACTTTGCACAGAGCTTTCCCATACCCAAATATTCGTGAATGATATGATGTACACGTTCAGTTGATATCTTTAGAGTGTCTGCTATTTCATTCAATTTCAATTTACGGTCATTCAAAATCATTTTGGGGATTTTTTTAATGTTTTCGTCGGTAACAACTTCTTTTGGGCGTCCACGGTCTTCGGTGCTCATTTCACCACGTCTAAACTTAGCATACCAATCCTTGATGGTTGATTTTCCTCTGGGTAGTGTCCGGAAATCGGCATCAAGCCAAGATTTTCTTCAACTGTATTTTTCCTTCAAGCAATATATATCAACACGCAGAAATCTTTATCCGTTTTCTCAATAACAGTCTGTGTTCCTCAAATGCTATAATTCACAAACTAATGATCCGACAGGCTCAATCGAATTCCACCATCTTTGGAGGGTTAGGCATAACTAAAACATAATTTAATTAGTAGCGCCATCTAGTTCAGGCCGAACTTTCATGTGACCTTTTACTATATACATGTACATGAAGTTTGAAAGCAAAGAATATACAAGAAGTCAGAGTAATATTTTATACTATCTTATAGAACTGTAATAAATAGTTATTTTAAACAAAATGTAAGCATGTCAATCAAATATTTGTTTTTACAAATTTCTTAATGGATAATTGATTTTAAAACTCATGGTTCATAGATGTGCAATTTGTTTAACTACCAATGTTATACACCTAATTATATTGTGTGAAAGTGTAATCATTTTAAAATATGCATTGGACTTTATTTTTATATTAGAAATTCTTTAGAAAATGTTTAAAAGCATATTTTGAACCGGCTATTATTACTATCTGTCCTACTGCCCTTTATGTCTATGTTGTACACTTAAAATTTATATGACTGTATATCTGATATGGATTTATCATATGAGACAAGTTACTATGAATGAACGTAGATTTGTAAAATTATGAATTTTAAAAAGTGAAATAAAATTGAATTCTTCCAAAATTAGTTATATCTGATAATTAAAACATCAATTATATGTTTATAAAACTGTATTGTATTAGGTTCAGTAAAATGGATAATAATTTGATTTCATTAGTGGAAGTGGGAGGAGGAACTATTCTCTCACACTCAAAATATCCATAAATACTTCTTGCTTCCACCTCATTTGATTATTATTTTATAATTTTGTAAGAATTTTGGAATATTTCTAAAATTTAACAAGGTATGTTATGTAATATTTTAAATTATTTACCCAAGATGGATTAGGTACAGGCATTAAGAATTCATGGGAAAGAGAAACAGTAATTTATTCTAGTCTACTAAATATATTATTTTATTGTGTTAAAGAATTTTTTAAATCTGACTGCAGAATGGCATACTTTCTCATGTATGGGATTATTTCTAAGTGTTATTCAATCTTTTCTCTTTGTTAATATATTAAAATCGAGTGGAAAAAAGCATATGGCATAGAGAGTGAGTGCTGAGACTTGGTGAAATGACTTAATCCAAGTAAAGGACTAATCATGTACTATTAAGATATTTCTGTTGTTTAATGATTTATTCAGTAAACTTTTCTATAAAGTTTAAATTAATTGATTGATAATTTTATGTTTCAATGTATCAAATCGAAAAATTTATAAATGTGACTTATCCATATATTGTATAGGAGTGTTGTGTTATTATAAAATTGCAGTAAGCTGATTTGAAAATGCTCTAAAAATACTAATATTCTGATTTTGATTTAATACAAATATGTCCTCATCATTAAGAAAACAAGATCGAGCGTAACTTGACCACAAAAGGAAAACTTGAAGAATACATCGAGGGGGACAAGTTTGATGTTCAGATTGATAATACATTGTGTAAAAAGTTACCATTCCTTTTACAAATAGATATGACACAGTTTAGGTCTCCAACTTCAGTACTTTGTCTATACAAACATCTGATACCCTGCACTCAAGATCCAGGAGCTACATAAAGCAATGAAATAACTTTTTAAGGCTGCCCAAGCATAGCTAGGATTCACTGTTGAAACAAAATGCGATGTCTTAATCTCAGGCTACATAAAGCTTCAGATAGCTTTCAAGGTATAAAGATGACGAAATATAGGTCATATTGATACATCTTCTAGATAGAGCTCAGGGTTCCTTCATCGAAATTTGTGATCAGTGCATACCAAAGACAGGTCTCTGATCCCAGTTAGGTGTTCAGAAGAATCTTTTCGAATGATTCAAACCTCAGAAATCTTTGATAAGTAAGAATAAAATAAAATCCCTTAAGCGAGGAGAAATCAAAGTCTAAGACGCCATATCTTCAAGCAAAAGCTAAAGAAGAGCTAAAAGTGGTCTGTCTGCATTGAAAATGTTCAAAGTTTATTATAACTTTAAAGAATCAGTCCATAAAATATAGTGCAAGGACTTTTTGACTTTTGTTTTCAGTTACTTTGTGATGAGAAACTCTTCAAGTTGAAATTATTAAAGCTATCTTTTCGGTCAAATACTGGTTTGTGCACCTTTCAACTAAAATGATAGTTACTAAAACATTAATTTTATGTAGCTTATAAAAATTTCGAAGTCAAAGTCTTGCAATACAGTTTTAGCTTTTTATTGTTATAAAAGTTTTAAAAATTGATATATGTTTGCTTGCTAGATGTAATGTTATTTCTTTATCTTAAGATTTCTTTTTAAGGGCAATTATTTTGACTATTAATTTTTTATTAAAGTTAATTACATATTTGATGTGACATTTTGTTTGTGATTATTCCATTCCTCAGATATTTCCACACGGCTTGATAGTTGTAGGCTCAGTATCATTGGTGTTTGACGCCAAGAGCGCAGATACTCTTCTAACACAATTTTATATCTATGAAGTTTTTGGGATAAATGATATTAGTCTAGCTGTAGGGGAAAAGCTGCTTTACATGTGGCTGAGAGGCTGGAGATGTAGAATAGGAAATTGAGGAGGAACAGGGTCATACTGTGGCTGATTATGAAGTTTTAAAATGTAGTTTCTTGAATTTGAAATAGAGTTGCTTAAAACTCTGATTCCAATTTGATTTCCTCTTCTAGAAGTGCTCAATAAAGCTTTCCTGGTTACATTTCGGGCTGAGAGATCTGATCTTGATTAAGGTTTTCATTGAGTCCTGGACTGTTTAAGTACCAATGACATCACTTTAGAACTACTGCTTGCTAGAGGTTGTCATCTAGTTTTTAGGCTATTTTCCAAATATTTTTTCTGATTTGATTTCACTCTTCTGAAAGAATTCTCCATCACTTTCTGCTGCTAGAGTCTTTAAAAGCCTTCCTCAGGCCAAAAGTGTTAGATTTGCTGCACTCAATGTCGTGTAGACTGAGATTTTTCTTGATTTGTTTTGGGAAGGTTCTTGATTTCTGTGATCCTTGGTTGGCTCTGGAATAATTCATCCCTTTAAGGTTTGATGCACATGCCCATGTTCATTACACTAATGCAAAATGGGTTGAATGCTTCTCTCGTGTTACAGTTCTTATGGGATGGGAGTTCGGCATTTGGACGTCCTTAAACAAATGCAAATATTCAGCAAATTGCTTTAAGAAAGACCATTCTTAATAGAATTTGCTAATATAAACATTACAATGTGACACTGAATAACAGTGTATGTGCATGTAATAGTAAATATGAATAACAGTGTATGTGAACTATATATTGCAGTTACATTGAGCAACAGTATTGATTCGATAGGATTTATCTCGGATGTTCTTATAACGAAATTTCTTTAGGTTATAAATTTTTTGCTGAGCCGGGTAGAATTACCATGAAGATAGTGGGTGATATTTGGTACTTCGATTTACGAGTTGAACTGTTTTGAAAATGATAAACCCTAGTTCTCGTAACTCTTCATCGATGTTTTCTATGATTAAGAAAATTGGAAGGTCCTTAATAATAACCTTAATTGGTCTTTCAAGTTTCAATTTAATAACGTAATATTCATAACTGGTTTCTGCAAAGAATTTGATGAGGCTTCTGCATTCGCCGTCGTCATTGGTGTACAGTTTTCAAAATTTGCCAATTAGGCGATTTCGTTCTTCCGGAAATTTTTTCTAAGATGGATTTTTAGATGCTCTGTATTTTTTGTCAATTTTTATCGTATCTGGTAGAGAAAGAGTTTTATCTTGAGATTTTGAATCGATATTTATAGATTCTTTGTTATTTTCCTCTTCATTTTTACTGAGGGATTGAAATTTGTTCTCTGGTTTAATTTTCTCTGCAAAATGGGTTTTTTCTTCCATGATTTTTTTTCTTTGTAGAGTGTCTCTTAGAAGGGGTGATAAAATCTATGCTGTCATCATCTTTCCATTTTATGGTTGGGTACTTTTCTCTTCCTGTACTGTTATTTCTTTTGTTTCAACATCAGAGGCTGTCAACATACTTACTGCCAGCCCTGATGCCATTAAATACTCGCCGTGTGGCGGGTTTGATGCATCTTAAATCTGTCGATGTCCCAAATCCTTCCGTTGGCGTGGTGTGAAAACTTGGGGAGGAAGGTGTCAACTCAGTTGTTGTCCTCGTCATTTGACCGATGTTCAAAATTACATGGTCCGTCGCCAAGTATTATTTCTAAATGTGACGTAAATAAACAACCAATAAAAAATCGCTTTAAGTTCCCATTGAATTCATAATAGTTGCAATAATATGAAGCCTACCAAGGCAATTCTTCTGAAAAAAAATTCCACTTAAATTACATTAAGTTAATATTCTCCGCCACATTTTGATTTATTTTAACGAGATACTATTTTTTTGTTCTAAGAGAAACCGAAAGTGAGCGTACTTTTGTTAGAAATGAATCAAAATGTAAATGTTTTAAATTTAATATGTTGTGTGACACACATTCAAATTTGAAGTCAGTTTCTTCAACAGAGGGTTGGGATTGACTTGTGATCTGTATATTATGTAAGAAAATGAATCTACAAGTATAAATATTTGTGTTAATGTTAAAATGTTTGTACACTTATTTGATTCTCTCAGCAAATTCCTTAAATTAAATTTCTACGGATAAAATTGATGTTGCCTCATCCTTTGGAGACTTCTCACCTTTTTTTTGCCTCGTGACAAATTTAAATGGACTTACGAAGAACGTTTTTCTCTGAAGCAGCAAAATTTCATAAGTTGAATGGTATACAACAACATGGGCCAAATTTTTGCCGTCGCAAAACATGACAAACTTGAAAAGCTGGATTATACAATACATGGGGGGGGGGAAGAAATCTTGTGACAAGTTTCTATTATAAAATTTCGAAATTATTGATAATTAATACTTCCTCTAAATTGTTTTAACAAGATAGTTGGAAAAGATATATGTAATAGCAAGTTAATATGGTAAATGTTTTGTTTTAATCATTGGTGTTTCCAGTTAAGTGTGACCCCCCAGAGATGTTCGTTATCATGGCGGATTCCAGCCAGTTTCCAATAACGTCTTCACGATTGAACCACCAGCCGGAGGATCAACAACAGTATTCACTGTCGCTGTAGCTACCTGGCTGTGTTCCCATGAAATGGTTGTCCTATCTCAAAGGGGTGTATTGTCACGGGAAACTAGGTGAAAGTGGATTGGTTGTGGATATATTTTTTAACAATTTTGACAGCCTATCTTTTCCTGACCAAATTTAAGGAACTGTATGATACATGAGTTCCAAACTACCTACATAAGGAGGTACACGCAAGTGGAAACACCTTCGAATGTATCATGATGAACTTGTAGAAGAATTTTTTGATTATTATCTCACGAAATAAACTACCTTATTCCCTCTCTAAAAAAAGTGATCAAGCTAATTCGCTCAATCATTCTTTTTACAAGATATATTGAGCGCCAAGATTGGTGGGAATCAATATTGCTTGCAAATGGCCTTTTCAATGTTTTAAAGTATTCTTTTTGATATAAAAATGTTATTTGAATAAATATATTTTATATTTTCAATGTGTGTCCTTTTTTTTTTTTTTTTTTTTTGTCCGAAAAATATCAATGTTGAAGTGGTAAAGCTTTTAAATGGGTTAGTTTGCATACATTTTGGGAAGATTATATATTAGGATTCGAATGGGAAGAAACAAAACAAAAAAAAAAGATTCTTTACATTGTTATTGGAGGAAGAAGTATATTGTTTGCTTGCAACAGGTTGTGGAAAGATTATTGTGACTCGATTAGGAAACAAAGGAGCTTTTAAACTCCTAATTTGCATTAGTTTTGCGAAGAAATATGAGATTCATTTAGGAACCAAAATTGAAAAGTCCTCGTTTAAATTTCAGGTCGTTTTCCATTTTGAGACAATTATTATTATATCACGTTATTCGTCTATTTTTTCTGATAGGCTTGTATTGAATTAGTTGATGTCGGTGAGCCAGATCTTGAAAGTCTCTTATATTTATAATCTATATATAATATAGTATTTTATATTTATAATCTATATATAACACATCAATCAATAACTCCCGAGACTAACCCAGAGATGGCGCTCGTAGTAAACCAGTAACCAGGTCTTTCTAGAGTACTAACCTTTGCTTGAAACGTGTCAAAATTTTAAGTCGATCGGACCAGAAACAGCTGAGTTATCGAGGTTGGAGTAAAGTCGTTTTGTAGTTTGTTTAAAAAATGGAAAAAACCGAGTTTCGTGTTCTGATAAAACATTGTTTTTTAATGGGTAAAAACACCGTGCAAGCGAAACAATGGATTGAAAAATGTTACCCGGACTCTTGTCCATCAAAAGCAACGATTTGTCGGTGGTTTGCCGAGTTTAAACGTGGTCGTACCGACACAAATGACGCGGAACGCTCGGGTAGACCTGTGGAAGCCGTTACACCGGAAAATGTGAGTGAAGTGACAAAAATTATAATGAAAGATCGTAAAGTGAAGCTCCGTGAGATTGCTGAGATGACACAGATATCATATGGAAGTGTATTTACTGAAAAAGGTTTTTTGAAGTGAAGTGAAAAAGGTTTTTTCCAAGTGGTTGCCGCGATTACTTTCGATGGAACAAAAACAGCAACGAGTCGATGATTCAGAAAGCTGTTTATCGCTATTTACTCGCAACAAAAAAGATTTCTTGCGAAAAAGAAGAAAAAAAAATTAAGATTTGGAAAAGCGTTGGAACGATTGTATCACCCTAAAATGTGATTAACAAAAGGTGTTATGTTGATGAATAAAAAAAAATGTTGTTTTCAACGTTAGACTCGGGAGTTATTGATCGATGTGTTATATATAAGCGAAATACCACTGACTGACTCATCACGATATCTCTAAAACTATACAACCGATTGACTTGAAATTTAGCATAGTTACTCATTTTGCGATGTAGATGCTCACTAAGAACGGATTTTACTGAAGTCTTATCCAAAATGTGATTTTCATCCGTTAATCCACTCTTACCCATCAATTATGTCATTTTTGACGACTTTATCGCCAAAAATGACATGACCGATGCCAAACGGAATATATTTTTTTATATGTATTCTGTGTATTGCTACCAATTAAGTTTACTTGGCGAGATTTGCGAGTGCGAAATGGAAATAATTTAATATTGAGGCGCAGATGGAGGATTGGCAAGAGCGGGATTTTGAAAAATACTAAAATAACGACTTCTTACGCAATAGCTCACACCCAAAACAACCCGCTGAGGAGGATGCATTGTAGGTTTATCATATATAATGTAAATGTTGAACCCCGAAATTCCTACATTTAGAGATTTATCACCAAATATCTTCCACCGCCAAGTCGAAGCATTTCAATGACCTTGCATTGTGAATTTTAAACAGCTATTCTATGGTAACCCCAGCTGATTTCTGACCGCTTTGCTGAGCAAACGATAATTTTTTATAGTTGTGGATCCTAGGCGTAAGTTTTAAATTTATGAGAAAGTATTTTATTATTAATAATGATTAATAAATTACATTTGTAAATCTAAACGCAATCTTTCGAAGATATTGATGTTGGCTTTTAACAAATAAATAATAACCGTATGTTAGTCATGTCATTGATTAAAAAAATAAGTAGCTATCAAAATATTTATTTCGATGTACGCATTAATTGTAACCTAATGTTAATGCAAAAGTTTTTTTTCTGTTTTTTGGCTATTTTTAGTTTTTGGTTTCTAGAAAATAATGTTTTTGATTTTTTAAAATGGCCGGATATTTTATCGTTTTCAGAATACAGAATTATTTTAAATGCTATGATTTTTTTAAGAGCTATTCTGTCTTATTCAAAAGCGTAATAGAGCTATCCCTTTGCAAAAAGGATAACGTAATACGGGTGACTTTTTGCTAAAAATTTTTATTATATTTTATTTTTTTGTTAGTATTTTTTGTTGAATT
Source organism: Nephila pilipes (assembly GCA_019974015.1). Lineage (NCBI taxonomy): Eukaryota > Metazoa > Arthropoda > Arachnida > Araneae > Nephilidae > Nephila > Nephila pilipes. The sequence goes on along the minus strand of BMAW01050861.1, from coordinate 147,291 downwards.
TTTAAATAATTTAATTTTAAAAAATTAATTTCGGTTATATTTTTTAACTTGAAAAGAATTTCATTGTAGGTTAATAAAAATTGATTTTTCATATTTACTTTTCGGTTATAGTTTTTAATAATGGATGTTGAATATATTTGGATAGATGGAATACCTACTCCTTTCTAAGTTTTTAAAATTCTTGGCGATGGAGCATGTTTATTTTCGTCTCTGTCTTTGCTGGTGTTCGGTGACATATCGATGGCGTATAAAATGAGAAATATTATTGTTTCTCACGTGTTTAACAACTGGGATAGGTTTGAATGCTACACTCAAATGCTATCTGGCGCTCCTTATAATACTAACGATTTATATTTTACCGAAATGTGTAAACCAAACACGAATGGATCTATTTGCTAAATTATGGCGGCGGCAGAGCTATTTCCTTATCAGTTCGAAGTGTATCAAGGCGTCTGCCTTATAGCTTCTGTTGGTGAAACTATTCAGAGAAAAAAAAGATTACGTTTTACAGGAAACTATAATAGTGGTCATTTTGATGTCTATATTGAAATAGTTGGATTAACAAATAGAAGTAAAGTTAATCTTGGTGATGATAATGTGAAACAAAATGAAGAAAATGTGTTATCATTAGAGTTTCAGCCTCAAGAAAATGTATCCATGCTACTTTCAAAGACTCAATCAATATCTATCATTAATTTATGAAGTTCAAGTGAATCGATTATTAATGATGTAATATCTCTTCAATTAAATAAAGGTAAAAAAGAAGAAGAAAAAGATTCACAAATTCAATTAGATATAAACATCTTGAAATACATAGAGCAGCTGCTTCAAAATATACTAAAAGCCATCCTGAAGTACATAGAGCAGCAGTACGAAAATACTTCTCTAATAACCCCCATGTGAATCGGGCAGCTGTAATTAAATTCAATGAAAAAAGATCAAATGTTTAATTAGTGTCATGGACTTCTAAAACTTTGGTTTTAAATTTATATATGTAACAGATATTGACTATTCAAATGATAAAATCGCCAGTGTCGGAAAACGTTTGCCCTGTTCGAGGTGCCATGCTTTAAAATGGATAGAAGAACCTCCAGGAATCTGCTGCAGTGGTGATCAAGTCCAGCTTCCTGCTATTAGATCCTACCCTGAACCTTTGAATAGTTTTTTTAACCATAAGGATCAGCTTTCATGACATTTTCTTTCTATAATTATTTTGAACCACGGCCAAGTGACGAGGAAGACACCTGAGCTGGCACCCCCCTCTGCTAACATCCACACCACACCAACGGGAGGAATTAGGGCCCCGATAGATTTAACGTGCATCAGACCCGGCTACACGGTGGGGTTTTGGCGGCCAAGGATCGAACCCGCAACTGAACGAAAACCGCCGGTCACGAATCCGAAACCTTGACCACTAGGCTACCAAAAGATTGGAACACCAATAATGTTGTTGCTTAATTTGAATCCTCCTAAATTATGTAACGGCATCAGACTCAAAGTGAAAACTCAAAGAAAAAACATTATAGAAGCGACTATTTTTACAGGAAAGTATGAGGCTGAAAATATATTCATTCCAAGAATACCATTAATTCCATCAGATTATCATTTTGAATTTAAGCGTTTGCAGTTTCCAGTTAGAGTTTGCTTTGCGATGACTATCAATAAAGCACAAGGGCAGAGTTTAAAATTAGCTGGTGTAGATTTACAAAGTGACTGTTTTTCACATGGTCAATTTTATGTGGCAATTTCAAGAGTTATTTCACGTGAAAATCTAATCATCCTTCAACTAGAAAAATGAACGAAGAATGTTGTCTACAGAGAAATTTTGGAAATGTAGGCATATTATTTCATATTTTTCTTATATTTAACTATTTCTAAAATTAGAATAAGATAAAATAATAATGAATGTAATAATTAAGATAAATAAATTGATATAATAAAAAATAAAAATGTAGTTGTCACTCTCAAAAATTTCCATGCATTCAAAATAAAGACAATAAAAATGTAATGCACACAAAAAATTGATTCAACAGGTTTAAAAAATAAAAGAAATATATATATAAATGTATTTTTATGTTGGCAATTTTTAAAGGATTTTGGCTTATTCGGGACCCACCATGTAGAATAACGGGAACGCATCGCACTACACAGTACCACATCGGTGATGCGGAATTCTGTTCAACGACAGATTTACTGACTAAATTACATTTTCATTGATAAACTATTAACAATTAAATACTTTTCTCATATGTTTGAAAGTCGTGGATAACCATTATTACAGACAATCAATTTCTAAAAATTTCAAATTCAGATTATAATTATCATTTAAAAATTGAAAAATTTCTTGATATTTTACGTATAGGCTCCAAAATATAATATTATCGTCTGCCCAGCGAAGCGGGCGGGTATCAGCTAGTTTAGATTAAGACCCAAGTGAGTATATTGGATGCATCGGCGAACGTGTTGTACCTGATTGAATAAAGTCAGCGTGAGAATGTAATTTATCGGGGAATGTAATTTATTTTTGTAGCGTGAGTTTTATATTCTGTGAAGAATGATGCTGTCGAATATATCTTAGCAATGTAACAAAGGAGGCAATTGGTATGAAATTTAATGTGAATTTGCGATCTTGTATCACCTTTGAAAACCTTATTCCATTGTTTAATTTCTAGTAGTTAGGAAAATATCGTTTTCTCAAGACATTTTTATAAATTTCGGTAAGTGAGTAATTGCGTTTAGGGGGTGAAGTCTTAGGTCTTATTTAAAAATTGAAGCTTGGGGGGGAGGGATTTTTGATTTTTTTTTTATAATATCTAATGATCTTGTTGATGGTGGAAGCAGATTATTACAGTTTTCTAAAAAGTTTAGAAAATTTTTTGATTTTATGATTTGTGTCTAATTTTCTTGGTATCTTGAGGATTCTAAGGTATCTTTAAAAGCTTTTGCTCCATTAAAGTCAGTAAAGATCGCTCCTCTCAGACTATAGCCACTTAAGAAAGTTATTTTCTTCTCCTAAGTCTTTACTTTACTTTAAGGTAACAATCGATAGGAATATAGTCCATAAACCAATAAAATGATCTCTCATCACTAATCAATGCTATCGCTGTCAAAGTTATGTTCACCTCTCTAGATTCTGCACTAGGGAATTTAAAAGTGTGAAATGTGGAGATAATCATCCAACTCATAGCTGCACATAAACTCTTGAAAGCCCCCCTCCCAATAGCTGTAACTGCGGTGGAGATCATACTGCAAATTACTCTGGTTGCTTCAAAAATCCTATGAATTTCAAACCCTCTCCCCACCAACCGCAAACTACTGGGAAGAACGACGTAAAAATGCCAAAAACAACAGCCAAAGCGACCAAAACTCCCCACCCACTAATGACAGCCAACCTTCAAGTCTTCCCTTCGTTAATGAAATTAAAAAAAAAATTCAAAAATTTTAACTTTGATGAAACAATGGAAACTTACCATCAATTTAACCTTTAGAACTCGGCCGATTCTAAGTCAAAATATCCTTTCCAGTCGGCGCTTTTAAGATTGAGGAAAAATTTTCTTTCCCCCACTGTTAAGTTCGAGTTCACGACATGTGGTAAGGTTAGTTTTCTAGTTACAAAGGGGAGATAGTAAGGGTTACTGATTTTTAGTCAGTAATCATTGACGAGTAAGAAAGGTCCTAATATTTGGCGACGTATCATATCATAATGATTTTTTCTGAATTCCTGGTTCCCATTATTAATTGAGTGACTTACAAACTTTCAAATGCATATTTATCATAACTTAGAGTCGTGGATTGCGTAAATTAACATTTTCAAACAAAACAAATAACAAAGAAAGCGACAGCTATACCATACTACTCAGATATTTTCTAGAATAATTTATTCGGTGCTTGCTTATATATATACAATATATACATATAGGTGTGTAATCACATCGCTTAGTGTGCAGACTTTATCTGTGGTCATATTGCAACTTACCTACTTAATTGCAATATTGAACCCATGTAATTAAAGTAATGCCTCATGTTTTCAAAATTATTCGACGAAATATAAAAAAGAAGGAAAAAGTTAAGAACAATACGTTGAACATTATTATTAAACATTTTATTTTTTAAATTGACATCCTTTTAATGCACAATTATTCAATATACTCCAAATATTTTGATTTGACATTTTAATAACATCTCATTTTGAAACAATAGGAAGGTTACTGGTGACGGACCTCATAAATTTGAACGATGGTCAAGCAATGACGGCAGCATCCACTCACCAAACTTCCACACCACACCAACATCAGGATTTAAAAACTAGACAGGCTTAACAGCCGGTTTCGATTGAACAAGATTCGAACTCACAACTCAATCCCGGCTACGAGTTTGCGACCTCACTCGTCAGCTGGCGTGGCCCTTTTGTGATTAAATATTATCAAAAGTGAGATTTAAAAAATAATTTTTAACTTAATTGAACACGTTTCAAAGCTGCTGAGTAAATCTTAAGTACGTCAAATTAAGGCAAAACCTTCAGTTAATTCATGCATTCTATTGAAAATATTATGAAACACTTTTTTATATCAAATATTTCTATGAATCTTTAAAAAAAAAAAAGTATTTTAATTTTTTTTATGTCTAAATATTATATCTTTAAATTGAAAGTTCTTTGTAACAATGCTTTGAAATGTCTGTTTTAAAAAAAGTGAATTCTAATTTTAAAATTTTTAATCTTAAAGACTTCTTTTTTTTTTTTTTTCTTATTTTCTATTTATTAAAAATGTATCAGTTTAATCTTTTAATTCTAGTCTTCTTGTTTCTTCTCATTGTTTATTTGGATAAGAATTTTTAATTAATGTATGCTTAGTGTCTTCGGAAATAGTTTGGGTAAATACAAAGGAGCTACATTGCATGCCTTACAGATAATAGTAGTTTTTTTTTTTTTTTTTTTTTGTATATTCTTTTCCACACAATATGTAATTTCTTCTTTTCTTTTCGTCAATTGGGTCCTAAAGAGAAAATTTATTATCATTTGTCTTCATTTTTTTTATTACTGAGAGGCTCATAAATTTATGATTTAATTTTCATATCAGAGATGTTATTAAATCTTCTAAAATCTTTTGAAGCTGAGTTTTTTAACTTCATTTGTTTGGCACGATTGATATCAGAACACAACAATATCGATGAGGCTAAAGAATAATGGTTTGTCAAATTTCCTAGTTGTCACCAAAAAGTATAGGTGGATGCCCTCGTCGGTCTCCTAAATCAAGCATATTCCATCGTTGTGGTAATCCGTCAGGCACAATTTTTTTGCATCAAGTGGTTAATTTTTCTTTTTCTCATCTCAGCAAAGTCAATTTAAGATTTTTTGTTGTTTATCAACAAAATTTTCTTCATCTAAATCTTTCTCAAATTCTCAATTTCTATTCTGCGAGCAATTTCAGATTCATTTGAAAATTCGAAAAAAAAGAAAAAAAGAAAATTCTATCTATCATAGACTGCAACGCAAGTCCTCTAATTGAGCTTATTTTTTCGAATTTGGTTGTTTCTAAGGTCGCCAATGATAAGAGATTCGCGCACAACTGATAACGTACTGGAAAAATATCCCCAACCCCAGATGACAGAGCAAGTCCGTAAAAACGACGAAGGGCAAGGAAAGTTTAAAAGGATCTGCTGGAAAAAGGAGGAAAAGAACTGGCTATAGATAGTTGCCAGGTACAGAGTTTGTACCAGAGCCGAAGGAGACAAAAATTTTTTTGGTACGACATATGTACCGCCGATGTTTAAAGGTTAAATTAATAGGACAAATATTCGCTAATAATAAACTTGATTTACGTTCAAAAATTGAAAAATGATTCCAAATCATTTGCAGTATGATGTCCATCTGGTTCTAAAATTGAATATGCTAAATAAACTACCCCTATCCCTCCTAATTGCAAGCTGGAATGTAAATGACATTAAATCAAAAATAGGTGAACTCCAAATTTTCATAGATGATTGCCAACCAGACATCCTAGGAGTCCAGGAAACTCACCTCAAACCCTCTGAAAATTTTAAAATTCCAATTTATAATATATACCGTTCTGACAGATCAACCCATCGGGGCGGAGGCACTGCAATCTTAAATAAAAATAGAATTCATCATCATATGGTTATTAAAAATATCTCCACCTCTGAAAATACCACCATCCATATCAATACCAAAGACAGCCAATAATTCACAGTCTCTACTATTTATCATCCCCCCCCATCATCTCATCAGCCATAATGAATTAATCAATATCCTCTCAGACAACCCCACCGGAATTTAAATAGGCGATTTTAATGCAAAATATCCGACCTGGAACAGAGGCAGTGCAAACAGATTAGGTAAAATTATTCATGCTATGTGCAACACTAATAACCTCCAAATAGCTTCTCCCGACTCACCCACTCTCTTTCCTTACAATAGCTATACTTACTCTATAATAGATTTTGCTATCTTCAAAAACATACCATTCTACAATATCGAAAGTGTTAATGAACTACCTAGCGACCATAGGTTCCGCTATCAAGAAATTCTATACAATATCACAAAAGGTAACCCCATTATTAATAATATCTCTGATCTAGACCAATCAATTACATCGTTTGCTACTAATATCAAAAATACAATTAACCATGCGAGTAACACCAGATCCATCCAAACCCCCCATCTTAGACCCCCCCCCCTTATATCAGAAACTTAATTAAAGAGAAAAATAGGTACAGAAAACTGACAAAACACCAGATACCCTCCTTTAAAATCCATAATTAATAACCACAAAAAGCAAATTAAAAATGAAATCAATACCTTTAAAAACAAAAAAAAATAGGAAAACCTACTCCGACAGCTTAATACCGAAGATAACTCCCTTTTTAACATGAACAAAAAACTTTCTAATAAATACTACAATATCCCCCCAATAATAGGCAATAATTCTCCGGTATTCTCTGATAAAGGAAAAGCTGATCTGCTTGCCCATAATCTTGAATCCTCGTTCCAGGAAAATTCAACTCCATATGATGATGATCATTTTGAAAAAGCAGAATCAATGGTTCAAAATTATCTTGAAGCCCATACCAATTTCAATTTCCCCTCTGAAATAGCTATCATAATTAAAAAGTTAAACAAAAAGAAAGCCCCCGGAGAGGATGGCATTCACAATCAGGCCTCTAAATTCTTTCTTCCTAACGCACTTACTCATCTCACAAAAATTTTTAACAAATGTCTCATGTATGCGCATTTTCCACAAATATGGAAACATGCAACTATAATTCTCTTCCCCAAACCCGGCCAAAACCATTCCATTCCATCCATCTATCGACCTATCAGTCTACTAAATTCTATTTTAAAATTATTAGAAATAATACTGTTGACCAGAATACTTACTCATTTTTCCACTAATAATATTCTTCCAGATTCACAATTCGGCTTCCGTACTAACCACAGCATTATTCATCAAATACTACGGTCTGTGAATGCTATTGCTGAAGGATTTAATCCCAAACAAGTCTCTGGAGGTATCTTCCTCGACATACAAAAAGTTTTTGGCCGCCTTTGGCACGACTGGTTGATCTTCAAACTAATCAAATTAATTTTCCTCCCCCTACATAATAGATATCTCAAATAACTACTTCAAAGATAAGACATTCTAAGTTAAACTTAATAATATTTTGTCTACAATATGCCATATGAAAGTCAGTCAACTTCAAGGGTCTGTAATTTCCAAAATTTGATACAATTTGTTTACATAGGACTTCTCTCGGGTTCCTTATAATAGCATCTGTTTAGTTAAATTACAAAATCATCTAAAACAAATAGAGGATTTGATGACACTCTGGAGGATTGCTGTAAACACTAATAAAACTAAAGCTCTCATTTTTAGAAAAGGTCACGCCCCCCCACTCCTAATAAAAAACTAAAATTCTTTAATAATCAAATATTTGGGACTCTGAGGTCAAATATTTAGGAGTTATCCTGGACTCAAATTCACCTTCGAATTTCAAATCCAATCAATAATTGACAAATGCTGGGCCGAAATCCATAACTGTATAAACAAAAATTCAGTACTAACTCTTGCTAACAAAGTTCTTCTCTATAAACAAGTAATCCGCCCTATCCTACTTTATACTCCATCTACTTGAGGCCATGTCGCAACTTTCCACATTAAAAAAATATATGTCCTTCAAAATAAAATCCTCCACATGATTACTAACTTACCTTAATATGTCAGAAATTCTGTCATACACAAGGATCTCAGTATCCTTCCTATTATTAAAAACATCAACTATCTCTCTAGAAGATTCTATAATAGACTAGCAAATCATAGTAACCCTCTAATAAGGGCCCAGCTAATTTTTACTTCCAATAATGGAACCCATGCCCAATCCTAACAATCTTGCAATAATTATTTCCTTCTAATTCCCCCATAACACTTTGCATTCCAACTCAGACCCTTTTAATTAATTCTTTTATCACTCCTTCATTAGCCTCTATCTCAGTCAACCATCACACTCCAAGACCTACATCATCATCTATTCAGCTTTTCATCAGCAGTTTAATACCCTGTCGCCATCCCTACCTCTCCTCTCTTGAACTAGTTTGCTGTCCACCACTGTGCACCCAGCCGAACAAGAACCATTTTTACTTTTCCGTTACTTCTTCAGCTCTCACATCATTAAAAAATGTTTCAATAATATTTTATTTATTACTATTTTTGTTATATAATTTTAATAAAATTATAAATAACAATAAAAAAATTTAAAAAAATAATCATATAAAATAATACTCTCCACTTACTGAAGATTAGACATAGTCTACCGAAGGCACTGATGGACTAAAAAAAATGATATAAATATTTTTTATAATCTTATCGTACGATATGATTTATAAATTTATTTTAAATCTATTAAATATTACATCCCCATTGTGAATAATTCATTCCCTTTCCTATCCTCTTTTCTCTCCCTTTTATTTCATGTTTTTTTTTAAATTTATTTGTTCATTAAGCACATTTTAATCTGCTTGTTTTAATATATATAAAAAAAAAAAAAATCAAGGCTTCAATATGACACTGAGTAAAGAGTCTACCGGACTGGCGCTCGTCTCTATCTGATTTGTTGATCACCTTTCTTCGATTTCTAAATTTCTACTTGTCTACGTGACATCAAACTCTTATTTTATAGGGTCCATTCAATCTGCTATAACAAATAGAACTCATAATCCACTTAGTACTTTTCAAAATAGGAGATTGCGTACAGCTTCTCGATTCCGGTGATCGCCAGAATAATTGCGGAGTACTTGTTTTGGGGGAACATGATAATCCTCACGGACTTTAATCCCCAGAATTGACTCGTCAGAAAGAACATATCTATTTGATAAGCCTTGTGACTTGTAGTTTTACCTCATTGCGAATCATCATTAATAAATACTACTTTGTAGGATAAATGAAATTGAAGTGAATTAACTTAATACCCATTTTCCCTGCGACCGCCGTGTGTTATTCAATGTTTAAAACTTGAATTTGTTTCGAAGTAAAATTGAATGCTGGCATGTGAAGTGTTGGTTGATAAGTTCAGAATTTTAATCTTTCGATTATAAAAACTGAATATAATGGAAACTGGTGCATCTACATCGGTTGTTTGCAGTGCGGATGTAGCTGCTTTTGTGGATGCTTTGGAAACTATCAACATTGCTGAAACTGAATGGTAATACTTTTTCATCATTATACTGAATTGGAATATTTGTTTGAAAGCTAATAGGCCGAAATTTTCAAATAGTTTTTTTTTAATTACAATTATAACGAATTATGTATTAATTGTTGAAATGATTTTCATACATTTTGTTGTAAGCATGCGTTTAACGTGGTTAAATGTGAAATGAAGGGCGAAAATGGAAAACAAATTGTCTTCATTGCAAATACATGTAGTCAAATGCTATTGTAAGAAGTTGCACTTGTAATGTTCACAAGATACCCTGGTCACATCCAAACGTCTTTTTTCGTAAAAATTGCGTAGGGTAATGTGGTAAAAGTGCATTTGAGCTCCTACCTTTGGCGGGTTTTTATTTAGTCACTTTAACTCCGCACAGCGTTGAATGAAAGAACAAGATTTTTTTTTACTAACCCATATTTCTGTTAGATCCTTAGTGTAAAATACATATATCCTATTGACAAGTTATATGAAATGTTTGATAACGTCAACCCTTTTGATGAAAATGCGGTTTTGCACAGCCACTTGGCGCGATTTCAAAAATCGCCAAACTTGGCATTTTTTTTTTTTAGGCGAAACGTTAAGTTCGCAAAGTGCAAAAAGGTAAAATAAGAATTTTTCTACATGTATTTTTCCAGTGGATTTTGAGAAAATTGCTCTGATATCTAATGAAATCCTAATTGCTTGAAAGCATTAATGCTTGCAACATTAATTATGCCTCTTCTGGGGTGCCGATCAATCGCAGCTGAATTTTTATTTCACTAAAACTTTCATAAGTACCTTCCAAACCTAAATCTCATTACTCAATGAATATAAACTCTAAAACAAATCTCAATTTCTGTTGACAAAATAAATAACAAAATGCCCTACTCTCATTCTACAATGACATCATTTAATAGTGTAATCTCGCATTATCATGCACATTAAAAAATAAATCTCGCTCTCTTACGAGAGAATATTCTGATCAACAAACTCATTCAAACACCTACCAAACAAAATCTAGTTACTCTAACAGCATGAAACAATTATTATTAACATAAAAACAAATATCTATTTCGTCAAAACATAACTAGATACAACTAGTTTTTCATTTCGCTTTTAACAAACTATTCAAAACACAATCTCTTTACTCAAACAAAATTTCTCATTTACTTTAATTGAAGAAAAATATTCAATTTCATCTAATGCTTCTACTAACATGATGAGGATTTTCTCCATTTTTCTTGCAACACCATTCAAAGCCAATAATTGAAACATTTCCAGACAATCTCGTGTTATTGCCACATTTCGGACATTCATACATAGGTGGACGAAATTAATCTAATTAAGAACAGAAAGATTTCCTTCCTTTCCCAAATGTGATAAAAACTTTAATGTACATTCACTCACCACTTTCAAACTCGTATTTCAGCCATTGCAAGTACTTGGGCTCATGTGAAAATATGCAGAATTATGATGGGGAGAAATACAAAATATATCCTAGCAGGCAAAATCATAAAAATAATCCAGTAAAAGAAATCCAGAAAAATGGAAACACTCCAAAACTGAATAAAAATCCACAGAACTCTTCATTCAAAGCAGTTCAGGATTAAAATAACAGTTGATCCTGAGTATTCTAGAAATTCCAAAAGTTTCAATTTAGAAACTACTGCACTAAAAATCGGAGCCTCTAAATAGTTAAAAACTTGTAATGCAATCAATGAACTCCTAATAAAAACTCGAAAAATTTCAAAAATAAAAAGTGTTTGTTTGGAAACGAAATCAATGTATCATAATTGACTGAAAGAGAAATTACATAATAAACAATTAATCTGTGATCCGTCAGAAGGAAGAGATTATTTTAAAAAAAGTGAGAGAGAACTTGAACTTTTCTTAAATTGGAAAATCGGAAGGGTTGCCGCTTCCAGAAGCTTCACAGTGCAGAGAAAACAAGGTAGGTACATTTGGTGAAATATTGCCATAGAAAATCCTGTCACCACGGGTGGGTGTGCTAAACTGCATTATAATCCAAATGGTTCTTCTTTTGTTCGCAGTTCAACCACTACGGAATTTTCATTTAACTTGTAACAAATTCATTCATATGTCCGTCGAAACCAAAATCTTGGTACTCGATGAATATCAATCATGAAAAGAAATCTCTATCCCCTTCACAAAAGCATATAACACATTTCCTCATCTCTTCATCGTGCAGAATTGTTTATTGACAAGCATGAAACAAAATTTACCTTTCGTACTTTGACTCATTTCACATTCATCAACTGTATCTTAATTAGAATTGCAACAAATTCATTCATACACCTTTCAAATTAAGTTCTCATAATTCACTCAATCATGCACATCAGTTAAACATATCTCTTTTGATGTGACATGTAACAAATTCTTTCCTTTCATTTTCCATATGCGTCTAGTATGAGGAGGAAAAGTATTTGAGTGATTTCAATTATTCTGGCAAAAGTTTCAAAATGGCTTCACGAGATAGTGTAAGGATAATCCTGTGATTGGCCTGAAATACCTATTTGAATTTCATGCAAGCTCATTTAACGCAAAGGCCATGATGAGAGACATTTTTAGGGTTGCTAATCATAATTACTATTGGCATGTTTGGTGAGGAAACTGAGGATTACCATATTTTGCGGTGTATCACCAGCTAAACTTTTTTTGCTGGGGGGGGGGGCTCAAATGCACTCCCATTGGAATTTTTTGCTGATTTTTGCACTTGATAAATGATAGTTATTCTGTGGATTATGTTGTTTATCGAGCTGAGCTCAGGTTGAGATTTGTATAGACTTTTGTTATTTCATGGGTCATTTCATGCCCATTCAACACAGAAAAAGACAATTTTCATCCCTGCCATCTATGATTCATTATTACTATTATTAATTTTTTATGTTAATTTTATTAAAACTATTTCTTGTAAAGGAACTTTATTTTTCAATTTTTTTAGCAATGTAACGGTAATGGCTAAAATTACGAGGTTACTATTTAACGAATTAAATTTACCCTCTCATCATAATTTGTAAAGAAGAAAATATCATAATTAATTTTTACTTAATTTGAAAGAGCTATCAAAGTTAGGTTCAAGGCAACAAGTGCCTGGGCTTTCGACAGAGTGAGTTAACAATGTAACAATATCATCCCAAATTTATATTTTGCCCTATTATTGACAATACTTACTGTTAATGGAATTAATCTAAAATTTTTAAAATATTTATTTTTGAAAAAATTAGTATTTGAAAAAGATTTTTCAAAATCTAATTAATCTTAACCTGTCCAGTGATACATATTATACAAAAAATTCTGTAAAATGGAACCAATCTAAGGTCTCTTGCTCAATTAGGAAAGTTGTTACTTTTCCATTTTGCTGGTGCAACCGATAAAGTCTCCAAAAATGATACAATTGACTTTAAATGGAATATGTGTATACTGTGTGTTTTCAACAATAAAGGCGAGATTTGTGCTGGCGAAATGGGAAAAGTACAGGAAAGTTTCTACAGCATTCAAAAAAATTTGTTTCTTTTTTTTTTCCTGAGGTCCATTTATGAAAACTTTACAGTTCTGTAATTTAATAAATGAATTCACATATCTCAATAAAGTTTCATATTTTTCCTAAGTCTATACAAATAGTTCACCTGTGTCAAATTTCAAGAAAATTTTAAATGGTGAGGATTACACCCTATGGTTAGTTGATATGAATGACCATAATGTGAAGTAATCATTGGTGTAAATGTACTGAATGTTGATCATGATATATATTTATTTTTTTTGATAAAAATATTATTATTATTTTAGCAATTTAAATAGAATTTTATATCTCACTCTAATCATGTGAGAATTTTTGCATTAATTTTGGTCCATTGTTGAGAAGTATTAATTTTTGGAAGCAACTATACTAAGTATAATAATTTCTTTTTTACTTTGTAATTAGAAAGGGTGATTAAATAAATCTAATTACAAATGAATAAAATTATACTGTAAGTATTTACTGTGGGGAGAATGTTTTCTGTGTAACATAAATTGTGAAAAGTACACCAAATTGTTTTGGGTGAGATTAAATTAATATTGAAAAGTTAAGCTTGCAAATTAAATATATGGTTAAATATTTATTTTTAAAATTATATGCATGTATTTTTTCTAATTGCGCTGGGTATTGTTATCTAAGTTTTTGTAATTGGATTGTTATCAAAATGGATAATTCTGGAAAGGTTGACTGTATGAATGTGTTTTATTTCAAGTCTATTTCTATATTATCAGTAAAAAACTAATGATATTTTTGTGAAAAAGTTTTTCAGTTGAAATTTCTAACTAACAAAAACTTAAGTACCATACATTAAATGCTTTGAAATTATTTGCATTACTAATGAAATTAACTATAGTGAACTTTTTCTCTGGTTTCTGCTAAATTCCTCTGAAAATATGCACTTCAGTTCACTATAAGCAGACTTCACTTATAGGGAACTGAAATTTTCCTTGTATAGATTTTTTTTCCAGTTTTTCAAATGTAATTTCATATATTTGTATTAAGATCCTGAAATACAGCATTCCTTAACTTCTATCTCAAATCTCACTCTTTCATCCTTCCTGCTGTTTCTAGGTGTCAACCACTGATCCATTACGCAATAAACACAGTATTAATGTTTTCCCACTCTCCCCATCATTTTTAAGGAATTCACTGATCCATTACAGACTCTATTTTTCAAACCACTGCTTGAAAATATCAGATTAGTAAAATGAACCAAAGAGACATCAATTGATATCTTTCTCCATTCTATCTCCAGACACTGTTTTTACATCCATATGAGACTTTGGATTAAACATATGTTGCTATCTGAGCAGTATCTTGAATGAGGATTTCTGTATTAGGGGAAAGCATTATCAAGTGGATAAAAAATAATCAAAGGAGGGTGAAACCAATCAATGGACTATGTGCAAGGAATTTTTCTTATCAAAATACATTGTTTCCAACATTTGGAGAAATCACACTGTTACCATCATTGCTTATGTTTTGTATCATTAAACACCACTCAATTACTCTGGATAAAAAGTCTGGATAGAGCACAGAAACTTCATGCTGCCAGATAAAGTAAATGTGTTTGGAAGAAAATGGGGTGGAGGGCTGGCTGGCTGGGCGGATTAAAAAATCAGAGCAATAATAAATGGGCTAAGGTTGTGGATGAAGCATTTAGTGTTTCTACACTGAATACAGAAAACTGGAAGACTCAAATATGTAATCTGAAATTATGAAGAGAGGCAATTTTTAACACAGATGTGGAATTATTTCGCAAAATAACTTCGAATCAAAATTTAAAAGAAAATGCACCTTCTGTAAGCTGTCGAGAGTTAGAGTAACTTTTTCGTGTGAAAAAAGGCAGCTATAAGGGACTACTCTCATAAGCCTAGATGTTTTTAAAATGTTTAAAAGCTACCCATAAATTACAAATCTAATTGAAAAGCTCGAAGGACTGCAGATTATTTTAAGAAGAGCTTTTAATCAATGGTATTGCAAATTAGTGGAAACATAGTGGAGAATTCTGCTTGTTTGGCACTCATATTTTAAGCCTCTATATTCCTAGCCCTTTAAAATTTTTAAAATACATCTGGCTTTTTTGGGGAGACTCCAATTACAACTGTGTTGCAACCGATAAATTAAATGTTATTCACTTCCTGAAATCTTGACACGGAAAATAGTTAGTTCGACATATTTTGGAAAGTTACAAAGTGAACAGCTTCTTTTCAGAAGTAATTATTTTAGTGGAGAAATCTTGGAGATAAGTCACGGCTATATTCATACTTCTTTCGTTAGGCAAGTCTTTAGAGGAATGAGTTGGATCCTATTTTAGCTGGCAATGTCTGGTATTTCTTCTGGTGGTGATATTTTGCCAAATGTGGTTACCCTGTTTTCTCTTCGTTGTGGCGGCTTTAAATGTGGCAACCCTTTCGAATATGCCATATGAATTTGGATTCCAGTTCACCAGCCTTTTTTTTTGGTTATATACCTCTCTGACCATGTTTTTTTCACTGTGGTGGCTTTTGGCGGGGCTATCCTTTCGAATTTGCCATATGAATTGGGATTCCAGTTCACCAGCTATTTTCTTTTTAAATACCTCTCTGACCATGTTTTTCTTCATTGTGGTGGCAGGGGCCGCAGTTGCCTAGTGGTCAAGGTTGTGGACTAGCAGTTTTCGTTCAGTTGCGGATTCAATCCTTGGCCACCAAAGACCCGCCGTGTAGCCGGGGCTGATGCACGTTAAATCTGTTCAGGGCCCAAAGTTCTCCTGTTGGCATGGTGTGGATGTTAGAGGGGGTGCCAGCTCAGGTGTCGTCCTCGTCACTTGACCGTGGTTTAAAATTACGAGGTCCATCATCAATAGCCCTTATGTTGCTTCTAGTGCGCCATTAATAAAAACTGAACTAAATCACTGTGGTGGCTTTAGGCGCTTCAACCCTTTCAAATTTGCCATATGAATTGGGATTCCAGTTTACCAGCTATTTTATATATATATATATATACACACACCTCTCTCTGGATAATTTGTCTCTTGCACCATTAAACCCCACAGTCACATACTCACTCTGCTGTCCCTGGATGTTATTTTTTTAGCCAATCATGGTCAGTAGATATTTGCACCTCCGTTTCGAAACCAGAAATTTGTATTTTTTAGTATTTTACGTTACACTCTTTTAACCAATCATAGGTTATGATTTTTGGCGCTTCTGTTGCTAAGCTTAGACTTCTTAGAGTTTCTAGAACATTCTGAATTGTCCGTTACTGTGTTTCTAAACTAGTTGAATTCTGTAGTGTTTCACTAATCCTGTGTTTGTGTATTATTAGTGCTTCCATTTTGCATGTTTAAAATACTCCAGTGGATTTTTATTCCGCTTCTATTATTGGATATCTTCTGCTAATTGATTTATGTTTCTGCATTTCATAATTCTCCGTATTTTCTCCTGGGTACTAGTTCTTTCAAAGGCTGCTAGTTCAAGTTTGAAAGAAGTGAGTGAATGTACTTTAAATTTTATCCAGTTTGAAAAACCCGCTCAACGCTATGTTTTTCCAACATTTCCAGCTCTATCTTTTCCAAGCTTCCCAAACCTTCCAGGTTGAAAAACCCGATTTTGGCACCAATTTGGCGCGATTTTTGAAAACTTGCCAAGAAGCCAGCTAAAATAGGATGTATTTAAACAAAGAAAGAACAGCTTTGCTAATAATTAAGATCTATCAATCTTAATGTCTTTAAAAAAGCATTGTATAAATTTTCTCCAAGGAAGGAAATTGAACCCTTTGATTTGCTTGATAATGTGGTATGTATTTCAGATATTCCTTGCATTGATGACATCATATCTGAAATAATACAAAACAACGATGTGGTTGCAGACATATAAAATCATTTTTGATCCTCATGAGGAGGGGGGGAAATATCAATGCTTTCAGTTTTTGAAGTAAAAGTGATTGCAAACATTCTGTATTAATACTTTTTTTCTATGTACAGTTGTAAAAAAAAGTGATGAACTTTAAAATGCAAATGTAATAACAAATGTTTTTCCATAATATTTAAAAATAAAAGTAACACTATACTTCAAAAATTTTCATTTCTAATACTTGGTAAATTAAAATGATTCATTCGATTTCAAAATTCCATGTTATTATAAAGACATAGAATGATAAGTAATACATGAATGCAAAAGGAAAACAGAAGTTTTTTAACTAGTGTTCAGTATAACTTCCTTTAGTTACACATATAATATCAATTCAATATGTAAATGCATGCCAAACATGTTATAAAGTGTCAGTGGTAATTGATTGTACAGCAGTAGAAATCTGTTGTTTTTAATTTCACTTAAATTTGCGGGTAATGGTTGTGTACACTATATCTTTTACCCCCCTTAAGAAGGAATCACATGGGGGCCATACCAAGTGACTGAGGTGTCCTGCTGTGTAACATCAAGTCATTTAGTCTACTACAACTAATCCAACTGAGAGGTATCTCTGTGAAAGCTTCCAAATCTGCTTTTGTGAAATAGCTTCACAAAGAATATACAAGGGCCATCTATTTTTCACAATATAAAGCTTTCATTGTGTTAATTGGTATTCATGTATTTCTTTTGTGTTGTATATTTTTGAAAATATGGAATTTTGAAAAAGGATGAATCATTTTGAATAACCCCTTGTATATATGTATGTTAATATTTTCACAATGACTGTATCCAAAAAAATCACCATTGAATGTTAAGAAATTTCAGTATTTCCACAAAATTGGATATTACAGACCTTCGTATATGGTGAACTTTTTATTGGGTCTGCAGATAATTCATTGCAACACAGCTCTACTGCATTGTTATATATATAATTAAAGTACCAAAAATTAGGAAATATACTCTTCTAAACTTGCCAATTTAATTGAGAATAATAATTTCAGCTAAATGTGTAATGTTCTCACTATGATATTGAAATAACCATTATACTGTTAATGTATACAAGTAGTAGTATTCATTAATGTAATTTTCTTTTTATTGTAGTTCTTTTTTTTAAAAAGAATCAAATGATTAGGGAATTATTTGAATGTTGCTTCATATGTTATAGGTAAAAAAAAAAAAAAAATTTTTTTAAAATTTTTGAAAAATTTAAAAATTTCATAAAATTTTTTCTCTTTTTTAAATAATTTTATCTAAAAAAAAAAAAAAAAAAAATAAAAGATCTTTTGAATGAATTGTCTTGAATAATTTCTCCTATTTACCCCCTTGTAGTCATGGTCGTGGACTTGCTGCTGGTGTTTTTGAATAAGTGTTAGGTTCGATGCCGCTAAAGATCTGCCTTATAACCAGGGCTGATACACGTTACACCTGTCATGGCTCAAAGTCCTCCCATTTGCATGGTGTGGAAGTTTGGAAAGGGGATGCCAGTTTGGGTGCTAGACTCAACATTTGACCAAGGATCAAAATATGAGGTCCATCGTCAATTGCCCTTGTGTGTTGTTTCTCAAGGTGACTGTCTACAATCGCACATGCACCTGTTCCTCCCTTCCTTTTTTATCCACCATTTCTTTTTTCCTTTCTTAAAAATATTCTCACCTGCCATATCATGTCTATATTGTTCTCTAAAGTAGATCCCTTCTGGGACTTACCTACAGGTAAATACAGGAATCGTGACTCCAAAGTACCCTAGGGGTCCTTTTCTTTCCCATTGAATTTACTCAATCATAAGTTCCAGACTTCCAGGATACTCTTGAGATCCTTCTTTATATTTGACCTTTTTCCTTGACTACCAGTTTTCATTCCTTTTGTATTTAGATTAATCATGTATGGTTTGGTGCAATACAGACAAAATTGGCTTTTGTGCCATAACTTGACCCTGAGGCACCTTAGTGATCTTTTTCTTTCCCATGGGGTTTACTGTCTTTGGTAAACACGGGTGATGCACTCCCGGGATACCCTAGCGATCCTTCTCTATTTTCGACCCTCCTTCTTGTCAACCATTTTTACCTTTTTTTTTTTTTTCAACTTCACGTCTAGACCACAGTTTAATCTTGTTTGGCGCAGCATAGCCATATCTTGCTCTTGCGCCAATAAACTTTACATTCACTCATTCACTTTGTGCCATAACTCTCGACTTTCTCTCACTCTCCAATATAGATGCACTGAAAATAGGGATTTTAAATATTTTAATAAATAATGCATTATTCAATTAATTTTCATGAATTACCTCATTCCCCTCAACTTACAAATGTAATTTACCCCAAAAGTCATTTTACATTATGCAGAATCAGATATTGTAAGTAAACAGGAGTTATTTTAGTACTTAAAATACTTATTTGGATGTTTGACTACTATAAATTATAACTATTAGAGCTAGATATGCAGTTGAAAGTCAATCATTTATTATCAAGTCAATCATTTTATTTTCAAGAGTCACATTTGATATATTGTGGATTTGTATTTGCTTCTATTCAGGATATCAATATGATGCACTGTATATTTAAATATAACCGCAATTAAATTAAGATAAAAGCAGATCAGCTCAAATATATAATGTTCATTTTACATGAATTTTTTATACAGTATGAATTATCTGTATTTCAGAATAAATCTACATCTTCATAACTATCTACCAAAATTAGCCAATTGAAATTAGGGTTCCTATCCTCTATATATATGTGTATCTATTTTCTCAAATTTGTTAAACATTCATCTTTTTTCCATGCATTAACTTTAACAGAATTTTTCTCTTAAAATTTCGTGGACGTTGTAGTTGAGTGGTCGTTAACAGCTTTGTTTTGTTCGATATGTGGGTATGGTCCTGATGCCTCTAAAGGTCTACTGTGTAGCTGGGGCTGATGTATGTTAAATCCTTTGATGCTCCAAGTGATCCCATTGGCATGGGCGTGGCAGTTTGAAGACAGGGTGCCAGCTTGGGTGTGGTTCATATCACTTAATCGGAAGACTATCTGCAAAATTGTTAAAGCTGTAATAAGTGGTATTAAAAAAAAAAAAATTCTAATTTTGATATTTCTCTGTTTAACAGTATTTAATGCCATATGTCTGGCAGCATAAATTTTTTACCATATTCGGTTATTCATTTTTTTATTATTTTTTTTTATAGATTCTATATGCTAATAAAGAGTTATTTATGTTATAAAAGAGATCTAATGATCTTGGTATTACTTTGTTCAATAGTATTTAATAAAATATGTCTGGCTATATAAATTTTTTTTACCATAACTATTAGTGGATAGCACTTTTTATTAATGGATTTTATGTTAATGAGTTATTTGTGTTATAAAAGGGGGGGTGGATTTTCTCCCTTCTGCTTTTTATCTATATTACAAAAAAGGGGGGGAAACCTGACATTCAATCCTTTTAATGGTATAATAAAGCTTCTAAGAATTAAAATTGACTTATGCACATTCGATAACTTTACATTAAAAAGTAACATTTAAAAAAATTATATGGATTTCAAAGTATTAAAACTGATTTTTATCTTTTCCCATCATCATATATTTATACTTTTTATTTGCAATTTAATTATGATCCTTCAATGTTTTGCTTCTTTCCATAAAACTTATTTATATATTTTATGTTTTCAGTTATGATACAGGTGAAAATGTTGTTATCTGTGTATCTGATCCTGATATGAATGTTGCCAAAGATAGTGAACTCTCAGTAACTGATATTGAAGATGCATGTGCTGAAACTGGTAGCAATTATTTCAACCCTGATACTCGAAAGTTGAAAGCTATCATGCAACAGCTAGTTTCTCAGAAAAAAGCCGAAATTGTTAAGAAATCTCTCACAAACACTAAAGGTACTAAACAGTTTAAAAGTGATGTCTGGAATTGGTTTGGAGATGTCAGGTTATACATATCTGAGAGTGATGCTGAGAGACTGAAAATACCGTACTACATGAGACTTTGTGGAGATGAACAGGCAATGATTTGCAAAGTATTTGTTGGTTGTTTTCGATGTTCAGCTTTATTCATGTATGATGCTCAAAAACATTCAACATCAACACTTCGTTACCATGTGAGAGCATGCAATAGACCCAAGGAATGGTAACTTTGTTTCTATTTTATTTAGTTCTTTTAGTTAGTTTTTCTAATTTGAGTTTCCTTTCTTGGTTCATTACAATTTAGTTTGGTACTTTCTGATTATCTGCATTTCCAGGTTTAACATTCATTAGCATTGGTGTATTTTTGTATTTACATGCAATATTAGCCAACACACACTTTAAATATGTGTTAACACATTTTTAATTTTATTTTCAAAAGCAAATCAGTGTGGACCCCTCCTCCCACACTGATTGGCTTTTAAATCAAATTCATGGCAAATTCTTTTTAAAAAAAATTATAAAGAATTGTAATAAAACTAAAATTCATTGTCTAATAGGGGGAAAGTATGTAGGATTTTTTCGCAAAAGAAAAGCGTTTTTCCGAAAGAAAGAGAATGGAAAAAATCATATTCTGTGAAGTTATCTATCCTACATAGCTAAATTTTATGCAACTATTATGTTAAAAACTGTTTGCAAATTTTTGGAACATGGTTCGGAAATTAATGTGTCAAGACACTGTTATATATCTTTCGCAAATAAATCTCAATAAGATTTTGAAGGCTAAGTAATATGCATGTGAATTGTAAGGATGAAAATACCAGCTGTATCGGATTCTGAAATTTTCTGGTTTCTTTGTTAAGATACTTATTTATTTAATAGTATATTGATACGAAATATACCAAAACCTAAAATTGTATGCTAATTCACAAAGTTGCCAATGAGTTGGCTGCCTTTTATGGTGAAACAGATAATCAGGATGTACCTTAAGTTTTTCTCTCCCTTTTTATTCCCTTAGATCAGAATTTTTAAAAAATATGTTAGTTACAGAAACACTTGGGGGGAGTTCTTTTTTGCATTGTGTGGAATAAATAGAAGTAAACATTCCCTTAATTAATGATTTTATATTTTCAAACTTATGTTAATTTACTATTTCCTTTTATTATTTTTTTAAATTATACTTATTGATGTTTTAAAACCATTTAAAAGGTAACTTAGCTTTTACATATATTCTGGTATGCACTATACTTTAAACAAATCAAGACTTAAAGAAATTTTTTTTTTTTTAATTTCACAAGGGCTTTGTATCATTTCTTTCAAACATTCATTACATTGGCTTGCCTTTTAAAAAATATCTATTTATTTTTTTTTAAATTCTATTGTTTAAAATAGATGAGTAAGTTCATTAATAGACTTGTTTACTTTTGCTATGTTTCTGTAGCTCATTCCATTGTCTATTAAATTGAATTAGTTTTTCATAAATATAAATTTGATGATTTTTTCTTCTTCTTCAGTTGAGTAGAAATAATTAAAATTTGTAGATGAATTTTGAATTGTACCATCTAAATACTACAGCTCCTTATTTATGTGTGGGTATGTTTTGGTTGGTTTAAAACATACAGTATATATAAATGATTATCGTTTTCGAAATAGTAGCCTAGGGTCATGGTAGCAGATTCTCGATCGCCGGTTTTTGTTGAGTTGTAGGTTTGAGCTAATTACTCGCCGTGTAGCCAGGGCTAATGTACATTATATCTGTCATGGCTCAAAGTCCTTCCATTGGCATGATGTGAAAGTTGGGAGAGGGGGTGCCAGCTGAGGTGTTGTCCTTGTCACTTGACTAGGGTTCAAAATTATGAGATCCATCGTCAACATCCTTAATGTTGTTTCTTGTGTGACATAAATTACAACCAACCTATCATCATGAAACATTTTGAAGGAAGCATTCAATAGTCTTGAGATATGCTTGTATATATCGTGGCTCAATTGTTAGAATTATTAGCTCAATTCTATATTTATTCAAATGGGTACATTTGTCAAAACAAAGGGAGGATAATGATATTTAATAATTTCTGTAATTCTCACTGCATTGGAATTTAAATTAAATGACTGTTCAAGCATTTGATGATATAAAATTGTATATTCCTTGTGTTCAAGGGCTGCGGTAGTCTAGTGGTCAAGATCGTGGACTAGTGGCTGGCGGTTTTCGTTCAGTCGTGGGTTTGATCCTTGGCCACCAAAAGCCCGCTGTGTAGCCGGGGCTAATGCACTTTAAATCTGTTCGGGGCCCAAAGTCCTCCCGTTGTTGTGGTGTGGATGTTAGGAGGGGGTGCCAGCTCAAGTATCGTCCTCATCACTTGACCGTGGTTTAAAATTACGAGATCCGTCGCCAATAGCCCTCATGTTGCTTCTAGTGCGACGTTAATAAAAACTAAACTAAACTCCTTGTGTTAAAAAATAATAAACTTTTTTGTCTATAAATAGAGGATCATTTTCCTATTTTAAAAATAGAAAAAAATTTCAAAAACAAACTGTTAAATACCGTTATGAAAAAAAAAAATAATGAACATACAAGAGTGCTTGGATGTTTGGATTAAATATGTTCTGGAATTTATAGATCCAAAGTTTAATTGTAGCATCTTTAACAACATTTCAGCTGGTTTGTCTGTTCTTTATTTCAGTAGAGAAGAATATTTTAGAATATATTCACCCGAAGTTTAGCATAGATTGTTCTCAGTATGTCACATTTAAAGTGGTTTTTAAGTATTTCATTGTTTTTATTTTTAAGGGGTAAATTTTTAAAAACAAGTTAAGATGGATTGGTAGCATTTTCTGTTGGGGCAAAAGAGATAGTTTAACTTTTCGAAATGGCACTTAAAATCAGAGTTAATTTATTATTATAAATAAATGAATATAAATGAAAGATCATTAAAAATAACTTTTAATCAAAACATGACTGTTTTCTATCTTTCAAAACATTCAAATCATTGAAAATGATAGCATACATCACAACTATATGGAAACTTCATAATTATAAGAAGTTGCAGTTTATTTTTCTTATTATTGAAAGTTCAAATTTTTTGACAATAAAAAAAATAAGTTATTGGATCCGTAAAATAAATTACCTTCAAATCTCTTATTTTCATTATTGTTTTAAGTCATGACTATCTGGCGAAAATAAAGGTGAATAAAACTAAAATAAGTTTTTACTAATGAGTTAATTAAATCATATGAGTATTCTGTAACATAAAATGCAGGTTCAATAATGTTTAAATTGGAATTATTTCAGAGAAATGTAAATTTTTTGTTTAGATATAAGCAGTTAAGCTAGTACTCAATAAATTGAGAAATATTTATACAAATCAATTTACCCTTATATCTTTTGCATAAGGGACCATATAATAATTTGCAGTATTTAATTATTTTTTCATGTGTGACATGTTTGAAATTTTATGGACAAGCATTTATTTTCTAATAATAAATACCTTTGATTTAGCAAATTCCCTTTACAATACAATAATAATAATAAAAGTTACAAAGTAAATATTAGTTGAAAAATGAAATTTTGTGGAAAGAATATTCTGATTAATAGTTTAATCGAAGCAATCTAATATGGGAGTTGCTGTGTATTAAATCCAGCCAAACTTTAACATATTTATACAGCATGGCTTAGAATAAGGGAACATTGCAACCTTCTTTTTCAAAATTGAATCTATTACAACTTATTTCCATCCTTGGCTCAACGACTTTTTTCAGGACGAACAGCTCATGTTCTTTCTGTTAAAGGTTTCATGGTTGACAAAGAATTATTGTAAAGGGAAAAAAAATATTTATTATTAAGTTAACTTTTCATGTAATTTTTTTTTAATAATACCTATGTAAAGGATGCACTTGCTGTTGATGATGACAATGAAGGCTAAGCCAATTTGATTATTTTCAGATGCAAGGAGTTCAACAATTATAGCTTATTTTGATATTTGGCTTTCATTCTTACCATTGCTAAAAATCCAATTTCACAAAGGTATAAAAATATACTCATACAGAAGTGGAGAAATTATATCTTCAGAACTTAAGTAGAATGAATTGAAAAGGTTGTACTACAAATAACCAGAATTGTGTGTGTCAATTTAATATAATTAAAATTCAGATTTAGTAATGCTGATCATAATCAACTTTTCACAAAATGCCAGTTGTGATGCAGTCCTGGAAAGAAAATGCAATCAAGCTTTTCTCATAGCAGTTTTTCATTTGCTCTGTAAATTAACGGTTAAAGAAAATTTTAAAAACATTGAAATGTTTTGGATTATAGTAATTATGCTATCAGAAATTTTCATATTTTTTATTATAAGTGTTTAAAATGTTTTAAAACTCATTTGTGATCTTCTATGTTATTTTTCCCATGAAAGCAGTTTATTTATTTTGATAAATCCTCAACTTTTTTCATGCACTGCAAAGCTTAAAAACATCATGATTCCTTCATGGAGTTCCAGAAGTCTTGTTAGCACTTTCCCTCTTGATATCCAACATACTTCCATAAGCAGAAAGGATTTATGGTTGCTCCCCATCTTTTCGCAAAGCTTTTCAAATAAGCTTGTAACGTCTTCGATTTCATTAAATTCTTTATTTTAACAGCAACATTCAAAACATTTTTTAAATCATCTGACATAGATTTTGATACCAAACCTTCCCTGTGAATGTTGCTATAAGTCCATAATGCAATTGGACTTACTGCAAGCACTTGAGTCACAACACTGTTCTTTTAACTACTCATAGCTTTTGCACTATCTTTATATATCTTGATACATTTCATCTAATCTAAATCTTTGGATTTTATATAAATACCAAGTCTTGAATATTTCTTTGTTCATTCCTCGAATAATTGGTTCTGGAAAAACATATTTTCCAAAAATTCATTATTCCATGTTTGTTGTTTCAAAACACGCAGTTTGGACAAACCATGTACCTCAGTTGTTTCATCCAGTTGTAGTGAGAAAATTTTACTACTGGCAACTCTTTGGATCAAATTATTTTCTGCCAATTAAGACATTTCATGAATTCTACGAGTTACTGTGTCATTTAAAAGTGGTTATGTTTCAACTTCCTTTAAGCTCTTTTCGCTGAATTTAACTTCAATTGCATCCTTTATTGCTGGAATCACTTGAGATTTCTTTAATGGCATAAGGATTACCAGTTTTCGTAATTCGATAACTAATCAGATATGAGGCATGCATAATGTTTTTGTTGATCTTGGTGAAACGTAAAATATTTGTTTTAGGCGTTTTCTTTTAAAAAATTTTGAGATACTTATTTTTCAAATTGGGAGGCTTTGCCTCGGTGGACCTACTTGAAGGTTCGCTTTTGTCTGTGGTCGGACGGGCTCACTGCTAATGGTTATCGTCGAGTCATGGGTTTGAGCGTCGATGCCACTAAAAACACGCCATGTGGCCAGTGCTTATGCACTCGCCAATCACGTTCATTTTTTGCACTGTAAATACATTGTAAATTTTATTTACTTTTGATTTCTGAATTATGTAATATCTTATGTTCTTTTGTCAATAAATGCTGAGTTCTGGGGATGATTGACTCCCTGGGGGCTGGTTTGTAGCTCTAAATCAGTCTTTGAACTTGATCCCCTTGGATATTCTGCTAGTAGCCCTCATGTTGCTTTTATTGCGACATTAATGAAACCAACATTCAACATTTTTCAAATTCTTAGCAGAGTTTATAATGTATGTCATTTCTTTAAACCTGTGTACTGTTTTGAATAGTCCTGGAAGTAATGCTTTTGTGTGAAGAATGTTGTCCAATGAACTTTGATTTTAGAAGCAAGTACTCAACAGACCACATGAAAAGTGAAAACATTTTAAAATCATGTTGCTTGCAAAGATTGCTTTATGAAAGTGAAACAAAATCAATCCATTTTAGAAACTGCCAAATTGTGTAAATGGTTCAATTTCAAAAAATAAGAGCTGACTTATACCTCTGGATTTTTTTCCTCAAAAATTATGTAGTAAGAGTATATTTGTTTAAATTTTGTTTATTTTTAAAGAATAATCATTCAAATTTTTTTAAAAAAATACATTGTAATATTTAATTGCTAGTAATCTAACATTGTTATTTTCACTTTATATTAGTTATTTTATATATTCACAGGTTTGTTTTTTACATTTTATTAGAGGGAGAATTTTTGTATTTCTTAAATGCAATCCATTTTGATGTACCAAAATGTGGGAAACCTGTTGAAATGTTAACTTAATGATGATATATATTATTATTTTTGTTTCCTTCCATAGCATTTTTGTGTCTGAAGATAGAATGGATGAGGAGTCGGCTGAAGTACCCGAAAGTGAGAAGCAGCAGCAACAGCAGAATTATCCAAGTGGATCTGCACCAAAAGTTAAACGGTTCAGGACAGATCCCCGAAAACAGAAAGAAGTTATAGAACAACTTTTTCAGAAACAGAAAGCAGTTGTTACTCGAAAATCATTCATGAATATGAAAGGTAATAGGCGATTCAAAAGTGATGTGTGGAATTGGTTTGGTGACATAAAGTTGCTCATTAGTCGAAGTGAAGCAAAACAACTTAAAATTCCATACTATATAAGAAGGTGTGGAGATGAACAGTTGGTATTGTCTAAAGTATTTGTTGGCTGTTTCAAAT
Organism: Nephila pilipes; assembly: GCA_019974015.1. Classification (NCBI taxonomy): domain Eukaryota; kingdom Metazoa; phylum Arthropoda; class Arachnida; order Araneae; family Nephilidae; genus Nephila; species Nephila pilipes. Next base: position 119,596 of record BMAW01050861.1, on the reverse strand, counting down.
GTATGGCATTGTTCATTCATGATTCACAAAAGTCGACATCAACTCTCCGATATCACATTCGCACTTGCTCTCGTCCCAAAGAAAGGAAAAAGCGAACCACCCCAAATATAATATTTTTTCCTAATAAAAAGAGTCCTAAACAACCAGAAATATTAAATGATGCTGATGCCATTCCAGCTCATGAAAAATTGTTAAACTTTGCTTTGAGTTCTGAAAGCTCTTTAGATGTCATAAAAGATCCTGAATTTCACAAAATATTACAAATGTGTATAACAGTTGGTGCTATTTATGGAGATGTAAATATTGATAGCCTTTTATGTGCTACACCAACTTTGACCAGTTTCATTTTAAATGACTTATATGTAACTACTGTAAATGCCTTTTATACTGAGTTTCAGCATTCATATGGGGCCACATATAAACTTAACATTTGGATTGATGAACAAATGAAATCTCCATTCATAAGTGTTTATTGCAGTTATGCTAATGCATCTGGAGAACTGAAATCGGTAATTATTCATACTGACGATTTTGATTATGAATCTAAAACTGCCGAGAATGTCAGTGAATGGTTTGCTCATTTTCTGGCTGATCAGCCAGTTATACCATTCAAACGTCTTATTGTTATTGATAATGAATCCAATCTAGTGACAGCTTTCAGGGATGAACCATGCATAAAATGTTCTGTTCAACACTTGAACAATATTCTTCAACTGGCATCAACTAAAGCAGCCAATAATACTAATAGTGAACTTCCAGACTTCACAAATTTGCTTGGCAGTTGTGTGGATCTAGTAGTTTATTTTGAGCAAATTTCTGACCAATACCAATTACCTGAAGAGCTTAATAAATGTACTGATGACAAATGGACGTCCATTTTAGGTTTATTTCGTTCAATAAATAACCAATATGATAACATACTTAGTGCTGTTAATGCTACAAATGCTACACACATGCTGTCTGTGGAAAAAACCACAATAACAGCAATTGTGGGATTTTTCAAAGTATTCGAGGATGCTATTCTTCAATTGTCAAGTTCCACTGAGCCAACCCTGAATCTTGTGATTCCATGGGTTGCAAAACTTCAGAAGCATTGTGCTGTTGAATCGCATGATCCTGTAGCCTTGAAGCAATTTAAAACCAACATTGGCTTAGAAATTAATGACAGATTAGTAAAAAGTATTACTGTCTATCATCGCATGGCAACATTTTTAGATCCTCGATTTAAAAAGATGATATTTGGTTCTCCATCTGAACATCGTGAAGCAAGTGTCAAAGTGAAATGTCTTGTCAAAGAATGCATGGAATCTCCTAATATGGAAGAATTAGTTGATAGTCGAAAGGCTCATGTCGAAACAAATGATCGTTTTGCTGATCTGTACTCTGCAAATAGTTTTGATACTAGTAAATGTGAGAAAGCTGCCTTAGAAGAAGTTGACAAGTATTTAGCTCAGCCATTCATTAATGGGAATCAGGATTTGAGTCAACAGAATAAATTTCCAGTTTTAAAATATTGGAAGCAGCATTCAGATATGTACCCAAATCTTTGTAGAATTGCTATGTGGCTTCTGTCATGTCCTGCAAGCTGTGTTCAAGAGAATGAAACTTTTTGGAGTAATAACTGGCTTGTCAATTGCCCACGATTTCCAATACCACCTGACAATGTCAATAAGGTTTTGTTTGTTAAAACTTTTCAAGGTTTATAATCACCTATTTTTGTACTAGGTCACCTACATTTAATGTTAATGAACATGAATGAAACTTGGAGCACTTTTTCAGATAAAAAAAATGCTTCAATATTAATATAAATGAAGTTATATTAAACACATCTGTTTGTCATGCTATAACCTTAAAATTTGACAGTATTCAATGTGCAGTATTTCATCTAAGCATTTTAAGTTAAAAATTGGTTTCGTCCGGAAGTTTGAGAAGCAAAAATGAACTACAATTTGTATATAGAAAAAATATTAATTCAAGCAGAAATAAATAATGTAATAGGCTATTCTTATGAGATAAGAAATCAAAATATTATATTAACATGGGAGCATTTTTATGTGCAGAATAATACTTTCACGCACGATTTAAATTGGTTTACATGGGGTGAAGACAACCTTATAGAAATGTTATTACATTTTTTTCACAATGTAAAAATTAATTTTTGTTTGTAATATATAGAAGACTAAAAAATTGTCTTCTTGTTGTATAGTAAAAAATTTACAAAATTAAAATGTGTATTTATAAATATTCTATCTTCTGATTCCTATTAAATTATTTATTTCTCCTATTTGATCAAACAATTTAATAACTATATGATCAAGTAGAATAAATAATATGTATTAATATATATAATATTGGTAAGGCTTTAAAAACAATTTAATTATTATTACTCACTGAACATTTTATTAACTAAATTTTTCTCATTTTTACTAGAATGAAAAATATAATTAGAAATTATAGGAAAAGTATTGAAATATTTTTCAATTGGATGTATAAAAGTTTTTAATATGCTGCTGTCATCAGATTATTTAATTGATTTTGTAATTATACAAAATGAAACATTTATACCTTGATAACCATCATTTATTGTCAAAATATTCATTGTTTTTCTGTCTTGGGATTTTTCTAATAGCATTTAAGCTCTAATTTGTGATGTAATACTTCTAAATTTTTTTTAAATGTAAAATAGTATAAAATTTAGTTAGAATATTGTCTTAAGGAAAAAAATAAAAACTTGCATCAAGGCATTACGTGATTATAACGAAATTTATGTAGACAGGTAAATGATTCAATTTTGGTAGCCAAGCAATGAAATGCAAGAGCTCCTGAGCATTGCGACCGAGCTACTGGGACAGTTATGTAAAAGAAAAATTGTTATTCCGAAGCACTACATCTATTCAATTTGATTCCATCTACACACTGTGATTTTACAAATCCCTCGCTTATTCGTTTCTTCAGATGAATGAATTTCATAAAGGATGTTCATTTTGTCTAAAAGAAGCAGAGTAGTCAAATAAAAAAAATCCCCATCATTAGATTGAAATTGTGCCGTTTTTCAGTTATTTAAGCAGGAATGATTGAGTCTACTAAAACAAGACATCAAACAGACTTGATGCTTAAAGAGGCTTGGAGTGCCTGTTATTGAAGATAATTTGTCTTTGTCAACAATTCAACTTGTTGCAGGTGTAACATATCCACATACCTGGTTTTTATCTCTTGATTCAGCCATCTTTTAAGTTTGTTGGTCGATCTGCTGACATTGACATTGATGGCATATTCTGGCCTTTCTCTCCATCTAACGACTCTCATTTTTAGATTATCGAACTTGTAAATAGCAGAATGTTTTCTGCATCTGGATAGCCTGAGCCACATGTGATCTTCAAGATGTCAACAGTTTTAGATTGCTTAAATATTTCGGCAGGCTGTGATGGGGTGAGAGATTCGTTGACAAGAAGCTAATCAAGGTCTCAACACCCTGCAAAAATGGAGTCAGTCTTCTTTGGTTCCCACACAAGACAGTAGTCTTGATACCTCTTGTCACAAAATTCTGTAAGTAGCTGTACATAAAAGAATTAAGTACTATTAACTTAAAATAAAGTCAATATAAAATCCTAAACATAAAGCCAATATTTCCCCTTGTTCTTAATTATATCTTAAATTATCTTCAAACAGTGCAGCATAGTAGAATGGTGGCAGCATTGTGATATTTTTTATAAATATACAGGAGTGTTGTATGTGGTAATAGGCTTTCATCACTTGAGAAAAGAAAGACAGGGCTCACAGTCGACCCATTTTCTGGAAAAACTTTTTTTCTCATGTTCTTTCCCTGTGTGAGAGAGAAAGCGACAGGGAAGAATATATAACAGGTGTATTGAAAAGTCCCCGGCCTACCATAGTAAAACACATTTTTTTGGCAAAATTAGTTTTTTTTT